>OY725349.1:25093014-25446514 GCA_963243735.1 Neocrepidodera transversa
AAAATGTGAATAGTTATTTTGATTACTTTGGTTTTCTTTGCATGGTCGGTAGAATCGTAAATTGTATAGACTATATGAAATTATTCCAATTTTACAATGGAAAAGTAAGAAAAAATACAGAAAAATAGAGAAAATATGGATTATGGGGACAAAATAGGCAAAAATAGAGGAAAAGTATGGAAAATGGGAAAAAATAAAGTAAGATAGGGAAAATAATGCAAATTCACAAATAATGGAACAAAATAGAAAAAATTGAAAAACCAAAAAAAATGGAAAAAGATAGAAAAAAATGGAAGAAATTGAAAAAACTGGAACAACTGGAGAAAATTGGGAAAAAAATTAAAAAAATTGTAAAAATTGAAAAAAATGAAAGAAAATGAAAAAAAAAATGAAAAAATTGGAAGAATTGAAAAAATTCGAAAAAATTGGTAAAAATGGAAAAAAGGGAGGAGACAGTGAGAGGAAGAGAGAGAGAGAGAGTGTGCTGAGAGAGATGGAGGTGGAAAGAGTGAGAGGGGCAGAGGGGGTCAGAGAAAGGGGGTAATGAGAGGGGGCAGATGGGGTGAGAGTTTATTTTACGTAAGGAACTTAGTTCCTGACGGAACTAGTCCCATGACCGCACAAACTTTTTTCTTTGTGGCTCACTAAGCAGGTCATCAAACAACAGGCTCCACATCAGTTGGAAGAACATAATAGGATAAATGCCATCCGGCCCGGGCGATTTATGCGGTTGAAATAAAATGATGGCCCCTTTTATTTTTCCACATCTATCACCTCCATTAAAACCTGCCTTTGTACCCTGAAGGCTTTTAAAGTAGTTTTCAGTTCTGAGCGTCTCCATTCCTCAGATGTTATTGATTCTGTGAAGTGCACCCTGTACAATTCTTACCAGATATCTTTCCCCATTCTGCGTATAGGTCCCAAAGTCAGTCCTAATAGTTTGAATAATTAGTTGAGGTTCTTTAGAAAATATTTTGTGGTCTTGGTCCCTCATGGCTGCCTTCTACTTCCTCATAGTGCCCCGTTCACGATTGTCTTTTCGCTAGCCTTAGTACTTTGTTCTACTCAGTGAGAGAGTTCTAGCATTCCCTCTATTCCTCTGAAATTTTGGCTTTGCACGTTTCTGGTGGTTTTATTGCTAATAGGAGCACAATTCACGTTAAATACTGAGGTGACTGCATCCTGTTATTGTCCCGCAACCAGCTCTAGATCATTTGTATACAGTATTTTTATTTCAATCCCATGTAGCCCATTCTCTAGGTCCGTGTATTCATCCGAGTTGTTTCTGCGAAGATTGCGATATATCTGTTTCGGTTTTGGCTCCCGATAGTTCAAATCATATGTGTCTGTGATCTGAACAACTCACCTCATCAGACACATGCCAATTTTTGACATTGGAATATCTAGATTCCATTGTTATATCAATTATCTCTTCCCTAATAGTTGTTACAAAACCAGGTTTAGTGCCTTGTTAGTCTCAATAAATTGTAGTAAAGACTCACTTCTGGCATTGATATCCATTCAGTTACCAGCTCTTTTAAATTCTATGGTAGTTGGAGTTTCAGGGTCGTCATATGGGAGGGAGGTAGGCTGATGAAATCATTATCTCTCTCATACACCCTTTTTCCTGTCATCTTTAGTTTTACTGCCATTAGGTCCTAGAACAAAAACTACCAAGCGGCAGTATTTTAATGTCATTTCTGATTATTATACAGGTTCTCGGCGAGACAGATGAGTAGATTACCTTACCTATTCCCCGAGATCCATAATCTTTTTCTGTTAATCCAAGGTTAGGTTGTATGTGGGTCACGTAAAGTTCCCCTTTAATTGCAGCGAGAACTGCCAAGGCTTCCTTTCTATACTGCAGGTTCACTTGTAGGACCTTGACCATCGCTATCGCAAGGCCTCTTAGGACATGGAAAATTGCCCTGTTAAGCTTGTAGAAATCTTCAAATTGGCCCCGATGGATAGCTGCAGTCTCCCAATTTTAAGTTTGGGTTTTGTTTCCCTAATTTCCTCATTTTCGCTTTCTAGTTCCGGGAAGAAAGCTAGGACCCTGTGTCTTTTTAGGAGATCTTTTTTTCTATTCAATAGGTGCGAAATTTTTCAATTTTATTTGGACCAATAACTGAATGTAAATATGCCAAGAATTTAATTTTAAATTATTCATTTTTTTTCTTAACAACGGCTAAGTTTAGGAAAAATTGCATAAGTGGTTTTTGTTTGAAATAATGTCTTCTATCATTACTTTAATAGAACACTATTTTCGAGGACACTCTGTATATAAATAGATTAGATATATTTTTCCAATCAGCTATAAATTTTATTTTCTTATAAAAACCAAAAAAGTAAAAAAAAAAATGGAAAATAATGTTACTTTATCAAAACTTTCGCATTAATTGGGTTTTTAGTTTTAATTGTACAATAATTTATTGACAATTAAAAATAAAAAAAAAATATATTTATGTATATAAGAAAATTTTGTCCTTATTTTGATTAAATTCTAAACATGTCACCTAAAGTTGTCATTTTCATTTTTTTTCTTGTATTTTCGTTTGTCAATACCGGTAAGTATAAAATAAATGTACTATCATGAACCAATAACGATCTCTTATTGTATTTCTACAACTTTTTTGTTAACTGGTTAGAGCAACATTTTAAGTCCATATTGTAAATTTTTCTGACCATCAAAATACTCTCATACATTAACTATTAATAAATATTTGATATAATTTGTCGGTTGTTTTATGTATTAAAATCTAAAATTAAAACTTCAAATACAGTTTCGACGTACTTTTATTAAAATTTTTGGATAAAAAAAATTTAATTTGACTTCACGTTAGACAATGTTGTTGAAGAATGTCGTTACACTTACCAAAACTACTTTTTTTTGAATATCAATTCAAAGTTATTTGGTTACAATAAAATTAAATTCATTAAATAAAAAATTAATTGATATGGGCGCCACTATTTTTAAGTTTTTTCAGTTTTTTTCGAATAGCATAATAGTTCAGGCGATATACATTTTTACAATTTATTTGATATCCAAATATACCTGTAGTGGGAAATGTAAAGGAGGTTAAGGTGAAAAATATATTTTTTATAGATATTTTAGGATTTTCGGCGAAACTTGACGTAGTATGAAAAAACATTTAGGAGTAAAGTTGTAGCTAATAAAAAAACCTTTTCAAAGGTCACTTTTGACCATAACTTTAAAGTTTCCGAGAAAAACGTGGAAATTTGTAGTTAATTTTTTTTTGGTTTTTTATTTTTCATTTCTGCAAAAATCATTTTATTTTGATGAAACTGTATAAAAGTGTTCGTTTTTAATGTATTAAATAACTAAAATAAATTTTTTTTTGCTTTTTTTAGTCAAAAACACTTTTTTTCAAATTAAAAGTTGAATAGCAAAATTTCACTATACATGAGTTCTACGGCTCCGCATATTTTTTATTTTGTATTTTTTCTGCACATTTTAATGGTGTAATCAGTGGTTCATTTTTCTTATAAGTTTAAACAAATCATTAACAATTATATTCATTATCACTTTTTAAATTTTTTCAAATTTTGAGCATGTTTTTAAATGGTAACTTTTGTTTATAAAAAGTACACGCTAAAACGAAAAAAAAATGGATGCAACGAGTTCGATACAAAAAAAAATTCATCATTCGACTTTTAATTTGAAAAAAGTATTTTTTATCGAAAAAAATGAATATATCAAATAACTTTTTTCTCTCATTTTTTTTTCTGGTACTTAAGACATAGGATTGAATATAAATATCAAATTAAACCGATTGTAGTAAAAAATCAGGTGTAGATATAGGAAATGGCCGTAGTGTAAAAAGAAGAAAAAGGAAAAGAAGAAGAGAAATAACAGAAAGGAGAAAGAAGAAGTCTATGTCAGCAGGCGGATTATCTTTGGTATCATACCGTTCGATACGATGCAATTCTCATACCTATCGTGATTTCGTCTAGAACTGTCAATTTTACTCGGTACCCCTGAAGGTCTCGTTTCCACCATTTTTATCTATTTATCCTTTTTTAACATACTGCCGGCTCATTTTATTAAGTTGATTTATAGATGACATGATACATACTGTATTTATTTTATTCTAATATAATGGACTTATCCAGTAGGAACGAATTTATTGGATTTATATTAATGAATGAATAGCTTAAAGAACCAAGTTGCTCATGTTGATTTTCATTGTTATTATAATATTCATTAATTGATAAAAATCAATAAGAAGCAATTAATATATTTTGAAAGTGGCGCTTTTTCTTGACCAATAATTAACGTTTTACTTTCTACAGCATTGCCAAGATTCTAGCTTTGTTCATTTGTAGAAAAATTTGACATACTTCTTTCCTTCTTTTAATCATAACAAATGAGAATGAGAGTTGCCAGTTTTATCGATATGAAAACACAGCCAAATATAATCTGTTTCGATTGGGCCACGTCACAAGCCACTATAGCCCCGATATTCAAATTTTAAAAATTAATTACAGCTGCGGGATCGATCGATCTTTGAAATTATCCAATAAGAAAATGTGGTTGTCTTGGGTCTCAATTGTTCGTTAAGACAAGTGACTCAATTGTCATTTAAACAGGAGTGTATTTCAAACATTTGTAGGAGGTTAAGTTTAATGCCTTTGCCCATATCATGTAAGGAATGTATTCGGAAATGTATCTCAGTTAACCTTCCTGAAAAGGTGGTCAAAAAAACTATATTAAATTGACAACAAAATGCGGTGAATTTAAATGGACTGTATATTTCTATAGGACTAATTCTTATTAAAAAGCAATTAAATCAAATCCCGGAGTTTACTCTTTTTAGTAATTAAAGGTCATTAAATAAAATCAAGATAAAATTCAACAATCCAAAAATTTATTAATTATTACCTATTCTAAATACAAAATGCAGTTACGTTTAGTACAAAAATACAACAATAAAAAATATGTGCGTAGTTAAAACACGCGAACTGCTAAAATAAAATACAATAAAAAATATGTACGTAATTAAAACAAGCGAAGTCTAAACACAACATAAAATGTTTAGCAAAAAAATACAATATTTAGCAATACAAACTACAACGTTTAGTACTGCTGAGACTACAACAAAAATATGTGCTTATTTAAAACACGAGAAATTCAAGACGACGCAACGTCTTGTCAACTTATAGTAAGCATGCACATACAAAATCTGCGTTTCACTTTAATATAACAGGTAAAAATGGTACCTGGTTACAGTTTTAATACAACTAATTATCACAAATTCACTGTGATTAATATTAGCACTAAGTTAAAAAATTCGTTTATTTTTATTAATAACGTGAAATATTGGTAATATATTAACCAAATGACGTAAAAATTAAACGTATATATCACGTGCTAGAAACGTGAAAATGTCACATTTCTAGGACGTCTTTTAGTGACAAGATTTATACGTCTATTAAAAGACGTATTATACACGTGAGCATTTTACATTTCTAGGACGTCTTTTGGTGACGAGATTTATACGTGTATTAAAAGACGTATTATACACGTGAGAATGTTACATTTCTAGGACGTCTTTTGGTGGCGAAAATTACACGTGTTTTCGACGGGTTCAGGACGTCTTTATATAATCACTATCTATAGAGAATGGCAGTATAGGGTTTCAAAAAATAAATTGATAAATAAATATTTATTTATAATAACATAGAGTACTAAACACATTTCAAAACCAACTAAAGGAATTGGTTTTTATATGGCGGCCAATATACCTTCGTTCGAGGAGTTATCCACCTATGATGTATACTAACGCTAAAGTACCTCCATCTTCTTCTGTAAATTGCATCAACACAAAAGCCATTATACTCTGTTCTTCTACTTCCAATTTTCGAACATTACATATTTACATTAACCCGATAGCCCCGATACTACATTAAATTCTCAGACAACGCTTACACACAGTATCACTATCTAACAGACAATTAACACAAACAATAATAAGATATAATCACTTGCCACCAACCCCAAGCCAGTCGCCAATGCCATGAATAAAATCAAGCCACTGCTAATTACCAAAGAGATATGTGAGCTTGAGAGCATGCTCGTATGCCGTGACTCGTTACCGGATGCATAGACAGTTAATATATGGCGCGAAAATTTAAGTTTATATGTAAACTATTTTGGTAAGACTATAACTTATAAAGTCATTTTTTATTCAAACAGGCTATCATCGGTGATGGGAACACTAAAAAATTGCTCGCTATTAGATCCATTTGTCGGTAATATTCATAAAATTCCTACGTTTATAGGTGGTTGATCTGGGACGTAAAATTCACATAAATTAAGAATGTACAATTTTAAGAAATTTCAATTATACTCACTAAATAATAAAATTGAAATGAAAATACCATAACAACGCTTCTTTTTAAAACAAACAGTGATTTCAAATATTTCGTTAAAAAGAAACGTATCATACACGTTTTTGTTTGGTATCAAGATGTACGTTAATTTCCAACGAAAACAGGCACGTATGATTCACGTTTTTATTTGGTATCAGGGCTGACGTAAATTTTCAACCAAAACAGGCACGTATGATTCACGTTTTTATTTGGTATCATGGTGGACGTAAATTTTCAACCAAAAAACTACGTGTCAAAGACGTCAGTGGACGTGACTCTGTTTGCTGGGAACTAGTGAGAGAGAAGAACAGGAACAGCAACTGCTTTAACACAAAGGGGAATACAAGCCCCTGGAGTGACTAAGTAAGAAACAAAATTTCCTGGAATTTTGTACACAAAAAAACATAACCCAACACGGGTTTACAACTGAAGAACTACGAGAACTTTTACCGATAACACCATTATTCACAAAACAAACCACCAACAACTGCGTATTGAAATTAATTTATTTCTTACATCGTGTGTGACTAGACCAAAGGCCAAACGCCTAATCTCTTATTTTTCAAGCTGGCACCTGCAAAAACACTCATCCCGTTTTTGCATCTCTTTCTTCGCGTGGAGATATGTGTTTTTGACAAAACAAAGGATTGTGTCTGTTTTTTAACTTTGAGACTTAAAACTAATAAAACTACTAAAAATAACACCAATGGCGCGGTCATTATTTTACTGATAAATAGAGTTATTTAAAAATTGAATTGTAGTTAACGAACGAAGAGGGAGTGGTGTTAATATCAGAGTTTCTAAATTTTTCACTATACTTAATACATTCTTTGATTCTAGTTTCGAGTCTTTTACCTAACTGACCCAGGGCCCTGGTGTAAACATAAAAATTACGAGCACCCTATGGTACAGAAAAAAATTGTTGATAATGGTGTAAAAAGATTTACAGTGAAACTGTTTAAATAAAGTTTTTTTGAAATCCTTTTTCTGTTACAAACTAACAAAACGAAACTATTAACATCTACAAAACACGTTTGTGACTGCTAAAATTACGAACTACTATAACTAGACTACTAATCGTATTATAACACGTATAAGTAATTTTAAAGATACTTTAAGACTTTTTGTAGATGCGAAATTTTTAATAATTTTAGGAAAGTCGCAGTTTCTAGCAAATCTGGACTCGATAGCTAATATACCAAGAGCACTCAACCGTTCCTGAGCCATTGTAGATCTTAAAGTATTTTTAATTCTAGAAAAATTACTGAAGTTCATTCTGCTTTACTTACGGTTACAGGAAGAGTACAAAAAGTCTTAATGCTATAAGTGTATTTGGAAGCAAGGACTCTTAATTTTAATTTGTGAATTTTATTTAAAAGATTAAATGCGGTAATGTCAGTATCCTCAAAATTTGCAGAAAAGATACTATTAAAATGTTTTATTTCTTCTTTGAACTGAGAATTAATATCTGCATTGTAATGATTTTGAAGACGATTGGCTTGCTCTTCAATTTCTGTATCCTCTAAACTTAGAAATCTCCATAACACACTAAACATGTTACACAATTTTTTATCTGCTTCAAATCATGTTTAAATATCAGCATCTAAAATAACATAAAATACTTTGACTTTAAAGTATTCCTCTCCATCAAGTACTTGTAATGAATCATTTGATAATATTTCGTGGAAAAACATTTTTCTTTTCTCTTTTTTCGGACGAAGCGTGTTCAGTTGACATTCCCAAATTAGTAACCCCATTCATTCAAATTGTTACTTTAAGCTACGTTGAAGCGATTAGATTTCGTTCAAAATAATTCAAGTACCTATTTAAAAAATACTATTTAATTAAACTCTTACTTCTGGTGTTAAATTAAGCTCCAATAACTCTCCAATTGCGTCTTTTATTCCGGGTATCTTCTCGCAGGTTGGTTTAATTGTTTAATTTTGAAGAAATTGAAATTTTTAAAAAAATCAAGTGGAAAACTAATTTGTACTTTACTACTACATGAGACCATCAATATAGAGAAAAGAGGATTTCGACTTTTTAAGTCCAAGAGCAGATTCAGGAAATCACAAGACTGATGGAATGCAAGATCACTGAGACGAACTGCGAAAGCAACTAAGATCGACCGAAGAAAAGCCGAGAGATATCGCTGGGTGGAAACGAACCCAGATCTACCAAGAATCTGAGTCCAAATTCGCCCCTTATTTGCTGAGTCGCCCTACGAGTATTTGGAAAACTTCATACCTCAAAAAAATATTTAATATTTGATATAAATATGACATATCCCTGACTCCACTTACCTCGACTAGGTAAAGTTTCGATAGTTAAATCACCTTAATCACTGACACAACTTATCTGAACTTGGTAAAAATCAAGCCAAACACGGTGATCGAGTCGGCCTCACCACTAACCTGAGCTTTGGCTTTGGCAAAAATGATCAATTCGTCCACATCACTCTAACAAAACTCTCCTGAACTTGTATTTGACGTATATGTATTTGGGTTCGGGCCCCCATAAGCCCCGGGCCCCGATATTTTGTACCGCCTTCAACACCCTCTCATCGGGTCTGGACTGACCCACATAAATTGCGTTACAGTCAGGGAAAGTTTATAAACACCAGTGTTATGAAGATAAGGGATGATATCTTTAGCATTGACTAGAAATGAGCAAGTGTTATATTACATTAACATTGTGTTTTCTGAAAGTTTTTGCTATTTTGTATATTACCAATGTAACTAATAGAACCGTAAAATTAAGTAACATCGTGTGTGTTAAAAGATATATAGGCAGAATTTAATCTAAATTTAATGAAAACTTTTGTATAAAGTTTGTTGATAATATTTAACGGGTAATTGTTATTGATAGCAAGATGTCAATAATGTTGATTCCAGAGGTGAAAGTTATAGGGATTAATGGGATCGAAAATGCTCTGTGTAGAAAGCTGTTAAAACAAGCTAGTTTGTGTGATATAGGGTGAATAGAGTAAAAATTAATTAAGGTATCTGTGATGGTAGGTTTACGATAGATTTCGAAATATAACCGTGCGAAAGGAAGGTTCTTAGAAATAAGTATGTCAAGACAAGGAAGTTTGCTATCATACTCGAACTCTATTCTGAATTTGAAGAGATCCTCTTTTACACTCTCAAGGATTTGTGGGTTAAGTGTAAATATAAATTAGATAGAACGTTAATTAAATTTATGGTTTAGAACAAAAATTATCAAATATCGAGAGGTACCTGTCGGTACACTCACCGAATTTACTGGAGCATAAAAAGTGGCTACTCAATCCACCACCAATATGTCTATACGTATAAGCATTCACTATTCACCTCACATGTGATCTTCAGAGCTCTACTCTGGTTGACTCTCGCTTCTCGTCTGGCGAACCACGAACCCATCTCCCGTACTCGGGTATTTTCCCACTTCCTCGGTACGCTCACTGAATCACCAAACAAAAAATGGATATACAGGGGAGGCTTATTACATAAACCTCTATTATATTTTTTAACATGAAAAATAATTAATATTCACCTACATCTGTTACTGAAGGATTTCTTTTCATTCCGCATCGGATTTAGGATGTGTTACCTTATTACCTTTTCCGTAAAGAGTTATCGATTTTCCGCGACCGTGCTTTTGATAGTAACCGCTTATGTGCTAAATAAATTCTTTCATTTTGATTTAATTTATGAAGTTCACTGTTTGGAAACTCAAACACGAAGTAATAGCATGTGGTTTGTTCCTCAAAAAATGAACTTCCTCAGGAGAGAAACCCGTACTATCATGGTACGCAGAATTGAGCCACCTTTCCACGTCTTTATTCATATTTGCCCATTTCGTATGTTTTTGATAACAAAAGGACCTTAGTATCATTCCTATCTCCCAGTTTACCCGTTCAGTCATGTTTCCCTGAGGATAATAAGAGGATGTGTGACAAATCTTAATAATAAGATCGATCCATAAATCACTTGTAAACTGATTTTAATTATCTGATACAATGGCGTTAATTTTGCTGACTTTCGCTATATATTGATTTAAACAACGAATTATATTTTTCGAATTTGCTCTTCTCAAACCTGAAGACTAACTAGCTTACTAAAAGCATCAATAAAAACTAGCAAGTAGACCGCACCTAATCTAGCTCTGGGAAGAGGAACCATAAGATCTATACAAACTACTTCGTTAGTTGTCGTCGGCACGACACTGTGCAACTTTGGAAATTTTGACTTGTTGACATAATTGGCCACCCGATATTAACTTACGACTCAACCGACGCATTTTATAAAAAAAGTGATATGCTCTTAGATCCGCAAAACATTTTTCGGCACCGAAATGACCGTTATCTTCATGCTATTGCATAATTAGATTAAGAATCTGTTTGTGCGGTACACATAACTTATGTTCTGGAAAATTCTAAGATTCTTTACTCAACAATTCTTTATAACTACTTAATTTTCTTATTATATTGATTTCTAATTCGGACGATTCTGGAATTTCTATAACCGTATCGCTCCAGAATTTTATCGGGTTACGAGATAACGGATCTACTATTTTATTTTTCGATCCCCGACTGTACTCAAATTTTAAATTATACTCCTGGATTAACAAAACTCATCTAGTTAACCTCGCATTTAGTAGCCGACACGATTTACTAAAAGAGCTTTATGATCACTAATTACCGTAACATCTTGACTCAAAATAAATATTCTCCACTTTTTTAATGCAAAAATGACAGCTAACGCCTCCTCTTCAATAATAGCAGGTCCTCGTAAAGATCTTCTAGTGAAGTAACTATTTCCGATTTGCCATATTCATTTTTTTGGAATAGACACGCACCAATGGCGAAATTCGATGCGTCCGTTTGAATACAAAAAGGGCTTATTAATATCGGTGTGTTCAAGCAAAAACGTTTCTAAAAAATTATCTTTCAGAGTTGCAAACGCATTAGCTTGTTCTAAACCTTAATACCAAGGTACTCCCTTCTTAAGTAACATTAATAAAGGAATCAAAATTTTTAAAAATCAGCACAAAGTAGGCGCTCAAAATTACATAACCCTGTGAAAGATTTTAAATGTATTTTATTTGTAAAAATCGGAAATTCCTTTATCGCCGCTACATGTTCTTGATTCATCTTCATTCCCTTTGGAGTAATAATATGACATACAAAACATACCGAATTTCGAGCAAATAGACATTTTTTTAGTTTGACCGTTATTCCCGCTTCTCTAAACTTGTTTGAAATTATTTATGTGGCTTTCGACATTTGACGAATATACTTGTAAATCATCAACGTATGGTGTAACAAAATTGTACATGTTCAAAAGAGAAACCAATATATGTTTGAGATTCAAGTACTATTGGAACTTACCAATAGGAGGCTGTAAGATTAACAGTACTTAGGCATTGATTGGGTAAAAAATCAAACAGTAAATCAGAAGGATTCGGTGGTAACACTCTATCCTTTTCCATTTTAGAATTAAAAAAAGTAGCGTCAAGGCAAATTTGAATACTACTATCTTTTTTCTTTACCGTTGCTAACGGACTTGCATACTCTGTTTGACACGTCTTAATAACCCCCTATTCTCGCATTTCTAAAATTTGCCTCCGAGCTTTCTCTTTATACGCATGTGGCAAAGGGTATGGGTGGCAATAAAATGGTGTATAATTAAACCCGGTTGATTGGAAAATAATGCCAGAAGTAGATTTTTTAATATTACTTTATATTTTTGTTTGAAAGCCTCGGCTTCATCCACTTTTTTGGCAATTTATTCACCCGAACATAGATTTCTATTGAGTTCAGCGTTTACTAATGATACTTCGTCTTCAACTATTTCTGTAATTACTATTTCAAGATTGGATCTAGGTTTACTTACAAATATTACAATAACTTGTTTACCATCAAATATTCCTCTAAGAGATTGATTTGAAAAATTTATAGAGACTGAGTGATCCTGCTTCCAATCATACCCAAAAATAACATACCGAACTAAACTTGAAATTATCAAAAATGGATAGTCCATTTTTATCTCGCCTATTTCAAAATAATAATATAATAAATAATAAATACCTGATTGATCCTTTAAGACAAATATATGTATAGGACGTCAACAAAAAATATAAATCAAGACGAACAACAATAATATTATTAATTATTCATTAAGTTCCGAATCGTTCATAAATTCAGCAATACTATAATAACATTTCGTTACCAACAGTTTTTTAATCGTATTTTTAAAGCGAAACATATATAATTCTTTTATATGCTCAGGTAAATAGTTATAGAATTTAATTCTCTTGTACATATGACAAGACTCATATTTTATTGTTTATGCAATGGTATACGTAAATTATGACCATTTCTAGTGTGAAAATGGTGAAGGTAACCATTTCTGGTTAATTTAACAAAATTTTCTTTTATATGTAAAGACCTCGAAAAATACATTTACATGGAAAAGTTAAAATTACATAGAAAACAAAATAATGTTAGCATGACAAATATTCTATTACTGTTGGCAGAATTTCCCCATAACACGACATTGTAAAACAAATCACTGTAGACTAGACTTTAATATACTGACAGTAGTGATTAAAAAGGAATAGAATATCTAATGCGAGATATTGCGTATCTAGATTTATTTAATTTCTATATGATCAGTCCAACTGAGTTGTTGATCGACGTGAATGCCAAAAAATTTGGCACTCTTATTAGAAACAATTTTAGATCCATGTTACGGGCTAAAATTCATTAGGCATTAAAAGCTTAGGGCAAATTTTAAGTCTCCTAATAGAGTAATGTATTCCCAATTTATTTATAAAAAGGATACTATAAACCTTATTTTAATAATAATCTCACTATTGTTTACTTTATATTTTATACACATTACCTTTGTCATTACAGTCAAATCAGTAATTCTTCTTTTAATTAATTTTAATACTAAAGGATGTCAACCCACTAATCTAGTACCCATTGACTTAAAAAGGTTAAAAGCCTTTCTTGAATGTGACATTTAATGGATTGAATTCCCTCCTTGCTTTTCTCGTCCTTTTTTGGTGCTAACCTGATTGTAGCATGTGCTAATAAAATCAACCGGTAAAGGATTTAAATGTATAAAAAAAAAATAAATGGTTAAAGTGTTTCTTAAATTGTGTGGTAGAATACTGCAGATCTTTTAAGGTGGATATATGAAACACTAACCCGTAGGAAATCACTCTTAAGGTCATCCAACATCCTGGGTAAGTTTTGATGTCTAACTTATGCTCGCTTTCTGTAACTCTTCTCTCCAAAGTTGTACACATGTATATATTTTCTCTTCTAGACCTTCTTTTGTTACCCTTACATTAAGAAGGGGGCACAACGAGAACTTGATGATTTTAGCGTTCCCAAGCACTACCATCTTGCTGTCTCATCGGTTTTATGCTTGCTCGTTCTATGCTTTTCTGCTTTACCACTGCTTTTTGGCTAACTTAAGACAGGATCTAACTCATTCAACGCCGCCTTCCTTCCATTTTTGATCCGGTAAATGACTGATCGGTGATAGGGGCATAGAGGACATCATACTAGTTCTAGAGTCTACTAACTAACAAGTAAGATCTTTCTATTTACTGAACTGTAACTTTAAATTGTCGATAGTGTTTAGTATATTTGATAAACAGCTGATATTTATTATATATCGTAACTTGGTATCAAATAAATTATTGTAAAACAAGAGAACGAGACTCCTGTTTAACCTAAAAAGTAGGGTTAGGATTCTGAGAACGATTTATAACTTAATTAATTTGTATATTATATTAAACATTAATAGTAGATTTACCTGTGAACGATTAGTACTAATTGGCCAAACATATCTGTAATAATTATTACACTAGCACACGTGCATCCCATTTTAAAATATTTCATGTTATAAATTTGACAGAATTAGTTCAAATGTAACACTATTTTCTAACCTGGGTAACGGGAACATAAGGGTCGTGTTTACTACTCCAGCAGTCGTGGATAAAAAGTTCTATTTTATTATTATTTTTGTTCATCATATTAAAGAAAGGACCTAAGTAAAGTACCAAATATTTTATTAAACCCACACCCCTTTTACCGTCATGTAAAATGAGCCGGTAGCATCCATCTAACTCAAACTGTAAGGAATTATTATTGTTGTGCATTAGGTTCCCACCATTTTTTAAAACTTTCAATAATTAGCTTGGTTAGTACCACTAATGCTTCGTGGGTCGGTGCTGATACCGCCAATACTGTATCATCTGCAAAGAAAGTCAGTAAACTTGTTTTTGTATGGAGTGACATGTCGTTGACAAATAACAGAAATATTAGAGGTCCCAGCACTGATACCTGGGGAACTCCAATTTTTAAAACTTGTTTACTTGAAAAAACATTCCCTACTTTTAGAAACATCTGATGAATAATCAAACTTTCAAGTCAACGTATAGTTTTTCCATTCTCAGTTTGAGGAGGCTGAAATCAATCGAGGTTGTCACATTTATTTTCTAAAATTCTTTCTTAGCCTTACTATAAAAATGTTCTCGTTATTGCAGTAAAATTTTAGTTAGTGACGCTGTTAGACAGATAGTGTATTTTTTTGTAAATATATAGATATAAGTGTATTAGTGTTATATTATAATTAATTAGTTCCACCAATGATAAATTTCTCGTTAAATATAAAAATTTGCCTTATGCATGAAAATTTTGGTAACTTGGCAACAGCCGGTCTTTGCGGATAAATATAATGGGTTATAAATCTTTTAAACGGTAGTTTCTAAGGGTTTGTTGCTATAGTAAAACCACTTCTTGGAAAAATTGACTATAACTTTTCTACTAACAGTGTAGGGTATTATAGGGGTAGTGTGTGTTAATACTAGTTTATTAAGGTTTGCATAATCAGAATGGCGTTTTGGCGACCATTTGAAACAGCATTTCGAGATGATGTAATGGTGGGATGTATTGAAATAGCGCTGGAAATTGAATTGGCACCGCCAAATGAATTAGAACTAAATAATACGGATGATAATATTAATATTGATGATGCCGAATTTAAAAACAAAGATTTACATGTCCAGTGTCAACGTGTTGTTTTAAATATGTACGCGTGTTTGAAAAAAGAAAAAGCGAGAATTTACCAATTAACGAAATTGGGATTTACGACGATATATAATGTAATTAAATTTGGCACTGTTACAGATCATTGTTTAAAGCGAAAACGACCAAATCAAAAATTGCGTAGAGTCAATAAAGCTAGAGAAAATTTTATTCGACGGATTATTTACGGGTTTTATAAAGATAATTTAGTACAAACTTTAGAACTGATTCATGGTAAATTACGCGATTTTCCTGAATATACTTATAAATCTTTAGAGACATTGCGTGCGGTTTTATTAACTTTAGGTTTTAAACATAAAAGGTTAGATAATAGAATGGTTATAATTGAATCTCAGCGTATCGTTCAACTTAGACAGGAGTATTTGCGTAAAATAAAAGGTTACCGCGATTCAAACAGAGTTATAATTTATTTAGACGAAACTTGGTTCGATACGCATGATGTTGTCAAGTATGGTTGGGTTGACAACAAAAATAATTGTGCTTTAAGTACACCTTGTTCGAGAGGCAAACGCGTTATTATCCTTCATGCTGGAAGCAAAGACGGCTTTGTACCTAACGCGTTGCTATTATCGACCAAAAATACATCAAAGTCTTCTACCGATTATCACGAAGGTATGACAGCTGATCTGTTTGAAAAATGGTTTGTCGAACAGCTTTTGCCTAACGTTCCACCGAATTCAGTTATTGTAATGGACAATGCGTCGTATCATTCGCGAATATTAAATAAAACACCTAACATGAACACGAAAAAGCACGAAATCGTAAAATTTATGAAAAAGAAACATATAAATATTCCCGCGAAAATTCCGAAAAAGTCTGTATTAATGGATATGATAAAAAGTCAAAATTTTCAAAATAAGTACGTTATTGATACTATTTGCAGCAGCCACGGTCAAACTCTTTTGCGATTTCCCCCATACTATTGTATCTTCAATCCAATCGAAATAGTTTGGGGTACTGTAAAAAAGCGTTTACGGAAATGCAATCAGTCACCAACTTAAAGCGCAACGGTCCTTGACAATATCCGACAAATAATAAGTGACGTTAATAGCGATGTGTGAAAAAATTGCGTGACTCATGTTATACAGACAGAAAATGACTTCCATGTTTTACCGCCTATACCACCAGTAGTTATATAACCTGGAAACGATTCTACTTCAGAATCAGAAGATGCTGACATATGATTTTCGTTTCATGTATCGTAATGTATGAAAAATATAAACAAAAAAGTTTAAGGCGGACTTTACGGCGACGACAAACAATAACAATGTAAGACTACAATACTAGATAGACAGACGAGCACACACACCAAAAGAAATATAAAAAATATATGAAAAAGGAGCTCGTTCGAATTTATACTTATTATTTTTTGTACTAATTATGTGGAATACGGCGTTCGTAAGAAAGTGATGATAAATGACGACCAGGGGACCTCGGTCCTTAAATGCGAACTCGCGATGTATCCAGAATAGCGGACATGTCGGGGGGAGAACCTGGGGATGGCTTGGCAGGGGACTTGGGGAGAAAGTGCCGATTAGGTACAATATCCCCTTGGCTCGGGGTAATTTAGGTGTGTGTGTGTTTGCAAATTGTTGGAGTTTTTTTCGTTTGTTGAATTCTAATGCTTGTAAATAATTTAATTTCAGCCCCTTTCTTTCTGTATGTAAAATTTCAAAGTTTGGATCAAACGAGTGATTTTCTTTTATTAAATGATTGCAATAACTAGAATATGTTTTATTGTTTTATTGTGAAATACGAGTTTTGAAATTTCCATACGTTCTCCTGATGAATGTTTTAGGACAATCTGCACAGTTTAGTTTATATAAACACCTGACTTTTGAATTAGTAGAGTTTGTTTTATTATTTTTAATGTATTTACCTAAATTATTATTTGTCTTATAAGAAATTGTACAATTTTTTTGTATAAAGAATGATTTTATTTTATTACTTCATTTTTCTCAGTATACAAATTTTATATGCACGCTCGTTTTCGGCATGCCGCCAACAATCATTTGTGACTTTTATAGTAGCACGTGTCCTCAAACTGAGATTGGAAGAACTATACAACTATTAGGCAGTCGGACCGTGCGCATGCCGAAGCTCGAGAGACGAAGTTGACGCTGGCACTCTGTATTATTGTCTGGTGATTCCGTCCGAGAGGGTACCGAGGAAGTGGGAGAACACCCGGGTCCCGGGTACAGGAGAAGGGTTCGTGGACCGGCAGACGAGAAGCGAGAGTGAACTTGGAGCTACGAAATACTACGGTTTACTACGATTTCACGAGTATCATTCTGTCATCTGTCGAGTTTGTGTTGACGATTAACGAATACCAAAACAATAATTATTTTGGTATTTTAAAAGTTTCGGGAATCGTTATAATATTAACGATTTTTAATAAAATTTTGAGGCAACAAGATAAAAAATGTTTTACCCACCAGATTTAACACATCAATCTCTAACTCGGATAATTTTTTATCAATTGGTGGACTACCTAGTCCCTAGTTCATGCCTTTTTTTAATTTAAGATTGCCTTTATAAGCGGACCAAGTCTAAAAAAAATAATTGTCAGGTTAAAAATGAAAAAATATTTTTCTTTAGATAAATTATAAAAATAAACCACCTATTGCCACTTTTCAGTTGTTTTCGCCCATACCCGAAAGCATTGATTTTTAAAGTTAAATTTGTCCATAATCGCTTAAACTCATCTTTGCCATTATCAACAGAGTCTGCCATTTGCCAGCCGCTGCTTATGCTCAGTCATAAAATTCAAAATAACAAGGCTCTTGTTTGGTTTTAAAAGACATTTTTTCAAATATGCTACAAAGCTATTTATTACTTACTGTTCACTTTCTCTGAATTCGGTACCTACAGATGTCCCCAGTAAATTTGACAGTTATAGTCGAGAGCTTTCGAGTGCGATTTAGCATGCAAATCGCTCAAAACGCCAACTCGATACGTAACGTCCCGAAATGATGAATGAGAATCGCCCTCCTGGAGATCACATGTGTGGTGAATAGTGAACGTTTATGCGTATAGACATATTGGTGGTGGATTGAGTAGCCACGTTTACATTCCAGTGGAGTCAGCGAATGTAGCGACATGTACCTCTCGAGAATCGTTAGTTATATCAATGGCTAAGAGGAGAAATATTGTATGTCCATTTTGGTCTAAAATAAGATATCTCCTGTTCTAAACCAGTCAAGACATTTAACATTAATAGAAATCAGAACCAAATAATAAATAAAAGAAATGTAATAGACGAACTTAACTGTAGTTTAAATAATTTTGAACGATATCCAATTTGTCATGGTTAATGTTAACGTGTGTGCGTTACATATAGAAGATCCGGGTTCCATTCCTGAGGGTATCTTTTTTTTACGAAATAAATGGAAGTTATTTCTTGTTTTTTCAATACAAAGGCTAGTTTTAGATAGTCAAGACCTCTTTTAATAAAATAAATTAAAATACACGGGTTAATTTTTTTATTTCAGTTTATAACCTCTCTTATTTATCAAATTCCGCATGCGGAAGCTTGGAAGACAAAGTAGACGCTGGATCTCTAGACTCTTGTTAATAATACATAAAAAATAGATATACAGGGTAGGCTTCTTTCAAATTTCGGCCGAAACTAGTTGCCTTTATCATCTTGATTAAAATTTGTGGTACTTGACTTAGAGTTTTATTACTGCAATAATATATTTAATAAATGAAATTCATGTACTACAAAATTTAAATAATAATTGTTTATAATTTGTAATACATGATTTCGAGTTTCGTTTAATTTATTGGACCTCGGACCATATTTATGATAATTATTACTTTTTGTATTTAATAATATATTTATTTGCAAGAATCTAATTGCCTAATTTTAATGATTGCACGAAAAATAGTGTGTATACCATGGTCGCGAATTTTTTTGGCGACGTCAAGATTATTCTGCGGCCTCGGCGATAGCATTTGTTTCGGTACGCCAAAAAGTTATTTCGCTGCATACGTGTACAAATAACTATTCTTCTAATTTCTACATTTTCTCGGAAATTTTAAAGTTAAAGGTGACTTATATACTAACTCGGTATTAATCGGAATTCCTCGCGATTTTATCGTTCCAGGTCAAAATTGCGGCTTATCTTGAGATCGGCTTTTCGGATTGGCAAACGGATATATCCAATCAATTCTATGTCCTCGCAAACTTATTAAACGAGGGGTCACTCAGTATCATTTTAAGACGGTAGGTCGGCGATTTTCGCCAGATTTCGGTGTATTTCAGTTTCTGGACGTGTTTCTGAGCGCTTCAAGCTATATTTGAGCAAAAATAGATAGATAGGTAGATGATTTCTGTGTATTCCGGTCCTCTAAAGCGTTGTGTATACATAACAAATGTTATATTTTCAGCTGTGTATAATACTGAAACATTTTACATTAATGCTAGAGGTTCAAGAATTATTTCAACCAAAACAGATAATAGATACTTCGTATTAAATGTTGGAAAACCCAAAATAACAGTGCAAATTATAAAAGGAAACATATTTGTATGGAACGGATTACTGGCAGAAAAGCAACTTAAACATGGCGAATCATTTATATTTCGTTTGGAAGAAGTCCATGTGTATATGGGTAATTATAGTTACATTTAAACAAATAATTTGTTAGTAATATCTTTTTTCAGGTGTATTTATTAAAACTGATGAACATATTAACGGTTATGCTCACGCTTTCGCAATGAACGCTGGATTCCCAGAATATGACGAACCCAGTACTATAGTTTTTGTATTAGATGTAAACAAATTGTTTAAAACTTTAGCAGTAGCAGGAGCCGCCCATATTCCTATCATTGGCTCACCGCTCAGTTCCGGTATGGATTTCTTTTGGCCTGTAAAAAAACCAAATGTTTGGGAGGAAGTAAAAGACCAGGTAGGAAACAATTAAAATGCGTTAAATAAATTGATCACCTTAAATCTTTTGTTTGTTACTTTATTGAAGGGTTGTTCTAGGATTATTGTATTTTCTCGACACTGATTTTTTCGAGGATCCTTCCTCAGTTTCCTGTAAAGCTTGTTGTAATACGTTTTCAGTATATATTTTACTACACTTAAGCGTACCTTCACTAGTCTTAGGCATTTTCTACATCAGCCTTACAAACAAAATAATAATTGGCAAATCCTTTCTGATAGTAATTGGCACTAGAGCCAACCACTGTTACTACGGCCCGCCCACACTTCACCTTTGGGGTGAAGTTGGGCAAGCCGTAGTATTGAAATCGTGCAAAAATCTCAATTTTTTTTACTCCAAACGACTTAAAATGTCATGAAACGTGGAGAAAAGTAATTTTCCGCGAAAAAAAAGTCTGTCTGTGTGGATGTCTGAATGTCTGTGCGCACGACAATTCAAGAACGGTAAAGCCGATCCGGAAAATTCTTTCGGCCATCGGTTTTTATTCAAAAAAGGAGTATCAGAAGATGAGCTATTTCGGGTCCGAAGATCCTGGGCCTGCCTACTAAGTGAAACTTCTATTCGAGATGTCTCGATAAGGAAAGCACATTTGCAGATACTGACTTCTTTTAAGATGTTGTGCAAGTCATGACACGTCGATTGATATCCATATCGCATGGTGCTCATTGAAAAAAAATTGAAAAATTTGAAAAAAAAAATTATTTGAAAAATTCCCATTTTTTCGAATCGGACTTTCTTCCGCTGACGGAAACTGGACGTAGTCTTCAAAAATCGCGCAGCGGTTATTCGTTTGACTAGTTTTCAATTACAAAAATAAAAATCAGTTTTTTTAATTGTTTAAAAATTTTTTTGGCTTATTTTGTCCTATTTAATTAGTAAATAATAATAATACTACACGGAAAAAACAGGTTTAGTGAACCTAGCAAAATAAGTTTTGCTGATACGCTATTGTTGCGGTCTCTAAAAAAATCAGTTATAGAAACAAGTAGGTCGTATCAACAACAAAACACATTTAGTAATGGTAGCAAAAAAATATACCAACAAAGTTGGTTAAATTTCTAGTGGTACTAACTGAAATATGAGTCATGCGAACTTGATCTTGAGTAGACATTCTTACAAACTATAGCTTAGTATTCTTAGCAAAATATTTTTGTTTTGGAGACTATTTGAGAGTTCAGTTGTTGAGTATCACGTGACATTTATTAACCAATACTAAGCTTGTAACACAAATTACGTTACCGTGTTGTCAGGTTTTCAGGGTATAAAGTTTTGGTTTTAAATAAATGATTAAATTACCGAAACGAGATACTTATATAATGACTATTTTTTCTCTTTTTCTTTAAAAACACAGTATACGAAAATTTAAAATGTTTTTTAGTGTATTAATAGGTATAGCAATATAAATTTAATTTTTTTTTTTTGGAAATTTCAGAAAATTTCAAGTAGCTACCTGATACTTCCAACATTTTTACATATGTTTCAATAGTGATATAATGAAAATATAGGTATTGAGTACAATAAACTTTCTGAAAATAATAAATACATTAATTTTAAAATAAAATTTCGTTACCATATGTCTAAGATTACGAGTAAATGAATAAATTTGGTAACCTCGTCGCTTGTTGGCTAGTAAAAAACCGCCAACGTGTCAGGTGCGTATGTGAAATATGCCTTTTTAGTTTCGCGCATAGAGTAAGTTGGTTTCGCGTTTCTCTATATGTGTGTGTGAAGGACAGTGAAGGTGTGTTTTAATTAGTTGCTGGTGTGTTTTCCAGAATATTTTTGGTATGGAAATTGAAATCGAAAATATTTGAAATTAACATCAATCATAATGTATATTTTGGAGTTTATGCTAAAAACTTGTATGACCCATTTCCTGCCCATGTTGTACATATGAATAACAAGAATTATGTAACTTTATGTTGTTATTTTAGTTAATATTTCACATTTTACAATTTTTTCTTTAAAAAATTAAATATGTTCTAATAAACTTCTTTTACATTAAATTATTCCTGCAATTTGGACTATAAGACAAATTATTCTATATAATATAAATCATAACTTGTATACCTTTGTTATAAATCAATGGATGTTATACAATTTAATTTTCATTTTCATGCTTTTAAAGTTACCATCTAAAGACCTGTATGACCCATTTCCTGCCCATGTTGTATTATGTAACTTGTTGATATTTCACGTTTTATATGTTTTTATTAAAAAAATAAATTTTGTTCTGATATAGCCTTTTTTTACATTAAATCAAATTAATATACCTCAACTGTGGATGATCAAACATGCTTTTATTTATCTGGCCCAATACCTTCTTAATATAACTGGTGTGTATAACTTTATCATTAAATTATAATATTTAAACAATATTTTTTATTTAGGAACCGACCTACTATAGATTATTGGTTAATTTGGTTAGTAGTACCTACTAAAGGTATTGCTGGTGCTTACTAGACCAGTGGCTGTGATTAAAATAATATAGTAATAATTACAAATTTTATGAGTAGTGTACACTGCACACTCTTGTTATAAATATTATACTTTTGTTATCCGCTATGAAGATATTCAGTGATAAACACTGCTTAAATCAATAAATACGACAAAACAAATCAGTAATATCCACTAAGTCGTGGTATTTAGCAAAATGACAATCAGTACTTGCCACTGAAAAAATTAGTAACGTCCACTAAATAGTGCTACATAGCAAAATGACAGTCAGTTACTAATACAATCTCAATCAGTAGTACTTACTAAACACATTAATGTTGGACACTAAGTTGATGTTGGTAAATTAATTTGCTATGTGTACTAAACATTTAGCTGTCCCTATAGCGACAAAATTATTTTGCTGTGATTACTGAATTTTAGTAATCTTAGCAAATTATTTTTTTCCGTGTAATGATTGACACTCCCTGACGATGCTACAGGGTTCATTATAAAAGTAATGTACATGGTGTCAAAAAAATTGATTTATTGATCTCAAGGTTATAAATGTTTAAAAATCTTCAAAATTAATACATTAATACACTTGCGGAGACGTGTCTGCTACATCTGGAATGCGGTCCGAGTACGTCCGGTATTCTAAGCACTTTATCGAACACTTATCTTGAAGAACATCATCGTAGATCCTAACGATATAATAGTCAATTTAGACGTCGTCTTAATATTTACAAATGTGCCACTCGAAGAAGTAGTCAGCTACATCTCTACTACATAGTGACATCGAAAGCTAAACACTTGGGATAGACAACCCATACTTTAGGGCAATAATCGAGCAAGTCAATATATAATTCACTTATTTCTTCTAGATCATAAAGATTAGTTATATTATTTATTTATTTCATCATTTTTAAGAAGAAAATATTCGTCCCTATTAGTTTTCATGTAACAAAATTTAATAAACTATGAAATTCAACTATATCAGTTTTGGTGCAATTTTAGACCTAGCATCCTTTCAACGTCATGAGTGGTAGTAGTTTCACAATGGGATTCCCTTACCTCCTTTCTAATCAAGCCCATTGGTTTTGCCGAAATATTTTCTATTGCTTTAATTTTTACGGCATTGCTTAGAGGCTTCTGATAATTTCCCATGGTTGTGGTTTTTAAACAAGATTCTATCACTTCAGGACGGTCCAATTTTGTTTTAATAAAAGCTTTGTACTGCGTTTTTCTGAACGCACAAAGCCATCCTTTTTAAAGTGTGTTTTGCTAATAACTTTTGGAATGAAAATTTAAACCCATCGATCACTAACAAATCTTTGCCATTTTCACGTTTAATTATTATAGCCTCCGTTATACGTATAGTTTCACTGTACAGACTTTTAATTATTCTACAACTTCGGATTATTATTATTAAAACCATCTAATGAATTTTATTACTTATTTATTAATGAATATTTAGGGTGTAAATGCAGGTTATCGTTGAAATTAAATAAATCTAAGGATTATTTTCTTACTTTTCTATTTCAACGTAGTTATATCCTGAGAGACATTTTATAAAAATAAAAAGGTATCAATAGTTCAACGTACTTTTAAAAATTAAAATTTTGATTTGGCAACAACGGTGTAATTTGTGAAAATTAACATTAGCTTGGGAAACAACTCGACCTATGACAGGAGGGTCAGTCTCGATTTCGGCGGGAAACTACCTGTGCCTTTAATCCCTTGCTTGATTTCGGCTGAACGTTACGGATTAAGACTAATGACATCGTCTTGGTATTATCAGTTGCAAATTAGAGAAGGAAAAAAGCTAAATTTTGTAATACAACAAATAAATATAGGAAATATTTTCAAAATTGTAAATATTTAAATATGCATATAGTGCTTTGTTTGTAAAATAGAAAATATTTAAACATATAGTGGGTTTTTGTCTAGTATAAATATAATTTAGTAATGTAAGAATGAAATTCAGAATTTATTTTATGTCTAGTGTAAATATAGTAAATAATTTAGTGTAAGAATTAAATTCGGAATTTTTTTTAATACATAAAACGTGTCAAAAAAATGGTATTATTAGAGTAGTTTTAGTCTGTTGTACATATATGTGCTCTATCTATATAGGTATATTAAAATTTTATTGAAATTCGACAAGTTTGATATTTTTTTTTTGATAATTAAGTTTAGTTTTTCGTATTTAACTGTGTCGAGTTTTATTTGATTAAAATCCATTTTGTGACATGTTTCTTTATATAATAACTTCTGTCTGCTGAAAAATATTTTTTATATTTTTGTGAAAATCAATAAACGTTGTTTTATTTAATAAAATAATATATTTATGTATTATCGCATGCATATATAAGTGATTTTTTAATAATAATTTAAAACTAACTAGTGTTTTTCTGAAGTTTGGTTAAATATTCTTTGAGCAGTTTCATTTTAAACAAAATCAAATTAATAAATTTAAAGAGATTAACGCACAGGAAGACATTGCCGAATTCGAGTATGCCCCTAATCATAGCCGGATTCAAGTTCTCATAGCCGAAATCATATACGCCCGATGGAAGACAATTTGACCCATAAAAAACTACCTGCTCAAGACGGGAGACAACTTGACCTTGCCCACTGGCCCCTAACCCCAATTTTTATTAGAAAACATTTATTATCTGCGACCCCAAAAACTGCCACATGTTGTATTCGCCACTTAGGATGAGGTAATTTCGCGCATTGGCGAGAGTACTGGTCCCTCTTGTAGAACGAGTGGTCAGACAAACTGGTAATACAGCGACCTGGAGTATTACTACATAAAACCGATTAAAAATAAACAATTTTGAATAGTTTGTTATTTCCCAGCAAATTTTTACAAACTTTACAAATATTTTACAAATTTTGTGTTTTTTTAGATTTTCGTTCTATTTTAGAGGCTTTTGAATATTTTGACACTTTTACTCTTTGAAATTTTCGAAAAAAAATGCGAAATTTTAAATTTTTCCATATATTTTTTTATATATTTTCGAAACTTTGATTTTTTTTTTAAATTTAGCTTTGTTTTTAAATTTTTGAAAATAATTGCAACAAAATAATGTTTAAAAATAAAATTTATTAAAATATTAACAACACCAACTTCACTCACTTGTAATTGCAGGTGTTGCGCTACTGAGCATATAATTTAAAAAGTAAGTAGGTGGCTCACTAAAATCAAATTCGATTTCAGGGTTCCGCGCAATATTATCTCGAGTGGCGAATACTGTACCAATTTGAATAGTTTGAATAAGTTTATATGAATAAAATATATTTAATTTTCAGGTTCAAGACCTGATAGACAAGAGAGTCCGAGAAGTCATAGACGATATTCTCACCGGACAACTGGATCAAGTTAAATCAAGAATAAAAATGATTTTAGAAGAGATAGATAACCCTAATCTTACACAAACCGTTGCTACACACTTTGTAAATATCGCTGAAGATTTAGTTGGAATCGAACAAAGATTCCAGTTTAAAGGTCCAAATTCTCTTAGTGACAACTTTATTTTGTTGCCGCTATATTCGACGACGGTAAATTTAAAAATGTGTCTATATCATTACGGAATTCAAAATTGGGAAAAAATCGGTCTCAATAAAGAGCTAGTAGGTCGTCTTACAAATTATATGTTTAAAACTGTACATGATTCCGAAATAGGAGCAGTTGACTATATTCACAAGACTTGTAATGACAAGTTAGACCGAGTTTATAAAGATGCTTATCCCGAAACGCTTTATGACAATTTTGCATCGATTCGCGAATATTGTGCTTTACATGGATACGAACACCTTTCGGTTTGGAAAAGTATTACAGCTAATCCAAATATGACATCAAAACCCGAAGTTCCTGTTATTGTATATTCCACCCAATTCGGAAGAAATACTGCAGAACAATCAGCTGAAATGATTGAACCACGTAATCCAGCTCTAACTCCGTCAGTAATCGATGGAAAGTTAAATATTCCTATTTCAATTACTATTTTTCTATCATCCAATAATAGAATCGAAGGAATTCAAGTTTTTTCTATGACCGCAGAATCATTTAATTTAGGTAGGACCAAAGGTAATAATACAGTTGCTATCGATTTTCAAGGTGAGATGTTAACAGAGTTAGTAGCTAGAGGAGACGGGCAAATTCATGGCCTTAAATTTACATTTACAGATGGCAGAGTTATTGATGTAGGAACCTTAACAGGATCATCACGTAAATTTGCTCTTACCGACCATCATATTGTCGGATTTTACGGGACTGGTTCATTAATTAGAATTCATCATGGGGTATTAGCCAATATTGCAGTTAGCTATCAACTCATAACTAAATAAATTTACTGTAATAATATCAGATTAATAGATGCTATGTCAATAAATTATTCTCAATTAATATTAATTTTCATTTTAATCTAACCCATAACTACCCGTCAGAAGATCCAGACCATTTTTACTTTTCGAACGCAACAAAGTTGTATAGAAATAAGTATTGCAATCATGATTTTTTTACCATACCAAGATCTTAACATTTTAGGTCACTTGAATCTATTTGAGCTTGATGTGCGCGTGTGTGTGTGGTCGATTTCCAGTTAAGAGAGATCAACAGTTAGTTCCCCACTCTTAGGGAAGGTGTATCTTCATTTAAAAACTCTATTACATCCGAAGTCCGAACTGGTAAAAAAATCTACCCATATGATGTAAGATGATCCATAATCCAGGTGAAAAACTTCACCTAAAAAAAGTTTTTGCGATTGGGGGACCTCCGTCAGGAACTAAGTTCCTTACGTGATTTAATATCTCTCTCTCCCCCCTCTCTCTCTCCCCCCTCTCTCCCATCCTATCTCTCCCCCCTCTCTCTTCCTCCCTCCCTCTCCCCCACTCTCTGTCCCTCTCTCCTTCTCCTCCATTTTCTTTCAATTTTTTCCATTTGTATCAATTTTTTTAAAAATTCTTTCAGTTCTTCTATTTCTTCCAGTTCTTCAAAGTTTTTAAATTATTTTCCATTTACTCAACATTAATTCACGGAATTTATTCAAAATTAATAGAAAAAGCTAGGAAAGTATATAGTATATATTTAAGTGCCTTGCATAATTATTTAGACACACATGATGATCTCGCTGCAACAAAAACTAATGAACTCCAAAAACACTAAATATTCGAATATTCCAAATGACATATACTGACATTTAATGCAAGATGGGCCTAATATTTTACTATTAAATTTACAAATCTGTCATTTTGAATGAAATCCTAGTGCACACGGTTGCCAAAATGGCAAATTAAATTATATATGAATTGACAAACTAAACTAAATATAGTAATGTATTACTGTTATGGATTATTAAATTTGTCACTGGTAGCATCAATTTAAAAATTAAACTTTTATAAATTTAAAACAATCATTTAAGCAACTTAAAGCGTTTTTCTGATCCTTTATTGAACTATACTTTAATAAATACTGAAATTTAAAAATAAGTTTGGCAACAATGAACGATCATTGTGACTTTATACCTCTCGGTGGTTCAGACTGTGAGGTGTTAGCCCATGTATGGATATTTTTAAAAAGAGAATTTATTGGGTTTTTCAAATATGTTATAATATACAGGGTATCGTATTTAAGAAAAGTGAATAAATGTACTTCGAAAATCGGAAAATTAGGCATTAAATTTTGAATACCCTGTAACACTGAAATTAAATATACTTTTACCGAGGCCTTTCTGGTTCTTACGAAATATCATGTACAAATTTGTGACTAAATTACTTAACAGATGTCTTTTGTATGGCGGTTTATAAGAAGTTGTGTAAAATTCGAAAAATTGACAAGTTTCGTTCAACTTGGCAACGGTGTATGGGATATTAAATCAATATTAACTATTAATGTAGACATTAGGGTTGATTTAAAAAGTGTAAAAATATCCCCACCATTCCATTAAAAAAAAAAAAAATTGTGGCACCTTATCTTGGAACACCCTGTAGAAGCCAATATAATTTTAAAATGTAGCTTAATTGGTACCATATTTATTTCCGAAGTAATTTTTGCATCAGATTTAAAACAACGCTGTAAGAGAGGAATGCCGCACTAAATGGACACACTGTATATACGACACCCCCTTTTAACGGAGACAGTAGTACCTTAGAAATATTTTTAGAACATTGTGATAGTTTGATCGAACAATATAAGAATACATAAAATAGAAATGGTCCTATAAATAGCTTTTTGTTGAGAGCCGTGATAGGGAAATTGTCAGGTAATGCGTTAATGTTAGTAGGTTCTAGACCTGAAATAAGAATTTGGAATGACTCAAAGAATCTTCTTAGACTTTGTTTTGGGGACCGGAGAAATCGTGATTGCTTAGTTCAAGAATTAATATTTATGAAACCGTATAAAAATGAATCTTTTATTAGTTTCGGTCAACGTATTCAAAAATCTCGAATCTCTATCGCTTTGAAATTGATTGCAATGAATCTAAGTACGGACGAACGTACATTTGGAATTAAAAATTATGATGAATTAGCGTTAAAAACATTCATTCGTGGATTAACTGGTAGAGTACAGGATTTAGTAAGATTGAGAAATCCGGATCCACTCGAGTTAGCGATGTCTTATGTAATAGAAGAGGAAAATTTCATGTTAAGTCAAATACAAAATAACTATATTCAAGTTCTAATAATGGTAGATTCTCTCACCCCCGAAACAATAACATAAACCGAAATAGTAATTTTAATTCAAATTTTAATAACCACCATCCAAATTCTTACCAAGGTAAAACAACAGTTTTTCAAATAATTACAATTTTAGAAACAACCCTAATAATCAATTTTTATCTCAACCCATTAATATTCAACCCAGACAAAATCTACCACCGCAGAAATATTTTACTAATAGATAAGTTTTTGGCCCTCCTGTAAATGTAGTTAAACCAACTGGACAAGTTCCCGCAAATAGACCGGAACCTATGTCCACCACCACTAGAAATAACACAATTCAAAGATCACATAATAACAGAAACTATTTTCAACAATCCGGTCCCAGAAACTTTGCATCCCAACAATTATATAATTTGGAAATGTTAAACAGCGCAAGTGCACTTAATTTCGAAAACCCATTTGAATATCAAAATAAGCAGGAGTTTGAAAGAAACCCATATCACAATGAGTATTAACGAAATGAATGTAATGAATCTTTAAATCAAAATGGTTCTGGTGATTTCAATCGAGATGGTGAAATTTATAATAACGAAGTAAATTTTCCACAGGCTTCGAAAATTCACCAGGCGACATAATATCAATCAATTATCTAATAGAAAATGATCGGCCGTGTATTTTTATACCACAATTAAATGCAAAATTTTTAATAGACACTGGTAGTTCAAGAAGTTTAATAAATTCAGAATTAGCTAACGAATTTTACCCTCAGTCGATTCGAACAGAAAATTTTCAAACATAATCTTCACATAATATAAGTTCTCATAATAAAGTAGTATACATACCAATATGCCATATTTTTAAAGTAAATAACTTACAAAAATTTTATATATTCAATTTTAATGAAAAATATCAGGGACTTATAGAAATGGACTTGCTAAAAAAGTTACAAGCAGTAATAGATGTAGATAAAAAACTATTAAGGCGGCGTTAGCAAATGAATAAGCATAGGGATATTTTTGAACCTATAAGACGGACCATCCGGGCAAGAAATATATGCGAATTTGCTTTTATAATGTTCTAATGGTATTAAATTAGTTCCTGAATATATTAAAAAGTGAAAAAAAATTACGAAAATGGAAAAAAAATGGAATTGTGAAAATTTAACCTCAAAAAAAGGCATCAAAAATCGCTGTAAAAACTATTTCAGGAACTAGATTATATTCCCATTAGAGACGGTACATAATATGTTCAAAAATTTATAATGTGAACCATAGAACATCACCAAAAATACATCAGAAACCTGTTATTCTGTCAAATTTCTAGTTCACTTACTTTCTTATAGATGGCGCCACGTGCAAAATAATTATTTTGGGCATTTTATATAGACTTCGTAGTAGGATACCCTATGTGTAATTATTGTTGGAGCCACTTGCGAGCGACATCTATCAGAAAATTTGTTAACTTGACACTATTTTAGCCCGTACAGATACGCTCTCTGGGAGGAGGAAATTCTTACTAATGAGTATGGCAATATAAAGTGCCAGAAACGTATTTAGGGGTTGATTCTTACATTTATATTAATAAAAAATAATAAACAGCCCAAGTAAAATTAATAATTTACTTTTTCGACTTGTCTTGCAATCACATAATATTAAATATTTTATCATTTCGACTGTGGGAAGAAACCTTTATTTATAAAATTAAAAAATCAGTTTTTATATTTGCAGCAATATTGTATTACCAATATAAGTGCGACGTATTTTTTTTCGATTAACTAATAATTAATTTTAAAATGTTTAATACTATGCCTATAAACGTCGCAAGGTATTTGCCGGTAACTCTAGTGGAGGTGGGATGGGTTCGGATAGGTCACCAAATATTAAAATATTTATATCCAAACAAAAAAAAATGTTGAAAAAAATGGGCGCCAGGTAAGCCGACTGCCAAATACCAATACTACTACCAACGTGACTTACCAACGACGATAGGTGCAACTAAATGAAAGGCATAGTAACAATATGACAAAGTAGTTTAATACCTGAAAGATAATGCCAATAAGAATAAAAAAAAAATACCTGTTATACCGATAAAATAAAAAAAAAATACATATACTTAGGCCAGCTATATTGGCGGATGAACAAATCAAAGAATGGTAAGCATAATTAGTCGGCACAGCCTGCATGCGCTACTACGGTTCACTATGGGCAGCAGAAGCTGGTAAGCTTTTATAATATAATAATAATATGGAATGAAATACAGGTTTACACTTCGCGTGAGCTCATGCGCAGGTATTGGTAGACAACTCTACGGATCAGGTTAAAATTAAGCTGTCATAGTTCCCCACTAACAAATATGGCTAAGTGAAGTGTAAATATTTACAAAAAAATATATATATATATAGCTCTAAACTACAAGCACTAGCTAAAATTGATGCAATATTCCTATATAATAAATATAAGCGATTATGACAATAAGAATGACTTGCTTGTAATCCCGCGACGGTAGAATGGACCAATTCCTTAATGATGGAGAGGTGTTGACAATGGTCCGCAAGTTACGTCTCACGCTGAAATTTCTTAGAAAATTTGTCCAACCCAAAATATACAACTTTAAATATGTATAACTCCCAAATGAATGGAATTCCAAATATTTATAACTCCAAATGTATAACTCCAAATGTATAACTCCAAATGTATAACTCCAAATGTATAACTCCACATATATAATTCCAAATATATAAATCCAAATATATAACTCCAAATGTATAACATCCAAATGTATAACTCCGAACGTATAACTCCAAATGTATAACTCCTATTATACTTTTGCGAATTAGGCCCAGACCAAGAACCCTAAAATACCAAGGATAAATGATACCATGGTTCGTTTAGATTTCAATTAAATTTAAAAAAAAGGTAATTTTCAGATAAACAAAAATATGAAAAGAAAAATAAAATAAATAAAAATTATCCAAAGTATCAAGATTGCCACAAATCATTTTTATTGAAATTTAGGAAAATAAACTAAACGTGGCAACGTTTAAAATGATCATAAAAAAAATCAAGAGAACCAAGCAAAAACCAACAATAAAATTATTTACCAGAAATGGCGAAATCATTTTATTTGTCGATAAAATTACAAATATAAAATAACTTAAATCACACTTACCCTGAATTAGGGGTAGCAATGCCTAGTAGATAAATAATAGGGAGTAGAGACAACTAGATTCCCTTTTGGACCAATAAAGATGATCTTTTTTTTTCTACAAGATAAAATAATATCCTTATACAGAATCAATTAACAAAAAAAAAATTGGAAGTTTATAACAATAAAAAAAAGAATGTGAGGTGCAAGATACGCACTTAATAAATTAACAAATTAAATGTATAATTTAAATTTTTTTATTTTTTTTACTAATTAGAATTTTGATCAAAAGTAGGTAGCAATAAACTAGAAGGGTTTAGGTACACACCTTGGCTTAAAATGGTCAATCGTGTTAACATATTCCCAGTGTAGCAGCAAATGGTGAAAGATCCTCAAAGAGATATTATTCCGGAAAAACAACAAAATATGCAATCGAAACGATGAACCACACTTTCCGTAATATTAATAAAACTTTTGAAATAAAACCCCATAAAGGATGACCTAATAGTCACAAGATAATTCAAAAAAGTTTATAACACCCACTACACGTGTGAGAATACAACCAGCTGTTTTACTACCTAAAATGTCACCTCCGATTCCTGCGATCGGACCGACCTCGCGGTACCATCATTTTAAGATCCGAAATGTAAGTACCAAGAAATAGCTATTTGTGTATTAAGAGCGGAAAGTGATACTTTGCCGCTTGAGGCAGAGAGTTGCCCGCGCGATGCGTAGCGGAGCGCGGGCAATCTGCCGAAAGCGGCAAAGCACTTTCTGCTCGAATTGCACACAAGATTTTTTCTACGATCACATTATTTTTAGACAAAAAATTAAAAAAAAAAAACATGAAAAATACACTTTTTCATATTTATCTCTGGATTTAGTCGGCAGAAGATTCGGATAAATATTTTTAGCAAAATCTGCTACATCTAGAGGTGTGCTTGAAAATTCACATTCACTCTCACTCTCCATTTTTCGAATAGCTTTTTCATAAACTAAAAATGAAATAATGACGTTTCATTAATTTCATAGTCTACTATTTGTACAAAATAGTAAGTAGGCACTTAAATTTGCAATCACTATTGCATATAGGTGTACCTAGGTGTATCTAGGTGTACCTTCTGACTGTTTAATTTTTACTAGATAAATTTTATAAAATAAAGTTTAATTTCGTTCGAAATATCTTCAAATATTAATATTTCAACTAAAATATTCAGACTGCCCTACATTTTGTTTTAATATACCTATTATTTACTACCTTTCTTTAGTTTATTGTAAATGAAAACAGGCGAGCGGAAAAGTACGCGCTAGAGCGACAATAATGTCAAATTATTACAGATCACGGAAAACATCAACTTTGCGGTTAGATTTGAGTGTGCAAAAGCCTACTTTGGGTAGTGATCGTAGGAAAAGTATTTTATCTACTACTACAATTACCAAAAGTAGGAAACCTCGTATCTAGATGTAGCTACCTGTATACTAATCGGCATTCTAATTAATAAATTACCAATAGGTAAAACGCAAAATAAATAGCGACTTATCTAAGAAAACCACTTATAGTTTATACTAAATTACAGTTCTTAACGAGAACTAGGTACTAAAATTATATTGGGGATATAGTTGTTTTAAAACGTAACATAAGTTCTATTAAAATAAATAGGTTATACACAGATAACGAAGTTATTTTGTCCAATTAACAGGATTTGTAATAATTATACAGTAAACTTGAGATGTATTGTTATTTGGAAGTACGAATTATTTATGAAGCGATTATTTAATAATAAATTTGAACAACAGAAATAATTTATTAATATTAGTGGAGTTACTATGTAAGTATCGAAATTACACAAGGTAACTTTAATTAAATTCGACGTTCTGATTAGTTGAAAATCAGACGAAAAAAATGATATAACAAATCGGGTTTATATACGTTTCACTTGATAAATTATGTTTCTTCGGTTACGAGTTCCTTCCTTCCTTTTGACAGTTATTTTGCTGGTACAATTTTCAGTAGTAACGTGAATAGGTGAAAACAAAACCAATATATTAAATCAGAAGGTATTTTATTACAATCGAGGATACAAAGATTTTATAAAATGATAAGTTTAAACCACCTACCCAGCTGACCAGATGACGTCACAAATACGTCGTTTATACGATATCAAATACCCAGGCTGACGTCAGAAACTGACATGTTCATAACGTCTCAATCACGTGAAAAAGTCACAACCCCGTGACGTCTGCAGTTAAGGTTTATTATGTCACCCATTATCTTCTTGTTAACGTCATACTGACGTACATTTCACGTTATATTTTTCTACATTTTTCAAATTTCAATTAATATTCAGTAATTTGTGACTGTAAACATATATTCTTACATATACCTACTTATCCGAACATGCACAGAAACGTTGGCCATGAAACAAAAGAAGTTAATCTGACGTAAAAATATGATTATTCTTCTGATAAAAGAACATTTTGAATTCAGCGTATTTCTTTATTAAAATGATATTTTCAATGTTCTCTAAAAAATAGGCTCAAAAGTCTACATATATATTTTTTTCGTGCAATCGTACGCGAAGTGAGTATTTCTCGTTCTCCACAGAGGCCGCGAAATTCAATTTCGCGGACGTCGCCCATGACAACGGCCGAAAAAGCAAAGGTCACTTTCAAATTTCACATTTCTACAATAAGAAACTAACAATGTTATTATTTTTTATTAAACACAATATTCATTTTTAAATTAACAAATACATACTTACATAATTCAAGACAAATATTATGTACATTTAATATAAATTTACAAGCATTTGCTATGTTTTAATGTTAATATTTATCAGTATTACAGAAAATACAACTTTATCGAAATTATATAACTTCTCACGACATATTTAATTCAAATATGATATATTAATAACATGTAAAATACCCAATTTTAATTTTCTATTTTTTTGCTAAAATAAATAAAAAGTTATAATTCTTCGCGTCGCCACTGTCTAATACATCACGTCAATTTTTATTGTTGATTTCGTCCTCTGCACGAGATTTTTCTGCGCGTCTCACGTCCCTCGCCCACTAACTTTGGGGAGGGCACAATTTAACAAAATTTAAAAGATCAAACAGATACTTTTTCAAAATGTTATTATATCAAATTAGTAAAAAATCAAACATCTATAATAGCAAAATGATATTTTATCAAAACCGTAAAAAATCAAATCGTATCAAAACTCTTATAAACTCAAAATAGTATTAAAACAGAACGCTATATTATCATAATCCCAATTTATCAAAGCGCCAATCGATCAAACCCGTATAACTTCAAAAAATAATGAGACAAAATGTAAAGAGTCAAAACCAGAAAGAGACAAAATCGTAAAACATCAAAACCGTAAAAAATCAAATGGATGTTGCCAAGTCTAAGTTATCGCCTCATATGTGGGGATACAATTTAACAAGATTACTTATCGTTATGCAACATACATTACACATGAACTCGGGTATTCTTCTAAGATGTCGCTACGATATAAGTTTCTGTGCTTTAATGTATATTATGCAACATACATTACACGTGAATTAAACGATTCTTGTTCATTTTTTTATGATCTTGAATTAATAATGAATCACTTTTGTTGTTTAAGGTATAATAATTGTATATTATAATTGTTAAATAAAATGTACGTTTACACTTCGTATTGGAAAAAGAGACGGTATAAATCATTGAATCAAATAGTTATGAAATCGATTTTTGACAAGACAATAAATCAACAAAAAAAGTACTTGCAAATGAATATGGAAATATTTTTATAATTTGCTTGAAATAGTTCCTCTTGTTTAAGTAAAATTTTAAGTTATTGACACGTTATTTTTTGAGATTGTTTTAATTTCAATTTTTAATAGAGGATATACCGGGTGACACAGGAATGTGTATCAGTCTTATTTATATGGGATTTTATCTTAATAAAATTTTGTATATCGGATACTTTTTAATGATTTTTAGCTACTTTCAATACTGCAGAAAATGATAACAAATTTAGATTTTTAAATGAAACACTTTATTTACTTTTACTTATTTCTATTCTACAAATCATCAGATATAAGTTAATTCTCATTTGATAAAACTAATAACTTAAAACTGAATAAATTAAACAATTTTATTTATTTAAAGTTATTGTTAATAAAAAATTGTTTACAAAAAAGTGGACTCCAAATTTAGCAATCTAAACGACTAAAGAAGACACAGACCCATTTTAATTTTTTATATTTTACAGGGTGATCATAAATTCATTTTAAATTAAAAATAAAATAAAATGGGAGAAAAATAGGAAGTAATAGGGAAATAGAGAAAAATGGAAATATAAAAAATTGAAAAACGTAAAAAATTGGGAAAAATAGACAAAATAGGAAATATAGGAAAAAATAGGCAAAAGAGGGAAAAACACTCGGTTGTGTCTCCCCAAAACTTTCCCGACGAATATCAGTTATTAGATGTTAAAGTTTTAAACTTTGACAGTTTTTATTTTTGACAGGTGACAATTGGAAATATAATTTTGACTGATCTTTATGTCGAAATTTTTTTTTAGCTCGTTCACAATACTTTTCCTTCTCAGAGGTGGGTTGGGAAAGTAATAGGGAAATATGTGGAAAACACGCAAAATAAGGAAAAATAGAAAAAAACGGAAAAAATAGTAAAAAACTTTTAAAAAAACGGTAAAAAAAACAGGAAATAATAGGAAACAATGGAAAATTAGAAAAAAATAGGAATAAATAGAAAAGATGGAGAAAAATTAAAAAATTGAAAAAACATGCAAAAGTAAAAAAATTTAAAAAAAATAGAAATTATTGGGGAAAAATAAAGAGAAATAGGGAAATATAGAAAAATTAGGAAAAATTATTGAAAATGGAGAAAAATAGGGAAAAAAACATGATCGCAACACTTTCCTTCTATTCAGGGTGATTCATTTGGAAATGCGGATACAGTAAGGGTAGATGTGGCACACCGAGATGATTCTAAATAACCTATATTTAATGGACCTGTCTTTGTTTATCACCTAGATATAGAGTGATTTAATGATTTTGGCACTTTCTTTAATTAAACTAAAAATTTAAAAGCATTTTGGAAGGATAAAATAAATTAAGAAAAAAATATTATTAGGAAATACGATGTAAAATTAGTTCATAATAAAAAATATTTTTACATTTAAAAGAAAATCGAGCAAAAGAAACCCCAAGGGGTGAAACTACCCCACCCCCTGGCAGACAAACGGAGAAAGAAAAGAACAAAAATCCTAGTTACTACCCGCCGGTAGTAATAGAAGGGGTACCTGAAAACCAAAGAAACTTCATAGAGAAAGTAAAAATAATCATAAATGGAAAATTCACGCTAAAAATTACACAAGGCTCAACCCTTTTCTTTGCAGAGCACCAAGATGACTATCACAAGCTTCTGAAAGGAATGAAAAATGAAAAGATCCCGTACCATACGTATACACTAAAAGAAAATAAGACACATGCTTTTGTATTAAGAGGGTTGGGAGAAAGAGCAACCCCCGAAGAAATTAAAGAAGATCTGAAAGCACAATATCAGCTGGAGGTTAAAGAGACCTTCAAAATGATGACAAGAGCACGCCCATTGTACCTTATCACTACAGGCACAAACGTAATACTTGATTATCTAAAAAAGAACGTAAAATATATAATGTATACAAGGATACAATGGGAACTAAGAAGAACAAATAGAGCAATGGTGCAGTGCCACAACTTTCAAATGTGGGGGCATGATACCTCTAACTGTGGAAGAAATCCAAGGTGTCTGAAATGTGCGGAAGGGCACGGCACAAGAACGTGCAGAAAGCCAAGAGAAGAACCAGCGAAATGTGCAAACTGTAGGAGTGCCCACCCGGCGAATTTCCTAGAATGTCCAGAATATGCCACAAAAGTAAAAATAATAGAAAGTAGAAGACCGCAGCAGCCAAACAAACAAAATAAATATGTAGATGCCCCCATGCCGAGGGTAAATGCGTGGGAAAACAGAGGAAAGATTGTAAATGAAAACATAGAGGATTTCCCTCCCATCAGAGCGAGAGAAAGAAAAGAATTTAGAGACGAAGGAGGAAGAAATGGAAGAAATAGAGGATATGAAGGAAGAAACCCCCCACAACCCAATATACCCCTCAAAGAAATGATAACGATGGAAGTGAGCATACAGGTAAATTTATGCAACTGAATAATATTTTCAATGAAATAAATGAAATCTGTAACCTGAATGAGCTGAAACGAGCGGCAACTGACTTACTAATAGCCATGAGAAAAGCAACCTCCCCTATGGAGAAATTTCATGCAAACGAAAACTTTGCTCAGAGAACATTCATAAGTACAGATTTCAATTATTACGGAACTTCGGGGAAAAAAGAGGAAAATTAAAAATTTGCTTATATAATGTAAGCGGAATTAAAAACAAACAAGCTATGTTGGTGAGTTTCATTCTCAAGCAGAAATTCGACATTGTAATACTGATTGAAACATACTTAAAACCACCTTGTACAGGAAGGAACGTAAGTGGGGGAGTTCTAGAGGACTACACAGACGAACACGACAATATACACATACACGCTACGGAAGAACCGACATACTTCCCATACCATACGGCAACCCCTAGTACATTAGACTTAGCGGTAACAAAAAACATAACAAACATACAGAACATGAGAACAATATCCACTATGACATCAGACCACGATCCGGTAAGTATGACGCTAGCGTATAAATATAATACGAACAGGGTAAGGGAATACTAAACTGGGGTAAATATAAACAAAACCTGGACGAAAAGATACAGATAAATAACAACATACAAACAGAAGGACAACTAAATGACGAAACAAAGAAATTTACAAACGCTATGCAAGAAGCCAGGCAAAACTCCACGGTCCTTAAGAAACAAAAAGTAAAACACGAGGATTGAAAAATCGTGAAAGATAAAGATGGCAGAGAAGCAGGTACATACAAAGTAAAAATAGAATGGTGGCTATGGGAAAGTTGATTAACAACAAACTATTGAAACAAAGAAACGACAGATGGAACAGATTCTTAGAAGAAATTAACCCCCAGGATAACTCTATGTGGAGGGTAGCTAAGAAACTAAGGAAGTACAAAACAGCAATACCACCGATAACGGTAGACAACATAACACACTACACGGACGAGGACAAGTGTAAAGCCTTTGGAAATTTTCTAAAAGACATATTTGTAAACGACAACCCTAATAATGACAGACAGGATAATATAGATAACATGATGAATAGACTAAAAACCACAAACCACGTAACAATACCTAGAAAATTTCTCACTACTCCAAAAGAAGTATATGAAATAATAAAAACGCTACCAAACAACAAAGCCCCTGGTAATGACAATTTGGAAACCACGGTCCTCAAAAACCTCAGTAAAAAAGGGGTAGTGCAGTTGCACTATATAGTAAACGCGATCTTTAGATTGTAACATTACCCGGAGACATTGAAAACAGCGAATATTATTCCCATTTTAAAATCGGGTAAGAACCCTAGAAGGGTCGATAGCTATCGCCCTGTCTCACTACTGATAAACACGCAAAAATAATAGATAAGCTAATTTTGGGGAGACTGAAAGAGGTAGAAAATAACTTAAACTTAATACCAAAAGAACAATATGGATTCAGGGCGGGCCACAGCACCCAAGCACAAATAATTAACATGGTACATAACATCAGAACTAAATTTAAAACAGGCCATCAGACGGTGCTAGTGGCCCTAGATATGAATAAAGCTTTCGAAGCAGTTTGGCATATCGGTTTAACGCATAAACTGCTTGAGAATGGAATCCCAACATACCTAGTAAAAATAATACAATCGTATTTACAAAATAGAAAATTATATGTCAAATTATACACCGTACAAGGCCCATATGAAATAAGAGCGGGCGTACCGCAAGGGTCCGCTATATCGCCCCATTTGTACAACATTATGACGCATGATATGCCGATGAGCAGTGTAATACTTCCCTATCTAGATGAAAACAAGATGAAACTAAATGAAAAGAAAACAGAAATGATGATCCTCAAAAAAGGAACAAGAGAGATAAAAATACACAAACCTTTAAAAATTAATGAGCATGTAATCAACCCGAAAAGTACAGTTAAATACCTTGGTTTCCATCTAGATAGGGGACTATAGAGAACACATTTTAAAACTGAGATCAAAAGCAGTAGGCTTAACCACAATGCTATACCCGATGATGTGCAGGACTAGTAAAATAAACTACTATTATATAAACAGATTATTAGGCCTGCACTGACATATGGATATGAGGTCTTCTGTTCGGCACCCCTAACAACATTTAAACCAATTCAAATTTTACAAAACAGATGTCTACGTACAATACTTAATAAGGAAAGAACAACAAGAATAACAGACCTACATGAAATGGCCTCCATCGCTCTTGTTAGGGAATTTATACTTGAAAAGTCAGAAAAATTCTACAGAACATGTCTCCCTCCAGAGCTAAGGGAGAAAATAATAACATTAAAGGCGAGAGATAGACCTAACATGAAGTATGGAGGCTGGGTTCATCATAAACTACAAGTATTTAATGACTAAAAGACAGACGGACAGACAAACGATACAAACAAAAGAAAAGACTGAAATAAAATAAGCAGGGACATAATCCTAGGACGGCGAGAATTTACTAAAGTAAAAAGTCCTGATCCTTTTATACTTGAGTCTGTAGAAAAGGGGCGGGACTTAGAATCAGTACAGCGCCAATAAGACACGCCCACAAAACAATAGGTCAGAAAATCTCTGAAAAGGTACAAAGGAGAAAGCAACAATGTAATTTGAACATTATCCTGTTTTTCGCCTAGTTTTCAGGACACAAATCACAATTAAAAACAATGAGAATAATATTCAGTTATCGATAAATTGCCGTTCACAACCATCCAGCCAATGATCGTCCAATAATGCCATATATGGCAAGGAGTGGGCGGGGCAAGAAGATAAAACTGACAATCGGGTTGATGGCTCCAGAAGAAGAAGCAAATTTTTTTGAAATACCACAATAAGTATTGTCGCACAATAGCTAAATGAAATAAAGAACCTGTTGAGCTGAGCTGAGCATTTAAATATTTATTTGGCCGGTATTTAGACGTATATCATGAAAAAAGTCAAAGATCGATTATCCTTAATGAGGAAAAGAAGAAAATATAAAAATTAAGTAGCCATGTTTTTTCTTTGAGGAGGAAGCGCTCTCTTGATTTTTTTTTTCAAAATGGATCGAAAGAATGATTTGTTTTAAGCTATGAAAATATCTGAAAAGCAATTAATTTAAATAAAAAAAGAATTGTAGAAAAAAACTTACCTATAGTCCTCTGTACAACGTAAGGAACTTTTCTTGACCAGTAGAACTTAGTAAGTGATAATTTTTTTTTAATTATAACGTGGTTACATCAATCTGCATTATACAGTTTCATTAATCATAAATTTGCATTTCTATCATTTTTTGGTACATTTAGTGCAATACTTTCAGTATATTTTGGAGTTCAAGCTAGAAGAATATTAAATACGTTCGAGTGTACAAAATCCAAACTGATTAGATGGGCAATATGGGGAGTGGCCATTGTAAGTTAAAAAAAGCTTTCATCAGAAAAATCCAATAATTAATAACATATAATTTTTTTAGGGGATGATTGGTGGAACCTTCTGTTTTTTTTCAAGCATTGATGATGGTGTTCCAATCAACAACAAAATTTGGTCACGGTCTTTTGTGCTGGTTACTGCTGGATTGGCATTTATAATTCAAGTTTTCTTATATTTAAACGTGGATATATTAAAACAGTGGGGCGGTCGGCCTTTATTCTATCCGGGCATGAATCCTATCGTTTTATATTTAGGACACGAATTGCTTCATAATACTTTTCCCTTCGGATGGAAACCTATTGTTAGAATGCATGGCACTTTCTTATTTATGAATGTTTGGGGCACGTTTTTATTTTTTATTATCTCTATATGGCTTTATAAACATGACCTGTTTTTAAAAATTTGATAAATGTTTGTAATCTTAATGTAATCATTTTTAATCTTAACTAATTTAAAGGTTATATTACATTACAATTTGAATAAAAATTAAAAAAAACATACACAAAGGACCCCGCACTTTTTAAATAGTAAATAGATTTCGATCAAATTTGCTGAATTTTGTATATGTTGAAGATCTCGATGTCTTAAGTAAAAGCTTCCATGGCACCAACAAAAAATAATGATATGTTTCTGAGAAAGAATTGATTTTTAATAATTTTAAGATTTTAAAAAATTGCAATGACTCGCATATGTTTGAATTAATGATCAATTTGCAACATATTTTGTTTACAGTACATACATAAGAGTTTGAAAATATAATAGCAATAATTTTAAATTGCAACTATGTAGGGTGAGTTGTGTTTAAAATAAAAAAGACAATTTGAACGATGTAAAATATTGTAAATTTTTATTAATCATAATGGAAAAGAAACTGAACTTTATAATCTGTTTGTTAAGGAGTATTAAAAAAAAAATAAAAAATTAATTTATACAGTCAAAAAGTTAGATCGATGGTTGTCGTACATTTTTAACATACCCCTTATTTTGTGATAACGAAAGAACTATAAAATACTATTTCCAAAAATGTTTAAACATAATATATAAATAAGTTTTCACTCACTCAAAGTACGTTTTAAAAAATGTTTTTATTTACTGTTTACAAATATGGTTTATTGACGTTACTATTACAAATTATGGACTTTAACAAATGAACTGATTGAATAACAAATTAATCGTTCAATACCTATAGGTATTTATAAGTAATATTTAATTATGAAATGTTTACTGTCTGAAGAATGGAAATGATGTGAACCCTGTTGATACGTTGCTTCTCGTATTTATGTCATCGGTGTTTGGGTGTAACGGCGTCGTCATCAAGTCGTTGCACTGTTAATTGTCTATTGTTCTTAAGGGCTTATGGTAACATTTCTCCTCCCTCCTTGGGATGAAACTTCGTCCTCGAAGATTCCAATAACTCCTGCAAGGCAAGGGCTTGTTGGGGTTGAACTCTTTGTCCAAACAACAATTTTCGGATGCGGTTTCTTTTCCTAATTATAACGTAGGAAATGAAAACTAAAAGTAAAATTATTAGTAACGTAGAAAATACGCTAAGTCCAGTTGAAATTTGCGAATGTAAATTTAGTGCTTCTATGGGTTGAATCTGACCATGGCTTTTCGGAATTTCCAATTTTTCTAATTTTAATGTATGTTGCGGTTCCAATTTAATTTTAACAATATTCGGAATTTGCAATTCTTGAAATGTCTTGGGTGAAAATCTGTATCCTAAGATTTCTAAAGTTTCATTTGAAATTATGGCACTTGACTGAGAAACAGTATTGTCTTTTAATTTAATCGGCTCGACGATCCCTAAGAGTAAAGCTTCTTCGGTTTCTTGAATAAAATTTTCATTGACTTGGGCTGTGGCACAAGATTTAACATTTGGGATTTGACATCTTGAATTTATTTTGTTTTGGCATATAACAAAATCAATTTTTCGTGTGCAATCTTCATACCATACATTGTTTGCATAATATCTGGCAGGTGGGATTATCATCACATGATCTTGATTAGGTATCGGGTAAATTTTAAAGGCTGAGTAAGAACGTATTTTTAGGATAGGTGTTTTAAGGATTATGAGCAATTTCTTTTGGGTAACGCACACAACAGTGTGTGAAAATTCGACTAATTCATAAGGGTGCTCGTTGTCTAAGACTAGAGCATTTCGTGAATATAGAGATATTAATTTTGCTTGAAGAGCTTTTAATTCACTAAGTGTAAATAGTTCAATATTAGTTAAATCTAATTGAGAAAGGGTTATAGTCCTAATTAATTTTTTAATATATTCGTTAATACTCTGTATTTCGAATATTTCATTAACTATAGCTAATTGTTGGGATATATGGTCAACAATGTTCCTAAGAATTAAATTATTATCGTTTAACTTATCTAATAAATTGTCAAATCTAGAATTAAAGGTTTCACTGAATGATATTTGATTATTGTATTGTTTTATAATTTCGTTTTCTTTAAGTTCTATGTCGGTAATGTGAGTCCTTAAGAAATCAAAGTCATTTGCATCAGGATTTCCTGTAATGTATTTGATAGCTGTCCCGAGGAAGTTAAACAAACCTCGTTTGTGTTGTCTACGTGTAATTTTATGTAAATTGTCTCTCAAAATTATGTAAACTGTCTGTTATTGTCGCTTCTAGCTTTGAAAGGTTAATTTGTAGTATGTGTCTATGATAATGAGATATTTCTTTCGAATTTCCCATCGGTTCTGGGTAATAACCATTATTAGGGATGCTATGAGTTTTGATCAGGGCCTCTAGAGGTAGAAGGCATTTCCTGTAAAGAAGGTTTATTGTAAATTTTTCGGATTCTCTTTGCATATTTAAGATGTGTGGAAGTCGGATTACGTTTGTCTGTAAGTCCCGATATTTTTGTTTTATTTTGTTTTGTCGGTGTCATTACGTGATATGGTGCATCTAATTTAGGCTTGATTTTTTTTTCTTAACATAAATTGTTTGTTTTTTAACTTGGGGAATCTTTTCAGCGAATTCGTTTATTTTCTCTAGTGCTTTTGTCCGTTTATCTTTTTGTTTTTTATATAAAAATTCTATGAATGGTTGAAGTTCATCTTTATGTTTTTGATTGTATGTATCATAAACCGGTAAATCGAAATCAAAATGAATTTCTTCTGCGTACGGTCCATATAATATGGCAAAGGGCGAATAATTAGTTGAACTATGTATAGATTGATTATAAATTAAAATTGCGTGCGTAATAATTTCGTCTAAAGAATCTGAGGGATTTTGTGATTTTAGGGTTCTAATTTTTTCTAATAAAGTTGAATGAAAACGTTCTATGGGAGAATTAGAAGAGGAATTATTTACTGTCGTAAAATGAACATCTATATTATGCAAATTCATAAATTCTTTTAGTAATGCGGAATTAAATTCTTTGCCGCTGTCAAAAACTAATTTTTTCGGATAATTGTGATGTGAGAAATAATGTCTTAATTTACTTAGAACAGAAACGGAAGCTTTGTCAGGTAATTTATAGCATTGGGCGTATTTAGAAAAAGAATCAATTACTGTTAAATAGTAATTTTTATTACATTGTAAAATGTCTGCATGTAAAATATCAAAGGGTTTTTGACCAAGTAACGGTCCTAATTGGGGCAATTGATAGGGTTGTCTTTCATATTTATTTTTTAGACAAATTTCACATTTGTTAATAAAGTTTGCAATAGTATTTTGCATTGAGGGCCAATAAAATTTGTGTCTAAGATGTTTGTATGTTTCTACTATACCGTTGTGGTTAGAAGTGTGATATGTTTTTACACATTCAATTTGTTTATTTTCTTCTATAATGTCTTGTAAAAGTGTATTACAGAAATTTGCTTTAACTGTACTGTCGATTGTAGTTCTAAAATGATTACAAATAAAAGGCCTAAAATCATGTGGGACTTTTATTCCGAATTTTTGTTTTGGTCTTAATATTGTTCTAAAAGCGTCCATGATACAGTCTTGCCAATTGTCAGTTACGTTTATTGTATATCTGTGTTTGTTAAATATTTTTTTATAATCAATGTTAAATTCTTTTGAGTTTGGTACTATAATAATTTGATTTGTTGATAAATTTAACGCTTCTTCGGAAATAGGGATTCCGTTAATTGGGTTTTCTATCGACGTATGTTGAGTTTGTGAGTCGTCCGTTGGGCTCTCTCGTATTTCGTCGAAATTGTTTAAAAATTCGTCAAGATCGAAATCTGTCGTGTCAGGGGCGTTCGCGCATATTGAATCACTAGTAAGGGCGTTTAATTGTATTCTAGAAAGGGCATCGGCTACCTGATTTTCTTTACCTTTTTTATATTTAACTTCAAAATTATAGTCATCTAATTTTAATCGCCATCTAGCTAGGCGGGAAGTGGGATCTTTTATTTTATAAATCCAAACTAAAGGATTGTGATCGGTTTCGATTAAGAATTTTTGTCCATAGAGATATGGTCTAAAATGTTTACAAGAATCAATTATGGCTAATAGTTCTTTTTCGGTCGTTGAATAATTTTGTTCGGCCGAATTTAAGGTTCGAGAATGATACGCAATGGGATGATTTGATTGTGTTAATACAGAGCCTATAGCGATATTAGAGGCGTCTGTTGTTAACGTAAAAGTTTGAGAAAAATCGGGATATTGTAGTACAGGGGTATTAGAAAGTAGAGTTTTACATTTTTCGAAACATTCTAAATATGTTGGGTTTGTAGGATCTATAACTGCATTTTTTCGCGTGCATCGCGTAAAAGGAGAGGTTATTTTTGCGAAATTTGGTATAAAGCGTCTGTAATAGCCAATTAATCCTAAAAATGATTTAATTTCTTTAATTGTCTTATGAAGTGGATGTTTTTTAATAGCTTCTAGTTTTGCAGGATTTGGTTTGATTCCTTCTGGAGTCACAACGTGACCTAAAAATGCGACTTCTTTCGTCAGAAATTCGGATTTGTCAAGTTGTACTTTAAGATTTGCGTTTTGAAATGTTTTAAAAATAGTCGTAATGTGTGAGATATGTTCTTGAAGAGATTTTGAAAATATAATTAACTCGTCCATGTAGACGAAGCAGAATTTATATAAAAATGGCCTTAGGAGATTATCCATTAATTTTTGAAAAGTGGCCGGGGCATTTTTTAAACCAAAGGGCATTCTAAGGAATTCAAAGTGTCCGTGAGGGACGGTAAAAGCGGTTTTCTCGATTGACTTGGGATCTAGTTCTATCTGGTGAAAACCTTGTGCTAAATCAAGGGTAGTGAAATATGTGGCTTTTCCTAAATTGTCCAAAATTTCGTCTATTTTGGGAAGGGGATACTTGTCTTCTACCGTGATTTCATTGAGTTTTCTATAGTCGATAACCATCCTATGTTTCCGCTTACCGGAAAAATCAATTTTCTTGGGGACCACCCATACAGGAAAACTGTACGGGGAAATGGAAGGTCTAATGATTTTATCATCTAATAATTTGTTAATTTGTTTAGTAATTTCTTCTTGCATACTTTTGGGGTCTAAAACTACGAGGGTATATGGGGTTTTCATCTCTTGTTCTGATTTCATGTTTAACAGCTGAGGTGAAAGATAAGTCTTTTTTTTTTCATCATAAAATATGTCTTTAAAGTTATAACAAAGTTATAAGATTTTATCTTTTTCCTCTGGATTTAAATGTTGTGTTCGTATAATTTTTGGATCAAAATTTGAAGGTGTTTTGTCAGTATCGTAATCGTCTAATGATTCTACTTGTATTGGATCTAATTGCATTGGTTCATCTAAAATAATGTCGTCTATGTAACCGTCAGTTACGTTGTGAATTGATTCAGGAAAAATGATATTATTTATTTTTGTTTCAGGTAATAATATTTCTCCGTTTTTAATATTGACTGGAATTTTATTAAAAAGGTTTTGAAAAGGAATATCTAAATTAAATCATTGTAAAGTTAAAATTTTTGTCTTGTAATTTAATATTGCAGAGAATTTTTCTAAATCATGATTTCCTAACAAAATATCAAAATCTTTATTCCAATTTGCAATTTGTGAATCTATTATTTCGTGAATACCAATTTCTTTAAATAAAGTGGTTTTTAAATTGTGAGAGTGTTTAGTCGTTTTATTCATTGACGTTAAAGTGAAATCTTTTTCGTAAACATGAGAGGGATTAAAATATTTTGATGCGTGGGGCGTTATAATAGTGTCTGATCCTCCTGAGTCTATTAATACTTTTAATTTACTTCGAGGTAGGATGAAATAGGGTAGACGGGGGTAACTTTTAATATTATTTAACATTATTGAGGGGGTGGAAATTCCTCTAGCGAAGGGTTGTGAAAATTTGTTTCTCTGGGGTAATTTTCCACGTAACTAGTGCTGGGATAATCATTTAGACATTCGTTATTTTCTTCAGAATTATTCTGAACGTTAAAATTATGTGTACGTCTTGTTGACATACTCATGGGCTGAGAAGTGCGTATTGTTTGTACGCCGCTCATGGGTTTAGGGGTAGAATTAAATTGTGGTGGATTATAATTATTTCGCATCATTGGGCTTCTAGATTGGTTTTGTTGGTTATTTTGATAATTTGGTTTATTATAAGAAAAGTTCGTATTAGGGAAATTACTTTGTCTAAAATTATTTTGTGGTCTAAAATTATTTTGAAGATTTCTAAACGTTGAATTATTATTTTTATTTTCATATTTTGGTTTTTCTAATTTTGGTTTTGTCGTCTGGTTTCTTAGATAATTTTTATAAGAAATTTGCGCTTCACGGTTATCGTAAGCAATACAATGTTGTAACGCGCTTTCCAAAGAATCAAGCTTAAAATTCGAGAGATGTTTGTTATATGGATAACTTACTCCCGTGGAGAATGAATCTAAAGCTAACTCTCTAAAATAAGGTGCCTTAAATTGGGCAGTTCCTTCGTTGCAGTTTAGCGAAATATTTTGTAATAAATCATTTAAATTGTTAGTTATTCTTTGATGAAAATCGTCATAATTTTCTGACGTTTTCTGTACCGCATTTGTTAATTGTGTGACCAAGATTCCTTCGGATCTCCTATCACCGTATTTTTCAAGTAAAGCTGGACGAACTTCGGTCCAGGAAGTTTTATCAGAGAAATTCAAAAAATCGCGAGGTTCACCTTTAATTCGCGATATGATATTTGAATTTAAAATAAAAATTTGCGGAGCAGTTAGATTCTGTCCTTCTAAAAACTTTAATAGGTTATCTACCGATCTTATAAAAGTGGATAAATTTAAACCCGTAGAATATTCGGGGAGTGTGGAACAAAGGCTTGAAATATCACCGTTGCTAACCATTTTTTCCGGAATAAGATTCAAATTATTTCTTTTTTCAATCGGGGACCTATTAAGAGGGCTTCTATCACGAAAATTATAATTTTGCGATAATATTAAATTAATTTCTTCTTCAGTAGAATTTAAAAACGTGCTCATTTAATGAAAAGTGAAAGGAATAAGGAAAAAATTACTTACAGGAAAATTATCAGTGTGATTGACTTCTTCTGTAGCATTCTCTCCGGTTCGTAATGTGGACTTCTACCAAACAACTGAAGTTGACCAGGAATGTAGATTATTCTGTGTAGATGATCCTGTTCGCAGTGCCAAATAAGTTTTCACTCACTCAAAGTACGTTTTAAAAAATGTTTTTATTTACTGTTTACAAATATGGTTTATTGACGTTACTATTACAAATTATGGACTTTAACAAATGAACTGATTGAATAACAAATTAATCGTTCAATACCTATAGGTATTTACAAGTAATATTTAATTATGAAATGTTTACTGTCTGAAGAATGGAAATGATGTGAACCCTGTTGATACGTTGCTTCTCGTATTTATGTCATCGGTGTTTGGGTGTAACGGCGTCGTCATCAAGTCGTTGCACTGTTAATTGTCTATTGTTCTTAAGGGCTTATGGTAACATTTCTATATCCTCTACAGTGTATACAGAAAGATATAAGAGGTTGAACTTAGCGAAAAATCTCGGTATAACAAAAAATCGTCGGTCAAATTGTCTCTTTTTTTAATAGTAAAAAGAAATTAAATTTTGAAATACATCTGCAAAAAACGGTTTAAAACAAATGACAAGTATTTTTCTACAGGACGTTTAGTTTATAATGTCAACCGAAACTTATTTTGTTTCGTAGTATAGTTCGTGATATTTAAATTATTCCAATGGGATTTTTATGAATTTTTAGCTTCAAAATTATAGGTATCTTTAGAACTTCTATCAACGTTTCAACCAATATATGATCATCTTCAGTAAAACATAATTAGTTGATTCACACAGTTACAAACTTGTTGCTTTTTTATTGCTATTTTGTAAGTAGATTTTACCCAGTTAAACTGTTGCCCAGAGTGCACCACGAGGAGGTAATCCACATACACTCTACCTAACCTAACATTATACAATATAATTTGGGGTGAAGAGTGAAAACGAGTACATCAGTGTGTAAAATTTAAATTTATTAAAATTAGGGTAAGCGCTTTCGGCATAATATGCCATCATCAGAGCCTTCCTAAAAAGTTGTTAATTTACAATAAAATAAAAGTAAAAATAAAATAAAGAGTAAGACTTACGTCAAAGCGATACCCCAAAGGAAATATTTAAAAGCATGACAAGATTAAAATTTTTTTAAAATTTTTTTATAAAAATTAGATTGCAAAATAGCATATCGCTAATGCAGGTACTCCTGATCTAAATTTGATCCATAATAGAAATAAAATCAATAAATTTAGTCAAATTGATTAACGATCAGACATTGTATATGTTATTTAATAACCAGGAGGAGTAATTCAATAAACCTTACACCACTAAAAGTTACTAGATTTTATATTATAAAGGGCGTGTTCCGAAATCAGAAATAGTCGTGTTCCGAAATCAGAAATAGTCGTGTTCACATTCTAGGAAATAAATAACAATTACTACGATCATGGATTTTAAAGGATATTAACTTATTGAATTTTGGAAATATTTTATTTCAATTGGAAAAAAAATTATCTTTTAGATACATTACAAGGGTTGTTTTGCAAAAGAAGTGATTTATCTTATTTCTTAATAAATAGTTCAAATTAATATAAGAATAAATGGGATTTGTTTTTTAATTTAAATGAAAGAAGTTTTATGTAAAATATGGTAATTAATCTTATTTTTAACTGGCTAAACAAACACGAATTAACTTAAAAAGAAACAAAATCCAAATTATAACATATACAAATACAACAAAATATTTATATTTATATTAATCCATATCAGAAGATTCAGATTCATCCGAGCTTCCAGTGTTCGCAGATATTATTAATGGCTCTATCATGTCATGCATCAAGTGTAGACATTTAATTCACAGTGGTATGGTGGAATCCGTAACACAACTTTATTGGCTTCTTTTGCCATTTCATCGACAACATACAAATTATGTTTACCTTCATGTTGCCGTATTAGGTGCAAAAGTTCACACGGCTTCATATTTATATCGAAGGCAATATTTTTAGTTTGAAACCACTCCTGCATTTCAGCTTTTCTTGATGACAAGGTAGGGATTTTTTCAACTTTTCGGCTATGATATGATGCATTATCCATCACAATCACAGCATCATTAAGTAACTTTGTCAAAAAAGTAGAAAATCAATTCTCGAATACTTCTGAATTCATCTCTTCATGGTAATCTCCTGTCTTTTTGCCTTCAAAAACCAATAATGCATTTTCTACAAAGCCTGCTTCAGAACCAGCATGTAAAATAATAAGACGTCTTCCCTTTCCTGTAGGGTTTTTCAGGACCGTGGATAAACCTTCGTGTCGTTTCTTCAAAACATGCAAAATTTTGTTCAATGTAGGTAACTCATTTTTAAAACAGAAATCATTTCCGAACAGCATTTTTAAACCTTTTATCAAATGTTTTTAGAAGTCCTGGTATTCCTCCAATATTTTCTGGACTAGATATTGTTCCACTACTGCGGTATTCTTTTATTACTCGGTAAGTTGTTGACTTTGAAACCCCTGTAAGAAAAATGTTAAGCGCTAATGCCATTTTTAAATAGAAAGTAATAAATATAACCTACCGGCGACCTTAGAAATTTTGGATTTAACATCAACAATTTGGTTTTTGGTTTATCATCCAATACTTGTTTGTACATATTTAGTATGCACTGTTTTTCTTACTGACTTAAATGGCCTAAACTTAGCCGTTTTCGTTATTTTGGTGGACTACGCGAGTGACTGCTACCAGTAGGAGTAGAAGGATAAGGATCCATAATCGCAGAAATTGCTTACTGAGTTCTGAACAGAACAATTTTTTTTTAACGAAATGGAGTGGAAAACTAACTAAAACTGATGAAATAACAAGAGGACAAAAGCAATAATAGAACTAAAAATAATAATAAATTATAAAATGTCAAAACTGCCAATGTCAATTATCAGCTGATGTTAATGCTAAAATTTGCTGTGTGAAACCGACTGCAAACTGACCAATGAGAAGCCTACAGAATTGCCAACTTGAATTCAAATCGCTCCTCCTGGGTATTAAATAGACCATAGTACCACGTATGGAGCGTATAGAAGGAGGGCAATCTCTAATGGACAACACGTTTAAAATGTGGGCAACATTTTATACGCAACTAATGGTACTAAAATAGCCGACGTGGCGCTGACGATCGTATGTTGAAAACTGTTTGTAGATTGATTAGATCCATAATCTCAAATAACGTTTTTTATTTAATGGAGCCACCCAATTTTTATAAAATACATAACTTTTAAAAGTTTACGTAATGAATTAAAATTATTATTTAAAAAAAATCAAAGGAAATGTCAAAACTGTCATCAACAGTCGATCAACAGCGCCACCAACTGGCTTCCAAAATTGGTTCCCTTTTTCTAACGTTGCGATGTGCCTCCTTCTATACCCTCCATAGTACCACGGCATGGCCGGGGACAATAGAATATTAGTGACAACTGAAATTCGGCTGACGTTGACAAGTGACAGGGAACGAGAGGGCGTTCATCAGAGTTCCGAACTGCACCAAACCGAGCTGAACTGATCATCATTTATAAGTGTGATTAAAAAGGGGAAGAGGGCTATGCCTAGTAACTAGGGACATGATCCATACAGCGGTCCCAAGGAACCAAGCTTAGTTGGTTGGGAAACTAAACTGTAAATCGAATTTTTTTGTAGAGTAGAGTGAAGGGCTCTGGCGTTAGAAAAACTAGGTCAGAAGCTAGAAGAAACAAATAGAGATGACTAGACCAAGATAAAACATGGCAACTAGTCGAAGGGTGAAGGGTAAATTGGAAAAATAGATAAGAAAATAATTAGATTGTTTTGAAACGTGAAAAGTATAGAAAAGACAAATTACTACCTAGTCCCACACTAGGCAGCAACAAAGGAGATCCTTTGCCATCCTTTGCCATGTTTTATCTTGGTCTAGTCATGTCTATTTGTTTCTTCTAGCTTCTGACCTAGTTTTTCTAACGCCAGAGCCCTTCACTCTACTCTACAAAAAAATTCGATTTACAGTTTAGTTTCCCAACCAACTAAGCTTGGTTCCTTGGGACCGCTGTATGAATCACGTCCCTAGTTACTAAGCATAGCCCTTTTCCCATTTTTAATCACACTTATAAAAGATGATCAGTTCAGTTCGGTTTGGTGCAGTTCGGAACTCTAATGAATGCCCTCTCGTTCCCTGTCACTTGTCAACGTCAGCCAAATTTCAGTTGTCACTAATATTCTATTGTCCCCGGCCATGCCGTGGTACTACAATGTCTGATCGTTAATCAATTTGACTAAATTTATTGATTTTATTGCTATTATGGATCAAATTTAGATCAGGAGTACCTGCATTAGCGATATGCTATTTTGCAATCTAATTTTTATAAAAAAAATTTAAAAAAAATTTAATCTTGTCATGCTTTTAAATATTTCCGGTGGGGTATCGCTTTGACGTAAGTCTTACTCTTTATTTTATTTTTACTTTTATTTTATTGTAAATTAACAACTTTTTAGGAAGGCTCTGATGATGGCATATTATGCCGAAAGCGCTTAGCCTAATATTAATAAATTTAAATTTTACACACTGATGTACTCGTTTTCACTCTTCAACCTGATATCTAGTGTGTACACCGTCCTCAGTCACTTATTTTTAACAATATAATTTGTTTCTACGAATTGACAGTAATTATCTTAAGAATCCTATTACACACAGTTATCATGAGTGAGTCAACTTGGAAGTAAAAAAGACCGTAAAGTGATAGCAATACGAAATTGCCTAATATTTAATAGCAAACAATATAAGTTTTCATACTTCATTCCCATAATTCTAAACCCACATGGAACAGTGTTAATTATATTACAAAACGAACGGTGTAAGGTAAAACACTAAGAAAAATAATTTTCGTCGCAGTTTTTAGAACACTAGAAAATAAAGTCAGAAAATCTATCGAAAATCATAAACATGCTTTACAAGAATAAAATTAAACTATAAAATGAAAAAATATTTCAATGTACTGAATTAGGATACTCAGTTATTCAATTATTTGAGGCGCTATATTTAAATTGTTCATGGGCGCTCGATTACCTGCATCAATAATATATTCTAATAATGTTGTTGAGGGATAGCGTATATTTTGTACATGTCTAGCATATCCCGGAAACCAAAGAATACTTGCAACATGCGCACAAGTACCTAGAGTCCTAGCTCCGGATTTACACGTGCAATAGTATCTAGTGAGGAGTATCTCATAAGGATTTTCATTATCGTATACAATCTATCAACTTTGTATTATTTCGAAAACGAGAAAAAATTCTGAAACGTAAAAAATTTTCTTCAAGCCTGTGTTGGTCAATGTGAAACACATTATCGTTGTGCCTCTTCAATCGGTCTTGCATATAAGAAGGTACTAAATTCAATTGATATATTCCAATCGTAAGATTTTTTAAATATTCAATATTTGAATAAGGAAAATCTGGTACACGGTTATGGTTTAAATCAACCCAGTTGACATTTCTTAATTGGAGATTTTCTGCTTCCACACGTGCCTGGACAACATTGACTTCTCGTGATATTTCTAAAATTTGTTGAGAAAGAGGTACGCTGACATTGTCCATTGTAATGGTATTTTGGAATTTATTAATAATTGCTCAAGCTATTCGATAAAAATCCCCAATATTTGTCACATGAACCGTAGGAATAGTTCCTTTAAAAAACTTAAATATTGATTTAAAATGCCATTTTCTTGCTTCCACTATCCACCTGGTTTTTGTAATAATGCGCGAGGCATTGGCATCTTCTCTGGAAAATTTTCGAAAACCTCGTTGTAGAAAAGGTGGCATATGTTAATGAATTCCGAGCTGTTCTAATAATGGAGTAACGTCCCTGTAACTTCTGTCGATTATCACTACATCTCCTTCCCTAAACCATGCTCTTATTCCATCTACGCCACGAGCAAATTCATTTCGCAAAATTTCCGCGTCATTGTTTTGAGAATCGGAAAAGTATCGGTCTTCAATCGAAAGAATGTAACCATCATGTGCAATCTTGTGAGTGCTGTAAACCCAATATATGTTAGAACAAACCTCTGCATTAAAGATACTCGAACATTAGAAATTATTAGACTTGTGGTTTGTCTGGAGGAATATTGAAAAATCATTGTTAAAAAATCGTCAGATAATTCTTGTCTTAATTTAAAAAGGACAGTAAGCAATTTTTTTTGACTTATTTATCTTTGATTACCTGTCTGAACTGAATCGCAATAATTATAAAATTCATTAAACTGATATTATGACAGGGATGTTGCAATTTTAAATTCGTTATCTGTGAAATCATTAATATCTTCAAAATTTCGAGATTTGTAATTAAAAGCTGCATTTCTAAGTCCTTGAAGAAATATTTGTAGTTGCTGTCCTTTAATAACAAAAGGCCTATTTACATATCATAGACCAGGGAATAACACTCTATTGACAGTCTATTAATGTTATTGTTTGCCTCACATATTATGCAGGTGCTGCTCGTAGACTGGGTTAAAACATTTAGTCTTAAACAAGTTGGAGCTCTATCGATTTCATCTAACTCAAATATAATGGTCCTATTACAATTGAAACAAATTCTGGTTTCTTCTATATTAATATTAGCGTTAGGTATTTCGACTGCCTCCCGACGAACTAAGGCAATTTGCCGTTTTACAATATTGTGTTCACCATCAATCTGAACTAATTGTCTAGGAGCAAATAGCCTGTCACAAAAAAACAAGCATCATTGCGATTAATAAACGTCATTCTTATTTACAGATTATTAACACCAACTACACTTTCAAAAATTTACAGATGTCAACACAAATAATAGTCAAACAATAACTAGTACAATTGGTATCTGTCATTATTTAATAGGCTACTTGATTATTTAATTATACCATCATATTGAATTTTCTTCAATTTTTTACTGTAAGTACTTATCTGTTGGTTTGTCTAATTGTAACCTAACTTAGTTTATATTTGTATTGTAGGCCTGATGATGGCCATTGTTATGACCGCAACATGTCGCCCCCAGTTTTAAACTGGTTAATAAATGTATGTGGTATGACTTTGAGTTTTATTATTCGTTGAATAATTGATCACATTTGAGCCACGAGCAAATTCATTTCGCAAAATTTTTGAGTCATTGTTTTGAGAATCGGAAAAGTAGGGGTCGAAATAATGTAACCATCATGTGCAATCTTGTGAGTGCAATCTTTTGTTCTTAATGTCAAATTACCTGACAAAATTAGGTATACTTAAATAACATGATAAACGAACTTAATCCAGGATAATCATATGATCTCTAAATATGATATTTGTAAAGCTTAAAAAAAATAACCCAAAATAGGTGTCAAAAGTTGGTTAAAAATTACTCATAACCCAAAAAAAAGTAGTTCATATACTACTGTCAACATTATACCAAATATGTATATAAAAAAAAATAAATTTAACGTTTAAATTTTGAAAGATAGGCCGAAACAAAAAAAAATATGTAGGATTTTACATCTATCTTGTACTAAACCAGGAGTTCCAATTCGATGGTGTAGACCTTTCATCAGCGGAGGTCAAGGAAGCAAACGTGAGAAAATACCCTCGGGCGGTGCAAAGCCAATACACCACAGCAGTACTTCTACCTCTCACTTACAAAAAGGGTTTTGTAACCACCTGCATCGAACAGCAAACAAAAAAACGAAAATCTCGTTGTTCAAGTAGAAATATCATTCACCAACGGAAATCTCGAAGGTCGAGTAGAAATATTCTTCAACAACTGAAGAATCTCGAAGATCAATTAGAAATGTTTTTCATGAACGAAAAATACCATAAAAGGTATGCCTATAAGGCATGGCTTGAAAAATAAGTGTGCCTTAGGAGGGCATGTCAAATCTATAAAGAAAAGACAACCTTATGAGAATTTACATTAAAAATAAAAAATAAAATAGCTTACCCTTAATTATAAAGAAGCCGTCGATAAGACATTTAAACGGTATACACTGACACGTGTAAAATACAAAATTTCGCTATCACAGTTGATACGAACACCTTTGATTTTAGCCGGTCAGAACAGAAAAGAAGCAATCTCGTCTTAAAACAAAATGGAGGCCTCATTAACGACATCCGCAAGGTGGCGTATCGACAAATTAATAACAACTAAATAGCTAAATGTCTAGGCAACCTAACCTATGTTTAATATGGGTTTCCTATAGTCAAGTACTATAAACCACTATTCAGAGCATGTCTAGCGTAAGCGAAGCAGTTTACTACTTAAAAACTGTTTTGAGTTATGATATACCTTGAAATTAAAAAAACTTTAATTAGGGTCATGAGGTAATTCATTTATCATGTTGCGAAATACTTACAAAGAAAAATATTTACAAGTGGCTTTTTATACTTAAATTATGAGAGAGATGTAAAAACATAAAACCTTATGCTATAGGATGTCCTGTTGATGTAAAAATCGTAGACAAAAATTATGTCGATGCATAGAGAGAAAAGTAGGTCAATTTTTATGTTACACAGTGTATAAACGAATTTCTTATTTTTTTAATACTCCTTAACAAACAGATTATAATCATAAAGTTTAGTTACTTTTTCATTATGATTAATATAAATATTGTAATCATATTTACATCTCAAATTTGGGTTGGGTTCTAGAGGAAAAAAATACTAAACATTACAAATCTAATAATAATAAAATTAATTTTGTATAGCCTTGTGGTTTGATTTTCCTCTTCTATCTTCAACACAACGTTTCTCTATCTCGATCTGTTATTTCTTCTTCACGTCTTCTCCTAGCTTGGTTTATTTATCTCTGCTGCTCTGCTATAATTGATTCTACTTTTTGAAAATTCTTCCTTTATATTGTAATCAATATAATTTATAAATGTTTTTCATTTTTCAAAAAAATATACGATTTATTTATTGGTATACATTTATTTTACTTCCTCCATTTCACACATTATGTATGTACACACATATTACTGTTTTCTCCTACACCTCTCTTAATAACAAAATTTTTTATATCTCTGACATTTTACCAAAAATTATATTTCTCTGTCATCTGTTTATTATTTTTTTTTCCTTTTGAATATTTTTTCTATCACTAGATTTTTTTAATATTGCAACCTTTGTTTTATTTTATTAACCGTATATTCCCTGTTTACTATCTGAATTTGATTACTTAAATTTCATGTATTATAATTCCAAAATTTCAATTTTATTATATCATCTTTCATTATTTTAACAAATTTTAAGATTCTTTAACTTTTTAAATTTATTGCTACTTTATCTTTTCGTTTTCTTTACTTACATATTAACTCTTCTATTCCATTTAATACACATAATATTTAACTATTAATAATCTTTAAATAAATTAAATGTCAACTTAAACAATTTTTTTTTAATTTATAAAATTCCCTGTACAGGGTGAATTTTTTTTAATATAACAATATACAATATTTTACATCGTTCAAATTGGCTCTTTTATTTTAAACACAACTGACCCTGTATAGTTGCAATTTAAAATTATGGCTATTATATTTTCAAACTCTTATACATGTACTATAAACAAAATATGTTGCAAATTGATCATTAATTCAAACATATGCGAGTCATTGCAATTTTTTAAAATCTTAAAATTATGAAAAATCGATTCATTCTCAGAAACATATCATTATTTTTTTGGTGCCATGGAAGCTTTTACTTAAGACATCGTGATTTTCAACATATGCAAAATTCAGCAAATTTGATCGAAAGCTATTTGCCATTTAAAGAGTGCGGGGTCCTTTAGTTTCCTATTTTATCTCTTCTTTATTTTTTTGACTATTTTGTGTGTATACCCTATTTCAGTCTCCTCTCAGTTATTTTCTTCCAATTTTATAAAAAAAATTTATTAATAAATCTTCATTTATTGGTTATAAATTTTATTATTTAATTCCATCTTTACATATACATTCAATTAACTATTTATGTTAATAATCTTATATCATAACAATTTAAAAAAATCTTGACAGACCTATTTTTTTCTGTCTATCTTATTTTTTTTAAACAACCCATTACACTTCATTAATTTTAACTATCAATTTTTTTTTTAGTTTCCCAAAAATAACTATAATAATAATAATGAGATACGATTTCTTACTATTCCAGAATTGTTGATTTGGCATATCTTTATTTATATTTATACCAATTATAAATATAATATGAAAAAAACGTTTAACTATATTCATAAATTTATTAACACCTTTATGATAAAATTTCAATCTTTGCTAACAACTACTATTGCACAAAATGAATTATACTTGATTATACATTTTACATAGCAAGATTAAATTGAATAATAATAATTAAATAAGTGATAATAGCAGAAAATAAAGTAGAAAGAATATTTTGGTTGATTTGAAAAAATCCGGCAGCTGAAAAATTTGGAATAAGTTTTTCTGCAAAGTAAGCAAACGAAATAAGATCATCTCTCATAGGTGTTCTATCTAACAATCCTGGTTTCAGATAACATACTGAAACTATTTTCCTGGCAGTTTTTTCAACGCTATCACAAGAAACCACTATGGCAATAGTTGAAATCTAAAAAAAGAAAAAAAAATAAGGCCCAATAGAGTTGTAGCAAAATTTGGGTTAGTTGTATAAAGGTTTTCTCGCCAAAAATTAGTAAATATTTGTACAGAAAACATTTCTGTGATCAAATATTTTTGATTTAAATATTTTTAATCTCCTCGAAAATAAATCTCCTAAAACCAATTCAGCAGATCATGCAGATCAAATAATTAGTTCATTTATTTAATGTTTGCGAAAATGATTATTTAAAAAGACTAAATTTAACTTTAAACACGACGATTCAAGTTAGTTTGATAAGGAATAAAATTTTTTACTCGTAGTAAAGATTGTTGCAAGTAAAAGAAATAAAATACAGAAAAACCTTCAAATCTTATAATGACTAAGTTACAATAACTACAAAGAAAACCAATAAAACATTACTTTATTCTACCAGTATTCGTGTGCGAGGGTCCTTCACAGAGCCCCGCCACTGGGTGAACAGAGGAGAAGACATTTGCCACATTTTAAGAATCCGTATTTTGTGTTCCCGTATTTTGTGTTCCCGTATTTATTTTTAGAGTTCTTGTTTTCTTTTAATTTTGTTGTTTTTAAATCATATGTATTTAATATAGTCAACAAAGTCTTAAATGTTCAGGTAGGAAGATGATATGCCCGCGGGTCTATAGCTATCTGCGACATCTATTATTGGTAAAATTTCACCAGGAATGGAGGTCACATTGACCAATTCATAAAAACAGATTTTTTTCGCATATTGTTGTAATTGTTAAATGAGACTCCTGACTAACCCCTCCACTCACACCAATTAACCAAATTGTTTATGCATTTTTTTTAATTTCCCAATATTATTTAAAAGTTACAATAAGTAAATTTTGTTATTTTATTATTGCGGAAAGTTGATCAGTAGCACTCCCCTATCTATAAAATGTTAATACTAAGCTTATACTAACACAGCTAAGTTTTGGCTGCCTGGATGGAGGATTCGGCTGCTAGAATCTATTCAACAGGTCGTATGAAATTGTTTCCTCCAGTATTCTTCCGACGTGCAGTTTTTATTAAATTCGTTGGTAATTTATTCTTCGACAGAGGGTATTTGGAGAACTCTGGATATAGTTTGATTTGAAATGTACTAATGAGCATATGTTATGATTCTTAAGACTTTGTATTAAAATCGTTCTATAATTTCAATATGTGATAGTAATGAGGTTGCTCACTAGGTGAATGCCGGAGCTCCATACGGGTTTGAAGATTGTTTTGTATATAAGCACCTTGTTGTCTAATGACAGTTTGGATCTGCGGCCTTTTACCCAGTCTAATACTTAGTTGTATACAGAAGCTTGAGATCTAGTATTTGGCGTCCTTTTTATGGGTTAGTTGACGTTCGTTTAGTGTAACCAGTGGACAGCGGCCACGTCTATTGGTGAGCATTACATGGACCAACTTGATTTCATTTTCACGCTTACGCCACTTGTTAACTACCTTTTGATTTTGTCAAGATTGACTTTAAATAGTCTAGAGGTCATTTCAGGACGTTGGTGGGATGCTAATACTGCCGTATCATCCGCATATGTTGCAGTAACTACATTGTTTTGTGTGGGTAGATCAGGATGTACAAGACTAGTCCCAGAACGCTGCCTTGTGGAACTCCAGCGGTGATTGGATACATTGAAGTTAGTTCGTCGTGGTTTTTATAAAAAGGTAATGTTATATATCTATAACTGCGGCAGAATAGAACTTATTCTTATTTAGGGATGGGTGAATGTTGTTGTCGACTCGATGGATTTTCCCAGTTGTAGCCTGTTGTAGACGAAAACCAAAATGATGATTTGGTATAACTTGTTGCTGAGCTAGGATGGGTTCTAACCTGGCTAGTAATAATAGTTTTTTAAAAATTTTCCATGCTACTGGAAGCAAGCTTATGGGCCTATAGGATTTTAGGTCATTCGCTGATTTACATGGTTTCAGTGTTACTGTAATTTGGGCTACTTTCCATGATAGTGGAAAGTGTCTTCTTCTTACTATTGCATTATAGTTCTGTGTGAGGAATAGTACTCCTGTTCTTTCAAAATATTTACACTAATAATATCGTCGCCAGGGGATTTTTTAGGATTCAGTTCATTATTGATTACGTTTTGAACTTTCTTAATTGTGAATTTTCTTGCACAGTGCTTCAAGATCTCGTTTTCCGCGTTATTTATTTTTTCCCAAGTGCCGTCTGCTGTGCGTATCGTAGGATTATGTAGGTGTCCTCTGTTTATTTTCTTGACTGTCTTCTATAGTGAATACTCTGTGCGGCTTCTGTTGCAGTAATATTTTAGAGGTACGATTCAATAGGTAATATCGTTTTTGTGATTATTTAGAAGTACATTAATTCATTTGTGATTTGATTTAAACTAGACTTATTTTGTGGTGTCAATATTTTTTTCCTTTTAATTTTTACGCCATTTTGTGTTTTATTCTGTTAGGTACTTCTTGTATCCTTGTACATCTTTTGGGGACAGCAGATAGCAATTTGGATTCCAATTTCAACATCTGTTTTTAGGGGTATTAATATGTTTTATGTTTTATTGTAAGAAATATTTCTGTACAGAGCATTATTATAACAGGAAAATGGTCTGAGGAAAGGTGAAAGCAGGAAAAGACTCAATGACGGAATACTGTGACCGCTTAGGAACACCGCGTGGCGTTGCCCCTTTTTGTTAATTTTTTTTAATTAAAAATCCTTAATTAAGAAAGTTTTGAACAAAAAATATTACATTTCAAGTAGGCAACGGCCATACCACAATGTAAACGCCAGTTCTCATCCGATCACTGCAGCTAAGCATTGTTGGGTGCGTTTAGTACTTAGATGGGTATGACCGCTTGGGAACGCCGCGTGTCGTTGCTGCCGATTTTTGTTAATTTTTTTTTTACAAAATTCTTTATTTTTAGAAGACTCAAGACACGCTTGAAGAGGTATTAACCCCTGTTAGTTCTGTATCGTCCACAGGCCCACACCGTCATTGAAAAGACCCCGTCCGAAGGCTGATGTCAATTTAGAAAAAAAATTGCAAAACAGATGGATGGACCAATTCCTTCCCCAACACCTGTTGAAAAGCACAAGGAACATGATGCATTTGGTCAGTATGTTGCTGAGAAATTGCGACTAATTGAAAAATCATATGTTCCATACTGCCAAAAATTAATCAACGATGCGATTTTTTTGACAGAAATGAATTCATTAAATTTAACATAAAAGATAGTTTCAGAATATAAAATTGCTTCTCCAGCACTTCAGTCAGTTTCTGTTCAAACAGCCAACTCGACCGCTCCCCGCGAACAAAACATTGAAATTGATCCAATTGTCCTTGGAATGTAGTTGTACTATAGTGCCCTTTATCAAGAAACGTATCAAGAATAATTGCTTTTTAATGAACTAATTTCTATTATTCAGGCCTGTGATTGAACATCACGGTTATTAAAACCGAAAGCAGTTAATAGGCCTCGGGCCCACGCCTCAAAAGTTTGTAATTACCTAACCGTTAAGACTTCGTATATATGCTCTTTATGTCGAGTCGGACAAATGTTTAAGTTGGAAAATTCTGGATGGGGTGTTGGGCGTTTTCATTTGTGGCCCATCCAAACTCATTGATTTGATATACAAGAAAAATTAATGACCTAAACATAGTTTTTCTTTCAATCGCAAGTTTTTTTATTACAAAGCGAAAAACATATTGCCGGACAAATATATTGGGCTTTTTGGCGCGTCCGACAACCCGAACATAGCAAAGTTATGACGTCAAAAAATTTAGTACCTCATAGCTGATTTTTGCAGAATCGTTTAATGAAAATTTTGAAAATTAACTTGTAAGCTTGTCCGACAAATTCCTGCGATGATAATTGTTGTCGGACGCGCTAAAGTAAAGGGTTTTATGCAACTCTTATATTTACTACCTCCCATATAATTCTTATATTATCCTTTTTATAATGTTTATAACACATTGGATGATCCGTCCGACAATAATATTAGATATTTTAGGAAAAAAAAATTAAAAAACATGCCACATTTTGAACAATTTTCCAAATAAAAAATTTGAGTCAAAGTTTATTCAACATATTTGTAAGACAAATTTTTACTTAATTGTTCATATTTAATTAAGTTATCCCTGCCAACAGATAAAATATGTTGTTTAATCACTAAAATCCAATATTGAAAAATTAGTAAGATAGATAAATATGATCTAGATTTGCACATCAATGCAAATGTGAACATATATGGAAATATTTATTACCATAAAACCCCAAAATCTTGACATCATGTTGACTTCAGTTAGGGCTTGGGGGTTCGCGTTTTTTAACTGCTGCACTGGCATTTTTTGTTCTTGAGGAGGCCAGTAAGCACTATACTTCTCACTTTGACTTTTTATTAACCATAAATTCGGAATGGTGGCCACCGAATTGTCATCATTAAAAACTATTACAGCCCATAAATCTTATTACAAAAGTTGCCTGCAATAGCAATGCTATATGGACACTTCTTTTTCTACTATATACTGGTCTCATAATTTTTTGATCAAAACATAACTAGAATTACAGCTATAGAAAAATTATAATTAACAATAATTTTGTGAAAGTAAGTTAAAAAAAAAAACAATAAGTATTTACATAAAAATAACAAAAATATGTTTGGTAATACTGTAAGAAAAAACTTAACAGTGTAAGAAAGGAAAAATTACATATTCTTCATTCCTCTCATTATAAGGAACAATTAACTTAATTTTACTACATGGATTGCATGTTATAAGTGACCCATATTGTTCTTGAACTACACAAATATCCAATTTTTTTTAAACATTTTCCCATTATAACTCATTTAAATTGTTTTAACATATATTTTTTATATCAAAAATGTAGCCACTTTTTAGTTTCACAACTCTATTGGTTACTACATAACACAGTAAATGAAGAGAACGTGCCTTTTTTGTACTGAGGATCTTTACAATTTGCTACAAGCGGTCCATTAGAGTGAATTTGGCTGCAAATTATAACATCATTTGATGAATGATTTGAAGGAGGTAAATCATTTAATAGGTTGTATTCTTCATATTGTCTACGGACTATTTGTTGTAAAGGTTGATGAGCTTTTCGGATATATTTTAAAATTTATTGTATGTAGTTTTCAAAGCAAAAGTTGACAAGTGATCCAAATTTTTCACAACATTCCAATGGGTGCATAAGAGAACGTATATTTAAAGAAAAAAACCAGTACCAAATATAGTTTTTGAAGATACTATGAACCGTTGTAACAAATTTTCTGCATATTTGAGCCACACCTCATTTTTTTAGCAGATTCACCAATTAAAAGTGATATAGCAACTGCCAAAATAATAAAATTATTATACCTATCTTTAGGTAAAATAGTCTTCAATATAATAGGTCCGGTATTCTGTGATATTTATTGTTCGTCGAGCAAATTCAATTGGAATAAATGAACGACATTTTCTTAATCTTATGTTTATTTTCAAAATTTCAGCTGCTCGTAGCATAAATGGATGTTAGCCAAATACAAACCCATATATATTATGAGCCAAGAGTCTTTTAACCACTTCTAAACATACTAGATGCATATAGTCTAACGGGACATTGGCTACAAGATCAAAGTTCGGGAGAGTTTCTATTTGAGATAAACCAATATGATGTTCTGCCTGTAACCTTCTTCTAAATGTTGAATCAGTTCTCTTTTGACAATTTTGTTCGATAAAACATATACGCCTATCAGATTCACCCTCGATGGTACATTTAGTAAAAGAATAATAACCTGTTGCACTTTTAATTTGTAAAATAAAAGATTTTGCAGGCATGTCACATATTAACATCACAACATGAAAATCAATTGAAACATTGACACCGGTTGATATAGGCGATTTACGGAAAACACTCTAAATCCAATATCTTCTTTATGCGCGGCGTGAAATACGTTCTCTACTGAATGTGAAATGTGATCAGGTGTTAAAAGTTTATTGTAACAGTGGTGAGAGGACTTAAAAAGTAAGTGAATTTTAATCATACTTGTCTATATCATTTTGACAAAAATCAAGACATGAGCTAAAAACTAAATCTTAAAGCAAAGAGCTCGTTCTATAAATATACCTCTAATAAAACTTACGAAGACCTGTTAGTTTTGAAAGCAAAAAATGAGTTGCAACAAAATGTTGCCATCTCTCCCTTTATTTTCTATAATTCTCAAACTGAAGTTGAAGTTGCATCTTCATCTGAACCAAATGTTCTCGTCTCGCCCTCCATTTTCCCTAATTCTCAAGTTGAAGTTGCATCTTCATTTGAACCGGGTATTGAGTTCCTAGTTTGCCATCTCAGCCCTAATATTACTAGATCAGTAAATACATTTTCACAAAATCGATCAAATGAGATATATATATTGAAACCGAACTTTCTTCGAACAACAACTTTCTGGGTTATGCTTCTCATATTGACCTAAGGAACTGGGCAATAGGAAACAATATATCTCATGTAGTTATAAATAAATTATTGAATAACGTGGGGCGCCATTTGTGATGATTTCTGTTTTTTCCCCTTTTTCTTTTTTTTTATTTTTTTATTCTTTGTGACTCAATTATCTCAGGGTGGAATCATGAAATTTATATTTTTTTTTATATTAACTATTGCAATAAATTAAATACTCATTCAATCTAACAATTTTTATTTAATATTGTATTCATGTTTGTATGCAACCAGTTATACACTTCATTGTATAAATGATTGCCTATGAATGTAATTAAATTTACCACACTAAACTTATAACTAAAAGAAACAGAAGAAATATTTAACCTAATTACAAAATGCTACTATGACTGTCCATTCACAGTTTAATATTGTTAAACCCCAAGAAATATTGTTATTTCTTGAAACTATAATTTCTTTGGTAAGTACCTTTAATTTATTGTTATTTTTCCCAATTGATATATTATTTGTTTTATTCTTTGTTAGATCAGTACTGATGACTTATATTTTCTTATATTGTATTTATTTCTTTCTTTTATATGATCATATTTTATTATTTGTTTAATTTTAGTATACTAATTTTCCTTTTTTTTAGATTTATATAAAATTTGGATATCACCTGAGTACGCTTAGCCCTGGTTATAATTTCCAAAAAAAAACTGTTTTGGATAGATGTCTCTTCCAATGGAAAACAGCCTGAAACTCGTGCATATATCTTCCTAAAGTGAGTTGAGGATATTTCAGTTGGATTACCCTGAAATTCGTTCATCCTGGACCTTCACCGATCATCAAATTCCAATTATATTTGATAAAATACCTTCCACCAAGGTAATTTTTCTTCTGGATTTCACTATCAATATTCTTCTTTGAATTACACTATATTTCTTATCATTATATTACATTTTTTACACTTTATTTTAGAGAGGAATCATTTTTCGATCCATTTTTCCCTAAAATCTAAAATGGAGTCCTTTCTTATTTATTTTCTCACTAGCACTTGTTTTCTTTTTTATTAACCTTTTTTTTTCAATTTATTTTAGATTGTTGCTGGAATTTATGACAATCCCATTGCCATGACTTGTAAAATTATATGGATGACATTTACATTTGAAAAAAGAAAATATTATTAATGATAAAAAAAATTTAAATTATATCCTTTTCTTTTTATATAAATAATTATAAGGTAATGTGAAATTTTATAATATTTAAATTTAAATTGCATTCTTTTTCTTCTTCCTTAATAACATAACTTTATTTATTATTCATATTAACTCTAATTACAGGGTGTGTTCAATATTTTATTTGTGAATGTTTATCTATTTACTGCATTAGTTTAATTTTTATTCGTCTATTATATTTAATCTGATTAATAAATTTATACTCGCATAATAAAAATCATCTCAATACATAGCACATGTTAGAAATATGAATATACTTTTAATGCTATGTGGGCACTGTATTTTCTTTAGCTATATAAGCATTTTTAGTGAAGTGAACCATTTCTTGCTGCTATTTGTCCCACATTGGAGTGGCCCTGTCTGAAGCCAACTTGTTGTGGTGGGACAAGTTTCAGTCTTTTCTCTATTTGCAATAATCTGTTTTTGCTAGGATACTAAGCAATGAGATGGGGCGGTAGCTGTCCGTAAAATGAAGGTTTTTTCTTGGTTTATAGATGGTGATAATTTTTGCAGACTGCTAGGATAACGTTGCAGTTTAAAGAGTGCATTTATTATCTGTGTAAATTTTGTTACCACCTTTTTCAACAGGTTTTTCACTATTTTGGTGTCTATTGTTGGGTAGACTTACAATCAAGGTCAACATCTTTCGGGGATTCTAGGCAAATACTTAGGTAGGTCTTCTTCTTCAACGTCAGTGTTTCCCTATTTCCTGTTTCACTAAAGCGTTTATTCTATTATGTTACTGAGTATTGTGACCATTGGGTTTAAAGGTGTTTTGGAAGTGCTCTCCAAACGCATTACCCTTCTCCGGGTTATAGTCGGTATGGGCGCATACGTCTTTTTTAAACGTTTCGTAACTTTCCAAATTGCCGTTGTCAGAAGGGGATAGGTTTTCCAGAACTGGCGTTTTAATTCTGGTATGGCCGTTGCCTATTTAAAAAGAAATATTTTTAGTTCCAAACATTCTAAATTCTGATTAAAAAAATGAACAAAAATGGGTACTTTCAAAATCGAAAAATTAAATAAGTCATAAGCGCTCCTACTAAATTTCATTCTCTTCACCTGGTACGTCCTGGGCAATTATTGTTTACGAGAACTATTCATTGACGCAACGTATTCATTGACGCAACTATAAGTAGATGTACTAGACAGGATGAAATAAAAAAATAAATGCAATTATGGAAAGCACAAGCATAATGAACACGAAATATTTATTTATATAATACTTTTTTCACATTAGTAAAAAAAGGCACTTTACACACAAGTGCATGCAATATTTTTTCTACTACCAAAAAATATGTAGGTGTTAAGTAAAAACTTTACGCACTCTTTATGTATTAGTATTTCATTTTACGCAATAAATAGTGCGTAAAGTTGAACTTTACGCACGACAAAGTATATGTAATAGTATATTACATAACGAGTGAGGAAAGTGGCATTTTTCGCGCGAGTGCGGAACGTAACGAGTGCATGAAATCCACTTTCCCACGAGTTTTGTACACTATTTTTCCTACGACCAACAATATTTTAAGAATAGTCTATTTCTGGTGGTGTACATTCACATTCGCTATCACTATCAACTTCCGGTTTTTATGTAAGAAATCGATATTTAAATTTTTTGTTTATTTGCTATAAAGTAGAATAATTTAAACTTTAAAAATATCTATTATAAAAGTACCTAATTATTCTGTTCAGAATTCGCAAAACATAGAAACACTAATTTCTTTAAAATTTTGACATTAGCCTACTTTATTATATTTCACTTTTATAAAAAAAATAACCTTAGCACCAAGCCAATTCAAAAAAAAAACATTTTAAATAATTTTTATACATTTTTTACTTTAATAACTTGTAAAATTTGCAATTTTAAACCTAAAATTAATTTTGAATTACAAACTATTAATAAATTTAAGAATCGGGTATTCAATACACAATACCCAAACGTGTTGCATACATTCGTTTACACTGATTTGTTTCATAATTCCTATGGACAGTTATAGCCTTAAAGTACCCCTCCTGTGAGCTGTGAGACCTTGACGTTGGTGGAGGGGCTTTGGGCCTCGGTGTCCTACACGGTTTATTGTGTGGGGCACCGAGGGCCAACTAAGGAACAGCTCGGCAAAAAAGTGGGCTACTTGGCTACCGACTTCAGGGGATCTAGCTGAGGAGGTCTTGCCTACCTCTGAGGACGCTTTTCTCAAGACCGGCTTTTGTCGGATCTAGACAAGGTTGGTCGAAAAACTCCCCCAAGGCAGTGGTGTGACGCGATCCGTGCCAAAGTCTGAATGGTACCAGGGAATGGTGCAACAAACGGAGCCTCTGGGATACTAGGCGACCTTCCAGAGTATCTAGCCTTGCCGTGGCATGCGGGGCTCTGCTGCGGTCGACAAAACCTTTCCCTAGCTACTCGTTTGACTCATATGGATCCAAGTATAAAAACAAAAAATGGGGGGGACAATCCTCCCACTACTTCAGCTAATACTGAACAAATGGAGGTGGCGGTTTCATATGGCGCACAGGTCATCATCTCCGAAGAGGAGGAAAGGGTGTTGTTATCATCCCCTCAAACCTCTTCGGTGGATGAACAAAAATCAGGGGAGGAGGAGGCGGCCGTAAAAGCCGTCGAAAACCTAGACCTGAACGAAAGAAAGAGGTTTGCTGGTGCGACGAGAAAACGTCTCAGCCGGATGCTGAAGAGTGGCGTCAAATATGAGGACGCCCTAGCAACAATCTTAAATGAGTTGGACAGCAAGCCAACAGGAGGACAAACCTCCTCTGGCGAGTCGTCCAAAACCATACCGGAAAAGAAGCAGAGTGGAGATAAATCTTCCTCTGCTTCGGCATCCGGAAAACGCCTGCGCTCCGACGGCAGCACCCCAGAATCGACGGCGAAAAAGCCTCGAGATGCGGGGAGGCAGCCGGAGCAACGGCGCTCATTCAGAGCCGTGGCAGAAAGTGTCAGAGTGGGTATAATCCATCCTGAACACCCAAATGCCCGGTTCTCGAATGAACAACTTAAATTGATACAGCGGTCTGTAATGACTGCTGTTCAAGAGGCTCCGGAGGACGGACCTCAAATACGGTTCCTGAACTGCACTCAACGGCCAGGGATACTTCTCCTCGACTGTGCCGACGCGATGACGGCGGAGTGGATGGAAAAGGCACGAAGCCAGACTCAAACTGGTACAGAAAGAGGAGATGCCGAAACCACACATCTGCGTGGTCTTCATCCCTGAGGATGCTGGCGCACCCAGACAGGAGGGGCATCAGGTTTTAAAGGTGCTTCGCACTATGAACCGGGGCCTGAACACTCTGGAATGGAGTGTTCTGCGCAGGGATCCTGCAGGTCCCGGACAAACATGGACCTTCGCCGTGGATGATGCATCCATGGTGGAGTTGGAGAGGCTGGAGCTCCGGCCTTTCTACGGTTTTGGGCGGGTGCAATTCCGGCGCAGAACCGTGGGAGGGACTGCGGTTACTGGTCCTCCAAATAGTCAGCCGGGTGGTTCGGGGCTTACAAGGGAGCGCTCAAGGTCCCCTGGGGAGAAAAGACATCCTCCACGGTTCACAGCGCAACCCCCTAAAGTCCCAAATAAACCTCTCGGGACCGTCCCACAGGCCTCTAACGATAAGGGGAAAAGACCACAATCGTTAAGGGGACCGAAGGGGAAGGGCTCCGGGAAACAAACAAAGGGCGTGGGAAAGAAACCTCCCCCTCAACCGCCAAAGTAGATAAATGGCTGCCCACGTCTCCTTTCTTCAGTCAAATATCCACCATGCCAAAGCGGCGTCATACGTCCTAGGCAGCGTATTTCGGCTGGAGAACATTGATGTGGCACTGATCCAGGAACCCTGGATCTCCAGCGCCGGCAAAATAAGCGGTCTGGGAAATAACTCTGGTAAGCTAGTCTCGTATGCCGGTGGTAAGCCACGGGCATGCATGCTTATCAGAAATAACATTAAGTATTTTATGTTAACAGGTTTCTGTACCCCAGACGTGGTTGCAGCCCAACTTACGATCCCGGTGGAGGACAGCAGGCTCGAAGTAGTAGTCTGCTCGGCATACTTCCCAGGTGATGGTAATGAAGAGCAACCTCCTCCTTCAGCTGTGCGAGAGTTAATCGCCTTCTGTAAGAGGAACAACAAGCAATTGATTATTGGATGTGATGCAAATGCCCACCATTTGGACTGGGGAAGCACGAACATTAATAAAAGAGGTGAGTCTTTATATAACTATATAATAGGGGAGGGTCTTTCGATTAATAACGAAGGGGCCGAACCAACTTTTGTGTGTAGAAATCGCATGGAAGTTCTTGATATAACAATAAGTACTCAGTTTATGAGTACCAAGATCGTTAATTGGCGGGTGTCTACAGAACCTTCATGCTCGGATCATCGACATATCAGATTCGAGATGAAGGCAGGGCGCAGGCCTATAGTGCAATTCCGTGATCCAAAGTGTACAGACTGGAGTGGATATAAAATTTCCCTTCAAACGTACCTAAAGAACGGCATTGCATCTATAAAGAATCAGGCTGAAATAGAGGCGGCGAGCGATCAGCTGCAGGAAGCCGTACTCAGAGCCTACCAAGATAACTGCCCACTTAAGGAGAAGATAGACCATAGAGGTTCACCTTGGTGGAGCAGAACCTTGGACAAAAAGGGAACAGAAGTTCGACATCTCTTCAATCGAGCTAAGGAAACAGGGTGCTGGGACACTTACAGATCGGCTCTAACAGGATACACGAAAGATATTCGTAAAGCCAAGAGGGAGTCTTGGAGGAGGTTCTGCCAGAGTATAACAGATCTACCTGCTGGAACAAGACTCCACAAAATTCTCTCTAGAGATCCGAATCAAGAGGTAGGGTCGATAAAACGACCGGACGGCTCTTTTACGGACTCCAAAAGGCAGACGTTAGAGATCCTCATGCGGAATCACTTCCCGGGTAGCCTGCTTCTGGAGGATCGCCCGCAAGCCTTTCCACTTCCAACTGGCTCGTCTATACGACCGGTTAAAGAAGACTGGAGGTTTGCATCTGAGGTCATCACTCCATACTCAATCCTATGGGCGCTGAAGTCTTTCTCCCCATACAAATCACCAGGAGAAGATGGTATTTTTCCTGCCTTGTTGCAAAACGGGTCAGAGGAGCTGCTGCCTCTTTTAGTGAAGCTATATCGTGCGAGCCTGGTGTGGAGTTACATACCACAGGGCTGGTCGATTGCTACGGTCGTATATATACGGAAAGCGGGGAAGGTAAATAATTCCCTGCCTAAATCCTTTAGACCGATTAGCCTTACCTCGTTCGTACTAAAAACTCTAGAGAGAATTCTAGATAGGCATATTAGAGACGGGAACTGCAGGGAAATTCCCCTCAACCCCAGACAATATGCCTACAAGGTTGGCAAATCTACAGATTTGGCGCTAAATAACCTCGTAGGAAAGATAACCCACTCTTTACAGCATAAAGAGATTGCGCTGACAGCTTTCCTCGACATTGAAGGGGCGTTCAACAATGCCCTGCCTCAATCCCTTTACGCTGCACTTCTGCGAAGGGGAATAAGCAGACTAATCTGCAATTGGATTAAATGCATGCTTTAAAATCGTTTTGTCACATCATCACTGCAGGAGGAGACTGTCAGATTTAGGGCGGCGAAGGGGTGTCCTCAAGGTGGAATGCTTTCTCCACTTCTTTGGTCACTCTTGGTCGACCCCCTACTGGACAGGCTCTCCCAGCTGGGGGTGGATTTTCAATGCTATGCCGATGACCTTTTAATAATGGTTAGAGGCTTATTTGAAGAGATTATTTCCAATATCCTTCAGGAAGCTCTTAACATCGTATACAGATGGTGTGAGGAGGAACAGATGTCTGTGAACCCCCACAAAACGGAAGTAGTTCCTTTTACAAAAAGGAGGAAGCTTGATAAGCTACGTCATCCAATTCTGGAGGGCGTAACCATTCCGTTTGCGGAGGAGGTAAAATATCTGGGGATTATCATTGATAGAAAACTTACCTGGAACTCCCATCTGGAAAGAACAATCAATAAAGCCAGGGCATCGCTCTGGAATATCAGAAGGGTATGCGGCAAGTCGTGGGGAATGAACCCTAAACAGATTTACTGGATTTAACAAACGGTGATAAAACCAATGGTCACATGTGGCCTGGTGGACGAAGGGGCTCCAGTCTATTGCGGCGGCTAAATTATCTGGACTACAGAGATTAGCGTGTGTGGCTATTACAGGCGCTATGTCATCTACCCCGACAGCGGCAATGGAAAGATTTCTGGGTCTTACTCCTCTCCATATATTACTGGAGCAGGAGGCCAGAATGACCTCCTATAGAGCCATGTCGGTGGGAGAGGCTATGGGACCACTCTGGACTGCTGCGAGAGATGAGTACTCACCACAATCTCGGAATGGTTTCGGATGTGTTCTCTCCCAGAACTCACATACAGAAGTCCTTCAACGTCCTTCTTCCGAGAAGAGACGAATGGGAAAGGGGGGAGATCCTCTTTCCAGGGACGGCTTATGTACTGTACACAGATGGTTCAAAGACCCCAAGTGGTGTTGGAGCCGGAGTGTACAGCAGAAAACCGAGAGTTGACATCACAGTAAGCCTTGGCAAGTATGCTACCATCTTTCAGGCGGAGTTTTTTGCTATAGAATTGTGTGCAAGAGAGTTGGTAAACCATCATCTTGTCAACAAAAGTATTTATATTTTATCAGACAGCCAGGCAGCTTTAAAAGCACTGAGCTCCAGCCGGCTGGACTCGAAGCTGGTATGGAACTGCATCGAATCCCTGGATCGCATTGCTACCAGTAACAGAGTAACCCTACTCTGGGTACCTGGGCATGAAGGGGTGGAGGGCAATGAGAAAGCCGACACCCTTGCGAAAAGAGGTGCAGAATCCGAGTTCATTGGACCGGAACTATTTTTTGGCATAGCCAAAAGCAGTGCCAAGGACACTATCTGGAAATGGGCCGAGAGGAAAACTCTCCAGCACTGGGTTAGCTCACTCTAAGGCGTTTATAGTCAAACCCTCAGGTAGCACCCTATCGCAGATCCTAGAATGGAGTAGAAGTGATCTACGCATCCTAATTGGACTGCTGACAGGGCACTGTCGTCTGCAGTACCATCTGAAGAAGCTAGGTCTGAGTCAAACATCGGACTGTCGCTTCTGCAGTGTGTAAGACGAAACGGCGGAGCATATTTTATGCTCCTGCCCTGCCCTGGAAATGAATAAGCTTCGTACGGTTGGTTTTGTACAGCTGGAGCCTACCGACTTCAAGGAAGCTTCACCCAAATCAACCATAGACTTCGTAAGAAGGTGTGGATTGTATGGTGAATTATAGCCCATAGGGGTGAGCCACAATAGGCCTCTGTTGGCCGCAGTGGAGGGGCGAGCAAACGCTCCACTCACATTGAACCTAACCTAACCTATAACCTTAAAATAATATTTCAAAACATTTTTGTTATTAGGTGGTCGTAGGAAAATAACAAGCAACTATTAGATCAGTTTTAAAATGGTAAGTAAAATTTATTATGTGTGTACATAAGTAGCATATTTCGTCCTGTTTTTGATAGTTCATTCAAGCGTGCGTTATAATAACACGCAGCGCGGTATTATAACACACGGCTGTTATGCGTGTATGTTGATATGAGACACTTTCCAAATATCAAAACAGTTGTGCTATTTGTAGTTTTCATAGGTGGTCGTAGGAAAAGTAATTTACACACGGTAGCAAATATTCAAGAATTAAAATACAGAATTCGGACAGCAATAAACAATATTTCTCAAGACACAATAAACAAGGTTCAACAATAATTTCTACACCGTTTGGGTTACTGTCAAATACAGCAAGGGCTGCAGTTCGAACATTTATAAAGTCATGTATTTCATCATATTCTGTCCGCTAGACAATAAGTATTTATGATAATATTGTTAATTTAACTAATAAAGAATGTTACGCGTTACTTTATGAGCACACACAAAACTATTGTAATTTTTGTCCACCCTGTACCAATTGGAATCAACATGTGATACATTTTTGGAATCAGCTCAGCTAGAGTAATCCGAAAATTGAAACAAAATGGGGTTGTTCCATTTAAAAAAAATGACGGTGACTTCATTACTCGAAAGTAATTCACCCTGTATATTAGATTATTATTTTAAAATACGGTAAATTAAAATCAAAAATCGACGTGTTTCAGGATTATTTCTTAAAATGGCCTATTTAGCTAAAAATGAATTTGTTCCATACTTTAGAAGGAAAGTATTGCGATCATGATATTTTGGCCATACCCAGATTTTAACGAATCTTTACGTTTTGAGGTCACCTGAAACCATTTATACCATTTTTAGCATGATATTTGTCTGTGCGTGTGTGTGGTGCGTGCGTGCGTGTGTGTGTGTAGCAAGGAGACGACCTGTATAGATTTTGGTGTTAATCGGACAACCGGAAGTGACAGTTGCTATAAGTGATGACGTCATTACTAAACAAGACGGCAATAAAGTTTTACACATATATTTTTTATTATAGTTTAATTTCAAATGACTAAAATTTTCAAAAACTTTTGCATTGCCAGATTTATCAAAAAGTAATTTTTTTTCATATTTTTTTTAAATTACCAAAATAATGCATTTTTATGAAAAATTATAGGACATGAAAGTTGTAGAACATAAAATTTTCTACACATTTTGTCATTACCGTTTTTTTTAGTTCCTCATAGTTTAGTCGCTAGAGGGCGTGAAAATAATGTATATAGACATTTGCGACTTTTTGGATGCTGTGGCCGTCAACTAGGGTTGACGGTGTCACACTTTTTTATTGTGCCTTTTTATCGTTTTTACGGTTTGGACGGTCTTTTAGACCCTTTTTCGACTAGTCCCAGGGGGGACAAACAATATTTTTATTGTAAAACTTACTTACTTTACGCTCCGGAGACCGTCCGGGGGCGTCGAGCGGGCAGTGTGTCAACACTCGCTGAAAATGGGGCCCAGCTCAGGCCCCAATATTTAATTTAAATTTTAACAACTTCGTCCTGTTTTTCCGCTACCTTTCATCCCTTCCCCCCATTTTTTACCCTTATTGATGTTTTTACATTTCATGTACCAATGATTTATTATCCTTAAAGTTTTTTCTCCCACTCCCTTCTTTTACCTTATCGATAAGATAGAGCCCTTGCATTATGCAAAATGTTTTGTAATTCAACGAATTTTTGTTATTTATGTGGCCTGATGATGGCTATTAAGCCGAAACTAGTCGCCTTTTAAACCTAAACAATTTAATTAAATTTTGTGGTACATGACTTCGAGTTTTATTCAATTTATTGAACACTGGACCACATTTGTGATATGGATAACCTACTTCATTTAAAATTAATTGTCCCACTTAAACGCAGTAGAAAAAATGCTTTCCGTAATTTTTTTCTTTTTTTCAGAGTGAGGAGGGGAAGTTATAAAAGGAGGAGGAAGTTAACTATATAAACCCTACGTTGTACGAGAGGTTGGTAACCACTGGTTTACACTGGTATTATAAAATAAGAAAAGTAAAAAAAATGGTACCTACTGAGTATATTGCTGCATATACTGCGTTTATAATAGATACTCCAACATTAAAAGATGCGTCCACCGTACTAGTATATTGAAAAATGTAATTTAAGTCTCCAAGACAAACTATAAGACTTGTCAACGTTCCTAAAAATATCAACCAACCAAAGACAGAATTAAACTGTTGAATAACATTATCTAATAACCAAAGAATGTGCTTCATTTCTAATAATTTTGATGAATTTTCTTTTGATTTGGTACAGATGTGTATGATGGATTCATTTTCTTCTAAAATTTCTTTTGAAAGTTTTAATAAGAATCGATATCTAATGTGTAATACTCTAGTTAAACTCAAAGCAAAGAACATAACGAAAAAATGATAGTACATTACGATTCTGTATAAAAAATAACCATATTCGTTTTCGAATTTTTCTTGATGTTTCCATGTTAATAATTCCATTGAATGTATTGATATGTAGGTTATATTAAAAAATACTGCGCAACTTATTAACCCATATCTAAATTTTCCTTCTATAATATTTTTGGAATTAAAGATTTTATCAATTCGGTTTATATTATAAAATATGATTTTCCATTTTATTCTGTATTTTAGAGCTCCAATAAAACCAAACATCATAAAACTTAGTTCTAGAAAAATCTCTACACATTCAATAACTATTTGAGAAAGTGTATTTCCAATCCAAAACCCACTGCTTCTATTTAGAATTGAATATACTGTTCCATAAATGCAAGAAACACTTAAAATGATATAGTAAAACTTTAAATATACACTACTTTTTGTTAAAGGAACGTTTATTCCTAGAAATTGACTAATATAGAAATAAATTTTAACGATCCATACGTCTTTATTCATTGTGAAAAAAAGTTTTTATATTAGTTCATATTTGAAATATATTTATCCAGGTGTTAAAACTCAGCGTTGTTAATGATTTCCAAATATTTAAAAAACAAATTCTGATTGTGAAAATATATACATGATAATTAAAAATAATAAGTGTATTACCTAAAATAATATTATTACAAAAGTTCGAACTAACGAATACAAAGTGGTTGAGAAAAAAGTTTGAAACACAAATTGCTTTAGCTTGGAATAATCTTTTATTTTAGATCCAGCTTTTCATTCTAATTGGGTGTATTTATGTGTGTAAAAAGGAGGGTTGGTATAAGACGATCCGTTTGTTGGCATTTTATTAACTTATTTTTATTGTTCAATGTCAAGTTTGATATCTCTTAAAAAGTTTACTAGTGCATCTAAGATGTATTTAGTGTTAAAAGAGGCATGTAAGATTTGTAGACATCATTATGTTGTTGTCAGAGAGGGTTTTAGAGTTTTTGATGACATTTTTTAAGGCTTCGACAGCTGTTCGGATATGGACTAACCAATGACATAAAATGACTGACTGAAGTATTTTACATGCTGATTAAGTATAATTAAATAATTAATCGACTTACCTCCGAAATTATTATATAATAACACACATGTAGTTTCCATTACTCTGGGTGTTCGAGTAACAAAGTTTAAAGATACACCTACATTTTTGTTTAATACCCACAACCCCGCCTATGCCTTGCCTAATACCTTATCTCTGCGTCAACCTGTCGATGACAAATCCTCACTTCATTTTTTGGGGTACCTACCTCTAAATAGCTCACATACCTAATGGGATCGACCTTCTGGGGAAGGGTGGGATGTAATGTAATCATGCTTCAGGTAAGTCGATTAATTTTTTAATTATATTTCACAATCTCCTCCTCATGATTACATAATGACACATATGTAGATGTTAAAAGAATTTGAACTATTTAGCAATATAAGTTCCTTTTAGGTAGATTTCCATATATGGAATCTACCTATTGTAATCGATTCAATGACGGGACCCAGAACCGGGAATAGGGGCGCAACGCCGTTTGTGACCTTCTGAATAAGAATCAGTAAAAAAAAAATTTATCGGTATATACCTATTTCTATATGTATGTATGTATGTATGTGTAGACATTCCGTTCCGGCACGATAGAGGTCGCAATTTTTGTCCAATCGACACCAAATTTGGTACAAAAATTCTTTGGGGCAGTAATTCGTTGCGTATTACAAATGGGCATTCTATCTCTAAGGGGGTGAGAATTGCAGGGGGCTGAAATCTCAAAAAATTCAGATCTCCGCCATTTTTGAAAATATTAAAAAAGACCGTTAGACTTTTTTTATGCTCTGATTATTATAAAATTAATTTATCTGAAACTTTTATTGATCTGACCCACGGGGATGGGCCTGGAGGGGGTTGAAATTTCGAAAAATTTATATCTCCGCCATTTTCAAAAATATTGAAACAGGTCACAAGACTTTTTTGTGTTCTAATTATTATAAAACTAATTTGTCTGAGACTTTTTTTCATCCGATCCACGGGGATGGAACTGAAGAGAGTTGAAATTTCAAAAAATTTATATCTCCGCTATTTTCAAAAAAATTAAAACAGTTCATAAAACTTTTTCTATGTTCTAATTATTATAAAATTAATTTGTCTGAAACTTTTTTTAATCGGGCCTAAGGGGATGGAACTGGAGGGGGTTGAAATTAAAAAAATTCACCTCCGCTATTTTTAAAAATATTGAAACAGGTCATTAGACTTTTTTCATGTTCTAATTATTATAAAATTTATTTGTTTAAAACTTTTTTCGATCTGACTATATCGTGGAGTGGGGAAGGATGCTCAAATTTAGACAATAGAAATCTACATCCCCTGTCGACCCTACCGACAGGAATTTTTTTTAATTTTAAACACAAAAAAATTTGAAAATACAAAATATATATGTTTTACAAGTGCCAAAATAAATACAAATTAATTTCTTTATACACTCACACTCCTGTTATTTTATGTATATTATAAAAATATACTCTTTTTTTTGTAATATAACGAATAAATTTACAATTAGAAAGACAATGGCCATTATTAGTATTATCCTATATTTCTCATATTTCGTTCCTTAATTTTCCTAATTTTATTTTAAATTCCAGTTTATTTTCCGTTTTGGCATCATAAATTTTATTTTATTAGTTCACCACTAAAATACTCAACTTTACCCGAACACACAAAGAAATGAAGTGAGGACTTGTTTCCGACAGGTTGACGCAGAGATAAGGTATTATTCAAGGCATAGGCGGGGTTGTGGGTATTAAACAAAAATTTAGGAGTATCTTTAAACTTTTCGACCCGAACACACAGAGTAATGGAAACTACATGTGTGTCATTATGTAATCATGAGGAGGAGATTGGGAAATATAATATTTTTTCTTAATGCATGTTTTATCATCTGGGCAGAATATTACTGGAATATTGTTTGATTATAAGCCTTCAGAATATTCCGAAAAAGTATTGCCAGAACATCACAACAATATTCTTAAAAATATTCTTATAATGTATGTTTTATAATCTGGACAAAAATCCTTTTAGAATATTACTGGAATGTACTATTTGTCAAAATATTCTTAGAAAGTATATAGGGTCGGTATTTATTCTTAATGGCATTCTAATAATATTTGTTTGGGTATATGCATGTATATTATCTTATAAATATTACTAGAACATCATTAGAATATCATTTAGAACATTCTATAAACGTACACTTAGACACTTAATTAAAATATTCCTATAATGTGATAAAGAATAAAGAACTTTATATTAATATTCTTTGGAATATTCTCGGACACGGCATGTTTGAACTTTGGTGAAACATTCTTAGAATATTTTGTGCTGTTAGGGAACTAGGTCATTGGCCTCTATTATGCTATTCTGTGGTTATTGTACTGAAATTTTTTTGCTGAAGAATAAATCCAATGAAATTAGTTAATTTGAGATCATCTGATTGAACACAACCAATCAGAACAAAATTACAATTTTTAAAATGTCATTAATGCGTGATATAATCAATTATAATTTGATTCGTCATGCGGACTCGTGAAATTAATATTTGACAACACGTTTCGTGTAATAACTTATGCGATTATCGATAGTCACGATACCACTCGTTGTATTATATAATTTTGCTACACAGTTTTACTGTGATGACCACTGAGTGTTCCTTTCTTCTGAGAACTCACATATGTTGGTAATTTTTATGTTTTCTGTTTATTTGCCGGGATGTTCATCCCCCTGAAGTTGTTGTTCCTATATGTGAGGATAATCACTGCTACCCTCCTAGAGAGCAATCTGCTTTTAGTTGTAATTATTTTTATTATTTTTCTTCAATTTTTAAATTTTTCGTTTTTTTTTCGCGTACCATTTAAATTAATATTTATTAGTTTACCTTCTACCCTTAAATGGGCCTTTCACTTATGTGATTAATTTGTTCCCTCGTTAGTACTTAATATTGGTAAGTTTGGTTTATATTTTTTGTATTATATTTCATGACTTATTGAGAACGTTTGTATCTTAAGGCCTGATGATGGTCAGTACCCGAAACTAGTTGCCTGCTAGTATTACCTTAAACTTTGGACCACATTTGAGATATGTATAACCTATGGGATTTATATATCTGTATATCGGAAGCATACTGTCCTAAGTCCATTTTTTACATATTGGACTTATTTACGTGGGTTTATTCACATTGTTACACTCTATTTAGGAGTATATAATACTAAGTCCTTTTAACATAATTCAAGAAAATGGTTAAAATAACATTGTACTAAGTCCGTACTTTCTTAGAGGCATATAATCCTAAGTTGACTTAGGACAGTGTTCCTCTATGTTGGTAAACCGACAATAGTAAATTAAGTCTATGTAAAACGAAGTGCCCCGAACGTAAACGTCGCTATCATATCAAATATCTGCACTGTTCATTGTTTGGCTGCGCTTTGCAAAAAAAACATATTGTTATTGTTTGTGGTTATGGCTAAAATGCTCTGAATATTCACGAACTTAGTTTTTGCAATCAGTGAATTTGTAGTTATGAGTGGTCGAGGACATCATTTGGTATCTTTAGCGCTTGACTCAATACAGGAAGGTAAGTAATTAGTTTTCTCTTACTAATATTATATTTCTTAGGATAAGACGGACTTTTGCATTGAATTAATTATGTTGTTTTTAAATTAAAACGAAATATATTTTAATGCTATGGAACCATAAAATTATGTACGTTTATAATTTTAAGTAGATTATTGTTACTATAAAGTGCGTCCTATGGCGTAAAAATACAGTACATTTTTTTTTCTATAAAATATTTTTATATTATACTGTTTTCTTTTGTTAGTGTAAGATTGACATTGAAATAATAAATAAATTAACGAATTGTGTTAAACACTACTACCAAAGAACATAAAACTTCTGTGCTCCTAGTTAAATCTGTTTTTTTCAGATGAGTCAATAGAAAACCAACCTAGTACGTCGCAAGTATCTGAGATTGGCCAAGATTTAGATACTATGTCATCCAATACGAAAACTCATGAACAACAGTTTAATGTCTTTGAAGATGACCTTTTGTTGAGTGACTCTGATGATTCTGTAGCAGATAAAGATTATATTCCTTTAAATGATGTTGATTATGCTTCAGAAGATAATATTGTTGAAGAACCACATGTCCTTCTAGAAAATAGGCAAGTAAATAAAAGAAAAGTTTCCAGAAGGTCCGTAACAGAGCAAAAAGGAAAGAAACGTGTAAGGCATGTTTCCGAGTGGGTTGTAAATAAGCGAAAACGAGATTATGCTGCTGGTAGATCTTATCGCAGTAAAAGCGGAAAAGAGGTGTCTTAAAGAAAGAAAAAAGCTGCTTGTTCATGTCGAATGAAATGTTATTCCAAAATAACTGAAGCAAAGAGAGATGAAATTTTTAGTTATTTTTGGGATGAAGAAAAAGACTATAATTTAAAAAGACAGTTCATACTATCCTGTGTAGAAACAAAGCCTACAGCTCGACAAATATTGCGATCAGGAGACGAATCAAAAGCAAGAAAATACACTTTGTTATATACATTAACAGTAGATGGCATAAAAATTGTAGTGTGTAAGTGCGTGTTTTTGAATACATTAGGAATATCGCAGTCTGTAGTGAAGACAGCTTTAGCAAAACGCCAGGAAGGAGGCATAGTTATGGCTGATAAGAGAGGTAGACATACACCTAGTAATATAACGAAGCAGCATGTAATTGATTCAGTTGTATCACATATTTCTTCATTCCCTAAATATGAAAGCCACTATAATCGTGAGAGGTCAAACAAAGCATATTTAGGTCCCCAGTTGTCAGTAAAAAAATGTATATGCTCTATAAAGAATATTGCTCTGAAAAACACATTCATCTAGACGATGTAGCAAAACTTTAGTTATATCAGGATATTTTTAATAAAAAATTTAATCTCACTTTCAAACCACCAGAAGTAGACACATGTGACACGTGTGATTTATTTTTAGCACAGTTAAAGACAGCAGTAGATGAAACTGATATAGAACGTATTAAAAGTGAAAGAAATTTACATATGGAAGATGCAGAAGGTAGGTACAAGTTAAAATCATCAGACACAAAAGAAACAAAGGAAAATTTTAAACATAAGGTACTTACAGCAGATCTTCAAAAATGCTTACCTACACCAATGTTGACAAATTCGCTTACCTTTTATCAAAGAAAGCTTTGGACTCTAAATTATATCAGCTTTAGTAAAATGGGCAGATCTAAACTTACCAGTATCGAATGTAGAACACATAACGCTTTGGTCTGATAATTGCTATGGGCAAAATAAGAATAGCAGCATTATAATGGGCCTTTATTTCATTCTGAAAAAATATCCACAGCTGAAAACAATTGATCAAAAATTTATTTTAAAAGGGCATAGTCACATGGAAAGCTGACACCGTTCATGCGCAAATAGAAAAACAGCGGAAGAAAATGCCTACAATGACAGTTGTAACTCCATGGGATTGGCAGCAATTTATTCGTCAATGTTCTTCGAAATATAATGTTATAAACTTGGAATTAACTGACTTCAAAAATTTTGACCAATTATATTCTGTTCTAAGAGGTTCTTCAAATGGTGCACCTTTCGTTGCTCGAAAAATCAATAGTAATAAACAGCCTTTCCTATTATCTAAAACAGTTCACTTGCAATATAGAAAAGAGCAGTTAGGCATACTGTACTACAAAACATCATTTCAAGCAGTGAGTTTCGAGGAAGTAGATTTAAGAAGAAAGCCAAGACTTATCTTACCGACGGATCTAGAGCAAATAAATCAAAGGCTAGTTCCTATTTCAACAGCAAAATATAACGATATTATGGATTTGCTCCCTTTTGTACCATCAGAGTTTCACTAGTACTATAGAAGCTTACCACATGCTCCAAATCGGAACGATTATCCAGAAGGAGATGCTGATTAATAAAATTTAAACCTTGTGCGTTTTACTTGTTGTTTAAACTTTTTTCATTCTGAATAAATAAAATTAGTTCTTTTCTCTTCGTTTTACTTATTGTTAATAATGATATGTGACTTAAGATGATAAATATTTTCAGGAAATATAATCAAAAATTCGAAGCATAGTGTCCTATGTCCATTTTTTCAGTAATTTTAGAATTTTGTAAAAATGTATAATTGGTGGATTTTAGTACTCTACTAATAATATTAATTACTTAAAAAAACAATTTAATCATTATTCGTTTAAATCTATAATAACTTCAATCATTCACTAAAAACCTTTAATTCGGTTTCCTGTTAAATGAATAAATTGGACTTAGGACAGTATGCTTCCGATATACAGATATGATAACGTTTGACAAGTATTACAAGTATTGCTTTCTAGCGAAATCAGTACCTGCTTTTCACGGTGCAAGTTTAAATCAACAGGTCCGTTCGCTGTGTCTACAGTGCCAAAGTCAAAAACCCCTTCATATTTATGCTAAATTACTTCAATTTTAAAGTGAAAAAGGAGAGTTGAGATACTACTTTGTTGGATTACGTATCTCTTAAACTGAAGTATCTAGATATACAATTTTAATATTGAATTAATACTAAAAATAATATAATATGAGTTACAACCTTATTCGATGGAGATCGTATAGATGAATTAAAAGCATTGATTATATCCCTTCAAAACGAAATAAAAAAATTTAAACCTGTTGCCTATAATAATTCGCAAACAGATTTTGAAGATGTACAAGAAATTCAAGACCGAAATTCACGCAAGGAAAACATTATTATTATTCTTCCAGAAAATGGTAACTTATCTATGGCAGATCAGGTTACTTCTGATAACAACCAGGCCAAAAATATATTAGAATTTCTTTCTCCTGGAGCTACTTTAGTAATAAAATGCATGAGATTGGGTAGATTCGATGCAACAAAGGATAAGCCTAGGCCAATTAAATTGACTCTTGCGAATGAAAATCAAGTTCACTTATGCATCCGTAAAGCTCGAACATTGAGATCTGAGAATAATTATTCTAATATCAACATATCTCTAGATCGCACCCCTAAGCAAATTGAGCATTAGAGAAATCTCAAGAGAGAACTAAATGATCACCTGTCAAAGGGTGAGAAGAACTTGAAAATCAAATATATAGGAGGATCGCCAAGACACATCCAGAAAAACTAACAGAGTCCAACAAAAAATCTTACTTCTGCTATTTTCAAAATGTTCGTGGCCTAAACTTAAAAGTAGATGAACTTTACCCATCAGTAAGTACAGCTGACTGTGTTTTGTGTGTTTGGTTGGGACTTGGTTACGCGAAGATGTGAAAAATTCTGAACTCTTTCCGGCAACCCATAATGTTATTCGTTAAGTCCGTTATTTTGAGGGAACAAATAAATCAAAGGGTGGTGGTGTGCTCTTAGCTTTTAAAACTGAATATCTGGTAGAATTTGTTGATCTAAACCATATGTATGAGCAATATATTAACATTGTTATTGTAGGAGTAAAATGTTCCCTTTTACATAATACTTTATTTATATACACTGTTTATATTCCCCCATATGTAAAAATAGATCAATACGAGCAATTTTTAGAACAATTAGGCCAACTTATTATCAATCAATCAAATGTTCTTATCCTAGGGGATTTTAATTGTACCAATTATATTAATAAATCAATGACTCTTTCTGTAGCGCCATTTTCAATTTTTTAGATTTTACTAATTCAAATCAAATTAATACAATACCAAATTTGATGGGGAGGATTTTAGATCTTGTTATTGTTACTGAAAATCTTAAATGTGAAACTTCCCGTGAAAGTTTCACTCTCATTGGTAATGAGGATACATTTCATCCCTCATTAAGAACTGTTATAGAAGTGTGAAAAATGTGAAAACTTTGCTGACAATCCGAACTCTCAAATGTACAATTTTAAAAAAGCGTCTTTTCTAGGTTTGTATAATGCTTTTACATACATTGACTGGTCAATTTTAGATGGAATCGATGATATGAATGAAATATGTGAGATCTTTTATCAAAAATTATATCATATATTAGACATATATGTTCCAAAATATAAAAAAGTACATCGTAGATATCCTTTTTGGTACACCACTAATTTAATACAAAACATCAAAGTAATTAAAACTCAAGTTCATGAAGCTTATAGTAACTACTTAAGGTCCGTCGAAAATTGTATTATTACTAATACAAAAACATTCTGGTCATATATACAATGTAAAAGAGGCACTACTAGGATTCCAGGTCAGGTGTTTTATAATGATAATGTTTGTGATACGCCTAAATCTATTGTTGCAGGCTTCGCCGATTATTTTCAAAGTGTTTATGTTCAAGACCAAGGTGATATTATAAATATGGAAGTAAATAACCTTTCTAGTTGCCATATATCTCAATTTTCTGAGAAAGATATCTTAAACTCTATAGCCAAACTTCCAAATAAACTTACTTCCGAAAAAGATATGCTTCTTAGTTTCATCTTAAAAGATTGTAGCCATACTTTTGCTCAGTCATTACTTAGGATATATAATCTAATTATTCAAAAGTCTGTATTCCTTGATATGTGGAAAATTGCTAGAGTGTGCCCTGTGCTTAAAAGTGGAGATAAAGCCAATATTGCAAATTATCGGCCAATTTCGATATTGAACAATTTAGCGAAGATATTGGAGATGTCAGTGTATAATCAAATTTATGATCAAATAAAATGCTTGATATCGCCAAGCCAGCACGGTTTCATGAGAAAAAGATCTACTACTTCTAATTTAGTTGATATGTCTCAATATATAGCTGAAGCGATGGATATGTCATACACTAACTTCTCCAAGGCTTTTGATAAGATAAACCACTCACTACTTATAACTAAGTTACAACTATTTGGCTTTAGCAATTCGCTTATAACTTTACTAAAATCCTATCTTTTTAATAGAGGTCAGTTTGTTTCTTATAATGGGTTTTCCCCTACAACCTATTCCCCAACAATCTAAAAATTTATTATTTGCTGATGATCTAAAAATATTTATAGAAATTAGATATCACTTTGATTGTCATTTGCTCCAAGTGGAATTAAATAATGTTAATGAATGGTGTACAAAAAATCGTCTTCCTCTAAATTTAAGTAAATGTAAAATATGTACTTTTAGCCGTAAATCCCGTTTTATACAAATACCAAATCGATAATGTGGAGTTAACTAGATGTACTGAGGTTAGAGATCTGTTCATAACTTTTGATAATAAATTGGATTTTATAATATATATATATATATATATATATATATATATATATATATATATATATATATATATATATATATATATATATATATATATATATATATATATATATATATATATATAATATTGGAGTGAATATCGGGTTTGCGGTCTTGTGGAATGAAGTAAAACTCTTTTTTCTTATTTACTCAATATTTCGCAATTATTTTATTGCTTCATCAGGAGAAAACTAAAAGTTGATATAAACAAAGAATAAGTTAACACAGGTTTTTACAATAAAAAGGTATTTAAAACTTACAGATGTAGAGAACTCTTAAAAATAAAAACATAATGTTTCTTCACAGATAGTATTAAAATTAATTTGTGTAGGTAATTTCTACAATAACTAGTGCGGAGTGTTTGTCGATTTATTCAAACAAAAAAAACTAAAAAGATAATTAAGCGATACGGTGTAGGTGTTAAAATAATAAATATACAGAGTGCGAATTAAAAAATATGTACATGGTGGCTTAAAAATGATATTAAATCAAACTTAAAATATAGCTATAAATATTGCTCAATTGGTTAACATCGGATTTATAATTTATTGAGTTTACAGATTTATTAATGTAGTACATTTCGAGAAACAGTCTACTCTTGTAGTTATTCTCTTGGTCCAAAACCTTTACATTAGTATAGTCAAATATATGCCCCGTTTTTTTATGGTGTTCGACAGCAGCGCATGTATTTTTTCCTAAACGGCAATCGCTTTTGTGTTGAGTGATTCTTTGTTTTAGCCATTGGGCGGTTTGTCCAATGTAGCAGCCTGGGCATTCCAGACAGGGTATTTCGTAAATTACATTGGTTTTATATAAGGTCGGTGTCTTGTCTTTAATTTTAGAAAACAGATCAGCGTTCTTTAGAAAGTTGTACTTTGCAATTTCTATGTTAGGGAATTGTTTGAATAAAGATAATACCGGGTAGGTTAGATTATTCAGAAATGGTAGTTTTCTGTAAGTGATCAGTTGTTTGTCGATGTCTTCTACTTGGCCGTCGTAGAAGTTGGAATTATATATTAGTTTTTTCAAAATATGTTTTGGGTATCCATTGTTGGAAAATATACAGTACAGTTTTTTTAGGTTTTTGTCTCTAAACTTGTCGTCACTTATGTGTATTACTCTGTTTTTCATAGTAATTACGGTGTTAAATTTTTGATTTTGCGGATGATTGGAATAATAATTTAGAAATCTACCAGACGCTGTGGGCTTTTGGTACCAGTCTAAAATAACATTGTTGTTGTCAGTTCTTATTAATCGGGTGTCTAAAAATGGTAGACTAAATTCTTGTTCTACTTCGATGGTGAATTGAAGGTGACAATTGAAGGAATTGAAGGTGTCTAAAGTGAGTTGTGTACAATCGTGAGGAACGGCGCACACAATATCATCCACAAATTTACTAATTAGCGGTAGAGTAAATGGTAAGAGAGGAATGACATGGTCTAGCAGGTGATTTAGGACGATAGTGGCTAATATTTGACTTATTGGTGAGCCCATTGGTGTTCCAAATATCTGCCGATAGAATGTATTGTTAAAACAAAAAAATGTGTTATTGAATATAAAGTTGATAAGTTTTAAAAAACTGTCTTTGGATAGTGTTGTAAAGTTTTTTATTGTATCCCACTTTAATTGCAAAATGTCGATTACTAGATTCAATGGGATGTTGGTAAAAAGAGACACTACGTCTAATGAGATTAACACGTAGTTTTCTGGTAATTTCAAACCTCTTATGGAGTTAACAAATGAGAAAGTATCTTTTATGTCATAATCAGTTTGATCTTCGAAAGCATTTTTTAGTATAGTGGCTAGGAATTTAGAAATTTTATATGTAGTTGAATTTATTGAAGAAACTATAGGTCGAAGAGGTATGTATGGTTTGTGAATCTTTGGTAGACAATATAATTTCGGGAATGATGAATTGTAAATCATTAGTTGTTTTGCAAGTTCTTCATTAATTTCTTTTTTCGTTTTTAGCAGTTTTATTAAGTTATTGAAATTGGTTTGTATGGAAGTAGTAGGGTCTTTCGACATTTTTATATAAGTGGATTCATCTTGCAGCAACAGTTCAGTTTTCTGAATATACTCATCTTTGTCCATTGCTACTGAACTGTTGCTGCAAGATGAATCCACTTATATAAAAATGTCGAAAGACCCTACTACTTCCATACAAACCAATTTCAATAACTTAATAAAACTGCTAAAAACGAAAAAAGAAATTAATGAAGAACTTGCAAAACAACTAATGATTTACAATTCATCATTCCCGAAATTATATTGTCTACCAAAGATTCACAAACCATACATACCTCTTCGACCTATAGTTTCTTCAATAAATTCAACTACATATAAAATTTCTAAATTCCTAGCCACTATACTAAAAAATGCTTTCGAAGATCAAACTGATTATGACATAAAAGATACTTTCTCATTTGTTAACTCCATAAGAGGTTTGAAATTACCAGAAAACTACGTGTTAATCTCATTAGACGTAGTGTCTCTTTTTACCAACATCCCATTGAATCTAGTAATCGACATTTTGCAATTAAAGTGGGATACAATAAAAAACTTTACAACACTATCCAAAGACAGTTTTTTAAAACTTATCAACTTTATATTCAATAACACATTTTTTTGTTTTAACAATACATTCTATCGGCAGATATTTGGAACACCAATGGGCTCACCAATAAGTCAAATATTAGCCACTATCGTCCTAAATCACCTGCTAGACCATGTCATTCCTCTCTTACCATTTACTCTACCGCTAATTAGTAAATTTGTGGATGATATTGTGTGCGCCGTTCCTCACGATTGTACACAACTCACTTTAGACACCTTCAATTCCTTCAATTGTCACCTTCAATTCACCATCGAAGTAGAACAAGAATTTAGTCTACCATTTTTAGACACCCGATTAATAAGAACTGACAACAACAATGTTATTTTAGACTGGTACCAAAAGCCCACAGCGTCTGGTAGATTTCTAAATTATTATTCCAATCATCCGCAAAATCAAAAATTTAACACCGTAATTACTATGAAAAACAGAGTAATACACATAAGTGACGACAAGTTTAGAGACAAAAACCTAAAAAAACTGTACTGTATATTTTCCAACAATGGATACCCAAAACATATTTTGAAAAAACTAATATATAATTCCAACTTCTACGACGGCCAAGTAGAAGACATCGACAAACAACTGATCACTTACAGAAAACTACCATTTCTGAATAATCTAACCTACCCGGTATTATCTTTATTCAAACAATTCCCTAACATAGAAATTGCAAAGTACAACTTTCTAAAGAACTCTGATCTGTTTTCTAAAATTAAAGACAAGACACCGACCTTATATAAAACCAATGTAATTTACGAAATACCCTGTCTGGAATGCCCAGGCTGCTACATTGGACAAACCGCCCAATGGCTAAAACAAAGAATCACTCAACACAAAAGCGATTGCCGTTTAGGAAAAAATACATGCGCTGCTGTCGAACACCATAAAAAAACGGGGCATATATTTGACTATACTAATGTAAAGGTTTTGGACCAAGAGAATAACTACAAGAGTAGACTGTTTCTCGAAATGTACTACATTAATAAATCTGTAAACTCAATAAATTATAAATCCGATGTTAACCAATTGAGCAATATTTATAGCTATATTTTAAGTTTGATTTAATATCATTTTTAAGCCACCATGTACATATTTTTTAATTCGCACTCTGTATATTTATTATTTTAACACCTACACCGTATCGCTTAATTATCTTTTTAGTTTTTTTTGTTTGAATAAATCGACAAACACTCCGCACTAGTTATTGTAGAAATTACCTACACAAATTAATTTTAATACTATCTGTGAAGAAACATTATGTTTTTATTTTTAAGAGTTCTCTACTTCTGTAAGTTTTAAATACCTTTTTATTGTAAAATCCTGTGTTAACTTATTCTTTGTTTATATCAACTTTTAGTTTTCTCCTGATGAAGCAATAAAATAATTGCGAAATATTGAGTAAATAAGAAAAAAGAGTTTTACTTCATTCCACAAGACCGCAAACCCGATATTCACTCCAATATTATATACATTCGTACGGTCGATATATACTGCTTTTTTGAATATATATATATATATATATATATATATAAATAGTATCTGCTCTCAAACCACTAAATCCATATTACCTAAATCACATTAATTTGTTAGAGGCCGTTCAGAGGAGGTTTCTGAAATTTTTAGCTAGCAGGATCGATGGGACTTACCCCGAGAGGGGTATCGAACAATCTATTTTGTTACATCGTTTTGGCATTGACTACTTGCAACTTAGAATAATAAATAGTGGTCTGGCGTTCCTTTTTAATTTGAATCATAATTTTATTGACTCTCCAAACTTATTAAGTCAGCTCAATTTTCTTATACCAAGATTTCATTCACGTCGTAATCTTACGTTCTACTCTGACAATGCAAGAACTAACATTCTTTCTCATTCTCTACTACACAGCATATGTTCAAATTTTAATCAAATTGCAAATGACTGCGACCTTCACTTTAATTCATTTATACAAATTGTTGATAAATCTAAACAGAATTTTTATTTGAATTTACAGTTAGGGTAGGTTTCTAATTAATGGGTAAATATAAGAAATATATTATTTTGTAATTGTTTAGATAAATAACCGTTCTGTTATGTAATCAGTTTATTTTGTTTATTTTGTATTATACTTGCTACTTTCTATTAATATTGTTCTGTAAATGGATTTTGTGTTGGATAATAAATGATTATTATTATTATTATTATTATTATTATTATTATTATTTGGTATCAATCTTCATAACATTGGAATTCGATAAATGTATATGGGCTAATTTTATTTGTTTTTATAGGTTTTCCAAATAAACAAATATGTATAATTACATGTGTTTTCATTATTCGTTTGTCTCAAGGTATACCTTGTCATGTTTTAAGGTAACCAATAGCATAGGCCAGCTTAAGACAAAATATAAGTTTACAAAAAAAATCAAAAAGTGTTTATGACTTTTGAACTCTGTTATTTGTATATGGTTCGTAACAATTTGGGGAAGAGGTGACATGATTTGATTTTTTAAAAATCAATAAGATATGGCTCCTATATGATATAAACGAAAAAATATCTGGAAGTCCCCTACTTGAATTTTTACGACTAAGAAAAATTATTAATTACTAATGGAATTGTTTATTAATGTTTTAAATTCCACTCAAATATTTACTACACACTAAATACTTACTGAATATATAGTTATATAAATGATATTAACTAGTATCACCCCAATATTAAACCAAAAATCCTCTGTATTGGAATATTGAATGATATAATCTAAATCTCCTAGAATTGCCAACATTTCCGAAATAGTCCCCAAAAATAAAAACCAACCAAATATACTATTATAATTTTTTACAATATTGCTTAAAGTCAGAATTAATCGTTTCATTTTAAAGAGTTTTTTTACAATTTCCTTTGTTTCTTTTAACGTTTGGTCCTTGGGAAGGAATTTCCTTTAATATTTGTAACACCAATTTATATCTGGTATTTGAAGTACGTGTTATGCTTACTGAAAAAAATGCCATAAAAATTTGATATAGCATAATGATTCTATAGAAAATATAACCACTTTCTATATTAAATGAATCTTTCCACAACCAAATTTCAAAAGTGTGTAAAAAACAATACAATATAATGAAAACTATTGGTAGAATAAAATGTCTTAATAATATACTTCTATCCACAAGTTTTTCAAATTTCAAATTAGTATCAATTATTTTGATATAAATAAATATTTCGTTCCATTTATTAATATTATTAAACGCACCAAGAAATCCAATACTCAAATCAAAAAATTCTAAAATTGTTTCCATAAATTCTAAAACGATTTGGGAATATTCAGTTTCTGACCACTGTCCTTCAATTCTATTTGCTATTGAGTAAATAGTTACCGAAAAACAACTAATTGAGAAAATAATACCAAATAACTTGTAAAATTTTCTCTGTTTTAAATTTTGTCTTGGGCAACTCATACCAAGGAAGATTCCAATTTTATAATATACTTGTATAATATAAACATCTGCATTAACTTCTTTATGTTTATTATCTTTACTTTTAGAAATTGATTTTTTCTGTATATTATTGGTGGTTTTATACATGTTTGGTACTTATTTGTAAGTCATTCCTTTTAAAATACCGCTATAAAGTATTGATTATTTTATGGGCTATTTATTATTTATAGAATTGGGAATGTGCGATTTATTAACTTTGCTTTTAAATTATGTGGTAAATGATAATCAGGAATACGAAGATTAATGTTAATAAATGAATATTCTTTTTTGTTATTTATGGAGCCTTTAAAATAAACATAATAGTAGTAGTTACCTAGTTTTAATTTGAATATAACTTGCTTGTATTATACTACCTAAAATGCCGAAAAAAGCAATTGCTTCATCTGAAACTCTATTTTTTATATTCCGTTATTCTATACGCTAACCAAATTTAGCGTTAACGGTAACGTTAGCGGGTGAGGTGCTAAAACTCTCTATAAACTCGTATATCCAATTAGATAAACTATTATTCTTATAACGTGATACAAAACATGCGTCCACTCTCCTAACACATTCCTATTTAGGGTTCCGTACTCCAATTTAATTACACTACACGTGGCTCTAGATTTGTTTAATTACTGAACAACACAACATTGTTAAAGTAATTGTTCAAAACTTAGAAAATTTACAATATTTGGTCCATTACGCACCCTCATTTAACTAGAGAATACGGACAACTTCCGCGGTATTTTCGTTTAATGTGTTGAATATTTTTCTTTACTCGGAGATCATCTGTTAACGACAAATCATGACGAACTGATGGGTGAGTCTGGCTGGCAGGCAGGTAGTATCTGTGAAGAACCACTACTAACTACGTGAGTTAATCTGATTGGTTCAATATTATTGACATGTTAGTTTCGAGAGGCCACATTTAGGTGAAATTCGTTAAAAGAATAATTTTAATATATAATATTTTGAAGCAGCTATGAGAGCGAAAGAGATAATATTTTTAACAAGAGACGAAATATGTCTGCTAATGTAATCTTGGAACATTCTAGAAGCTATGCGATAACGTAAGAGATATGCTTGTCTAAACAAGTAGAAATTAATTAATTTATATTTTTAGTTGACACATGAAACTAAAATTTAAGGCATGTTCATGATCATATGAATTTAACAAAATTTACGCGAATAAAATGGCGCCTGAAAATTTCGTAGTTAAGTTGAAATATTTGAACTTTTTTGCGGATTCGGATGATGAAGTATCACATAATGTGACAGATCTCAATAGTGGTAAATGTTAGTTGCGACATTCGTATATGCATGAACATGCCTTTTGAAATAAAAAAATATGAAGTATCAAGATTATTTCAGGTTAAATTGAATCAAAAACCAAAAGCGGTATCTAGCCGATAACTCAGATTTTTACATATATTTTGTTGCAGGTGACTTCACAAGTGAGCCCAGGATCCTCATATGCATAGATATTGATTATTGCCCTCCAAACACGTACGTATTTATGAAAATATATTAAATATTTAGAAATATATTATTAAAAATAAAAAAATATATGCAGAGAGGTAATTTTAAAGTTTTCTGTTTATGCAGCTTACCTTTCGCCAATCCGAAATTATACAGGATATTTTGTTTTAGACGAAAATGAGAAGAAAGATACTCCTACACTTTCTAAGAGAATTAGTATTTTATCAAGTTCAAGTGATGAAGACATTAGAGATGATGAATATAAGCAAACCTCGTATAATATCAACATACCTGATTGCTCCGGTACATAACCAGCTATAAGCAATTTATTAGGCACAGATCCATCGGCGGGGACATCTTTAGGTCCTCTCTTGACCTATTTGATTACCTTAAGAGAAGGAATAATTATTTGACTGAGCGGTTGAATAAGTGAGCTCTTGTCGGAACGGTGGAATTTTTCAGAGAATTGTGAAATTGTGAAAACTTAAAAGTGCCAAGAATGAGTCCAGAAATAGGTGCTATATTGTGCACAAAGCACTGACCACTCAAAAAAAGTGCTTAAAAATTACGAACACTAAGCACTTTGTGACGCTAAACTGATCTTAGATTTAGTACACAGAAAAATAATTTGATTTTATTTATTTGTGTGATCTTATCAGGGGTAATCAACAAGATACCCTTTACAAACCAGCCTGCGCGGCAGCTCTTCGTCTGGTTTTTTTTTTGAGTCACAGTTTGGTATAAAAAATAATCAGGAAAGTGGAGGATAAAAATCACACTATTACAGGTCGAGTGATTTTTGAATCGGAGTAAAAAAATTTATATAAAGTAATATTGTACAGGGAACTTACACCAAACTATATATTAACAAAATAATATTAAGTTACCTGACAAAATAGGTATACTTAAATAACATGATAAACGAACTTAATCCAGGATAATCATATGATCTCTACAAATGATATTTGTAAAGCTCAAAAACCTGATCCAAAAATAGGTGTCAAAGGTGGGTTAACAATTATTCATAACTCAAAAAAGTATAGTCCTTTCTTCAGCGGAGGTCAAGGAAGCAAACTAGAGAAAATACCCTCAGGCGGTGCAAAGCCAAAATATACCACAGCAGTACTTCTACCTCCCACTTACAAAAAGGGTATTGTAACCACCTGCAGTACACAGCAAGCAAAAAACCGAAAATCTCGTAATTCAAGTAGAAATATCCTTCGTCGACTGAAACCTCGAAGGTCAAGTAGAAATATTCTTTAATAACTGAAGAATTTCGAAGATCAAGTAGAAATGTTCTTCACGAACGAAAAATATCATAAAAGGGATGCCTATAAGGCATGGCTTGAATGATACCCAAAAAAATAAGCGTGCCTTAGAAGGGCATGTCAAATCTATAAAGAAAAGACAAGCTTATGAGAATTTACATTAATATTAAAAAAAAAACAAAATAGCTTATCCTTATCTATAAAGAAGACTTAAAACGGACTACGCTAACACGTGTAAAATTCAAAATTTCGCTATCACCAGGTGATACGAAGACCTTCGGTTAGCCAGTCAGATCAGAAAAGACCTAAACTCGCCTTAAAACAAAATGGAAGTCTGATTAACGACATCCGTCCGGTGGCGTATCGACAAATTTATAATAAAGAAAAGAAACGCAGATTTGTACTCTTTTAAGTGTGTATTGTAAATTAAGGGAATAAAAGTCGAGCGCTTTCGGCTGATTAACGTGCCATCTTCGGGACAACTAAAATAAACATGAAGTAGAGTTAACAAAATAATTTACAATAATGAAAATTACTTACAAGTCAAAAATTTTTTTTTAATATTGAAGAGTAAAAAAGGGGAATACCGAGTCCGACTATTTATCAAAAGCCGCAAAATACATCCAATTGAGTAATGCCCTATGTCGGGCCATGGCTTCAATGTTACCCTTCTATGGGAGAACATTGAAAGTTAACAGGTAAAAAATTTTTTTATAAGATAAAAATTACGCCGCGTCTTATTGCACCATACAACGAGGATGAAGTGAGGTTAAGTTCATAATAGATGTAAATAAAATAGAAAGAAGAGGGATGGTGTATTACAAGATTAGGAAGACGAGAGGAGAAAAGGGAATAAAATGACAATTGGATGTGAGAGAAATTAGTGATAGTTTAAAGAAAAAGAAGAAGAATTAAAATGGCAAGTAGAAGGCAAAATAAAAATAAAGTACTTAAAATTAAAGTTACCAAATATCACAAGCTCACGAGACTTTTGAATAATGGTTTAAATTTGTTATTTAAATTAATTTGGGTGTTGACACAAGTAGAGGACGGATTGTCTAGCTCTCTGGAGATCTCAAGATCTTCCAGGAGATCAAGTTTGAAGTTGCAATCAAAAATGTTATGCAAAATTTTAACATTGTCTGAAGGTGAAAAGTTGTGATTATTGAATTTTAAATGGTGTCCAAAGGTATATCTGATATGTTCCTTTATACGAGTGTCGAGTTTCCTAATAGTTTTGCCAACGTAAGTAGAATTGCAGTCAGCACAAGATAATTTGTAAATACCCCTTTTTTCTAGGGTAGGTAACTGATCTTTAGTGTGACTAAGGAAAGATTTGATTGAGGAATTATTTTTGAAAGAAATTTTGATATTGTCGCAATCACGGAAGACTTTAGAAATATCCAGGGAAATTTGACCTAGGTAAGGTAGTGATAAATATTTTAAACTAGTTGAAATAGAAGAGTTAGCATGGTATGCTAATAAAATATTACGTGTTAACTTTAACTTATTAATAATTTTATCGATGATATTATGGTGGAAGTCATTGTTAACGGCTAATTGTTTTAGAATATTGATTTCATTCTGAAAATGGGAAGGAGAAAGCGGAACGCTAAGTAGTCTGTGTACATAGCAGTAAATAGCTGACATCTTATGTTGGAAGGAGTGGTTAGATTGAGAGTTGATAAGATGGTCTGTTTGAGTGGGCTTTCGGTAAATATTAAAATCAAGTTTAGTGTCCACTCTACTGACAATTAAAACAAGAAAGTTAAGACTCTTATCAACTTCAATTTCAACAGTAAAAGAAATATTTTGATGTAAATTGTTGAGATTAAGTAAAAAGGAGTCAATATCAGATAGATTGCCATTGAATATGTCAAAGATGTCATCTACATAACGATGCCAATGTAGGATGAAATTTAGATTTGAAGAGGTTAAAATCTTATTTTGTTCAAGATTAACAAGGAAAAGATCAGCCATGAGACAACCGGGGGGGTTGCCCATACTGAGACAACCGGGGGGGTTGCCCATACTGAGACCATCGGGCTGCTGATAAATTTTGTGATTAATCCTGATCAAGGCAAATAGTGAGAAGTTGTAAAACAACATTAATAGTGTGAATATGTATGTTGTTTTTTAATAAAAGAGATTCCACAATTTTAATTGAATCCTTCCTGGGGACGTTAGTAAAAAGATTAGTGACATCAAAAGAGATTAATTTAGCATCATTAGGGAGGGTGACATCTTTAATTTTATTAATAAAGTCAATCGAGTTAATAACTGTTTATTTAGGCTTATAATTTAGAAGTTGAATCAGGAAGTTATTGAGAAATTTAGCTAAAGAAGATGCAGGAGAGTTAAAAAAACTGACTACGGGCCTCATAGGAAAGTCAGTTTTATGTATCTTAGGTAAACCGTACATACGTGGTACGTATGGGTTTTTAAGTATGAAAAAGGAGGGGTTTAAATTTAAATTGGAGAAAAAATCTTTGAATTTTAATAAAGTAGATTTGAAGTCTTTGTTATAAGGATTAGAGTCAGGAATACAAAAATTATTATTGTTTAAAAAGTTTTCGGTTTTTGAAATATAGTCTTCTTTATACATTATGACTAAGCAATTTCCTTTGTCAGCTTTTGTAATAATTAGATTGAAGAGGACTAGTTTGCTTTTAATATTTTTGAGCAAGGTCAAGTGCTGTAAAGCTTTGTGATTATTAGAAATAGATTGGCTAGTACGAAGGTATCTATTCAAAATATTTATGCAGTGAAATTTAAGAGAATTAACTGTGTCTAAATTGTTAGAAAAATGATTTAGAATGAAGTCTATGTCAATAGATAGTTCTTCAATTATCTTCTTATTGATGTTAGGTGTGATGGAGAATTTAAGACCTAGAGAAAGAAAATTTAATTCGTCAGTATTAAAGATAACATCAGTTAAGTTTTTAATTCGATCATGAAATTTATGAGAGGATAAAGTGGTTTTGTTGTTGTTAGTCCTATGAGAAGAATGGTTGTCAGAGTTATTTTTGAAAAGTAGAATGTTGAGTTTGTTGCGGAGGTTCTTAAATTTTTGAGATTTATACCAACTTACTTTATGAATATCATTCAAAATGTCTTATAGCCTGTGACAAGAGGTTACTTGTACAAGATTGTCGTATATAATTTTCAAATTTATGTTAATAAGATTGAGCCTAGAGTAATGTTTGCAGATTTCTGAATTCATCATCTTCTTCTCGATGAGGGTGGAGTATTTCTTCGGGATGTTCTTAGATAATTTGCATTTAGCAAAAGTAGGAGTAATGTTGAAGTTCTTGCATTGGTTGATGAACCATATGTCCAGCCTGACCAGTTCTCTTTTCTTCGATAGCTTCAAATAAGAAAACACCTGGGGATCCATACTGATAAATGATAATGAAGGTAACCAAAAGTTACTAGTTAGGTGTGTACACACTTGGTAATGAAGAAAAGAAACGCGATTTGTACTCTTTTAAGTGTGTATTGTAAATTAAGGGAAAAAAAGTCGAGCGCTTTCGGCTCATTAATCAGCCATCTTCCCGACTTTTTTTTGCCTTAATTTACAATACACACTTAAAATAGTACAAATCTGCGCTTCTTTTCTTCATTACCAAGTGTGTACACACCTAACTAGTAACTTTTGGTTACCTTCATTATTAAATTTATAATATCTAAATAGCTAAATATCTAGACATCCAACAAGGCATCTATGTGTAATATGGGTTGCCTATAGTCAAATACTATAAACGACTATTCAGCAGGCTGATTCTGTTTGCTATCGGATCGATACGAATTGTTTACGCCATTTTTCTGAGATGGTGCGATTCTCATTCCTATCGAATTGAAGTAGAAGTCATGTGATTTCGTCTAGAACTGTCAATTTTACTATGTACCCCTGGAGGTCTCGTTTCCACCATTTTTATATCTTTATCCTTTTTAAATATACTCGTAGCTCTTTTTATTATGTTGTTAGTGTAGACGCCATCATAACTAGTAAGTAGTGGTGATATCGCTTATTTTTATTTTATAAGTTTGCTTAGGTGACGCCTTGTAAGTAACATAATTTAAATACTTTTAAGTTATGAAATAAAACATTGCTTTCAAAGTTGCTGTTGATTATGGTCAAGTAATTCTTTTATGAAATACATTGTTCCAAAAATTTCAAACTATTTTTAGGTCAGGTTTTAAGGTTAACGAGTCCCACTGGAATATTTTTCTGGATTTTTTCAACGAACATCCTGATTTTATTAAGGGAAAATTCAATACCGCTGCAGGCAGAGAAAAATATAAACAATTGTGGGAACAGCTTTCATTACTATTAAATTCAGCTGGATATCATTCTAAATCAGTTGAAAAATGGCAAAAAGTAAGTTACTGTATTATAATTAGGTGTATGGTACTATCCAAAATAATAAAAAATTAAAAAAACCATCTCTGGAAAGCTGAATAACTTTGATATGGAAAATTATTAGAAAATCGAAATTTTTTATAAAAGCAATTTTAAAACTTAAAATGATAAGTGTGGTATATCAGTGATTTTGAATTTTAACGGTTTATCAATTTTTGTAATAAAAAAAACAGGTCGTATTTAAAAAAATAACTTGATGGTGACCTTTAAGACACAAAACGTCGTATCGAAGTTTTATTAATACACTTTTGTATAACTCGAGAACGGCGAGAGTCCCTATAGATTTTTTTGACCAATGTAATGTTCTTCAAAATAGTTAACTTTTAGCCCATTTAATCATCGTCGTATCTGTTATGGTTTATAATGTGGTAATATTAGTACACCATAAAAGAAACAGCCTGTATATCTCAAAATGGTGTATGTTGCTGGTGGCTGTTTCTTTCTATAAAAAAATCTTACGAATAAAAGAGTTCGCTATAATTTTTCCTTATTAAGTGTATTACTTACCACCCGTTAAATTTTGTTCACTTATATTGTACTTATATTTAAACTAAAATTGACAAATATAGAAACAAAATTATTATCTCTATTAGGCCAAACATTTTTCAATGGATGTGATGTTGCATAACATATACTGCATTTAAATAAAAAATACGTTAGATTTACAGGTATAAACTGAAGAATGTCATGATCCAAAAGATGGACTATCAGATACAGATAAGCGATCTATATCCAATGATCATGACTATTTATTTTTGCCAAACAATGATAAGCCTAAAACCAAAAAAATGAAGGTTGGAAATGACCTTATACGTCGAAACCATCGATGAGTTAAAGGACATCAAGACGATTTTGAACAATATTAATGAAAGCATTCAACAACTAAAAGGTGTAGTGGCAGAAAATAATAAAAGTGAGAATAAATTATTACAAATTTTATATTGGCATTTTCCCTCAAATGAATTAATTTTAATGTAGTTAAAAAAATCATACTAATTTGTGGACTGTCAATGCTGTCATAAAACAGGTGATTATAATAAGAGTTAAACAAAAATAATTAAGCTGTAATATAACTTTAGTTTTAAAAACTTTAGTTTTAAAAACTTCAGTTTAAGGAATATAAATAAGATTTAAAAGGGTGCACAATTTTAGCTAAAAACTTTATATTTAAATAGAAGCCCATAATTTTAGGAATAATTTAAAAAAATTGTAATTAAAATTACTTGGAAGCCAAGTAGATATTTACATTTTAAATGAATAATAAAACAACAAATTCTATTTTTTTTTGTAATTAAAATCACTACTAACGAGGTATATATTATAATAATAATAATAATCCAGCAGGTGTCTGGTCTAAATTTTTAAACCTATTGAAAAGTAAAAAAATACCATTGCAAATTATATACATTATTAAATACAGTGCAATAATAATTATTTATATAAGGATGAATAAATTAATTTAATTTTTTAAGCATTGTATCAATATAATTTTTCTTATAGTGTTGAAAAAATGAAATCTAAAATAAAAATTATTGTTTTTACTATATAAATATATTTTAGCAAATCAAAAATGTTAATGTTTAAAAATATAAATTATGCTAGTAAGCGATCATTTTCATGACTTAATATTTTTTTAAACAAAAACGAAATATTTTGTGAATCTAACAACTCCGTTTTTTTTGTTATAGATACTGGTAGTTTTAATGGTGAACGAGGCCCAGACCACAGGAAATTTTAAAATGTATGTGTCCCCGATATCCTGCTTAAAGTAAGTTAAAACTTTGATTATTTGAATAAACATCGTGTGTTTTGAAATTATTGTGAAAAGCTTGTGTTCATCAATTTTCTTTTACCAAAATAAATTAATTTTTCTCAAAGACAATAAAAATATATATCGTAACTTTTTCGTATTCTTTGTATAATAAAAAATACTGTATCTTGTTAACAATTATACAAAATACCTATTAGCAATTCCTTAGCGCACTTCATGTCCCACATTTAATAAATTATTAACAATATAATTGTTATTATTTCTATTTACGATGTCTTCTTGGAATCTAACTAATACATCACCTTCAAAAGGATTATTATTATTAATACAAGTGTTATGTAAGAATGCACATGCATTCACCAAACTACCTACAAAGTTTGGTGTGTATCTTTCTGTGCGTTCCCTTAAAAGACATCTAAACCGCATCTTTAATCAACCAATACATCTCTCAATGCAGTTTCTGTCACTAGCACGACTAAAATTATACTTAGCTTCGGCTGTACCTTCCTTGAGGATTCAAAAACGGTGTCATTAAATATGGCTGCAAGGGGCAGCCAGAATCTCCAATTAGCCAAAATCCTCTTACACCATTCACAACATACAGATCATTTAAAAACCGATGCACCTGGGACTGTCTCCATATAAAAGAATCATGACTGGAATATCTGTAAATTACTGTCCTAAAAAAATCTGTACGTTTATTGAATGAAATCCTTTGCGATTGATAAAATTGTTTTGTTCGTAAACTGGTTTCAAAATAGAAATGTGTGTGCAATCCACTGCTTCAATAACACCAGGAAAATTAAATCTATTCATGAAGAGAGCTTTGTTCTCATTCAACGCTCTGCGAGTATGAGGAAATGATATGTTTTCTTCACTTAAATTTTGATCTATAGCTGCTGTTACCTCATGAATAACTCTGTAATTTATATTTCTATACATTAACTTTGTATTTAACTATTTTCCGAAAAATATTACCTATGAACAGATGTTTGACTTAAACCTAGGTGATAATCCTCTCCAACACTTCTTTGATAACATCCTGTAGCGCAAAAACGAAGAGATGTGAAAATCTTCGTTTCTACACTTATTACTGAAGAATATACTGGGTCATTCAAATGAGGAGTTAAACTTTCAATTAAATTATGAGCTAAATTTTTATTGAGCCTAAAAAGCTCTATAAATCTTTGATCTGGGAGTGCAAAAGGTGCACTCTCTGCACGTAACTGCTTTCTTTGCAATCTTAACATTCTTCTAGCTCCTTCTTGCTGTTGACGTCTAACATAATTATCAAAAATCGGAAGCATTATCTGGAAAGTAATGAACAATAAATATTTTGCCAAAAAAATAAATATAACCTGTTGTGTAACCTGAAAATAATAGGTAAAATTAATATCTTAATTTTATGTCTGATAGTAATAATAATTATAAACTACCACTAAAAATGAATAATAACCTCCACCAAACACAAACACAAAATCAACAATAACAAAGAGCTCTCAGCTGTCTAAATGAATTAACGCTACGAATGCTACGACCGACTACAACGATTTGTATACGAATGCACTTCAGAATTCGATCAAGTCGATACGATTTGTTCTTCGTAATTGACTTTCGTATCGTCCGCTTAGTATCGAGTTACTCGATAGCAAACAGAATCCGGCAGCAGAGCATGTCTAGCGTAAGCGAAGCAGTTTACTACTTAAAAATTATTTTGATTTATGATATACCTTGAAATTGAAAGAACCTTTTTAATTAGGATCATGAAGAAATTCGTTTATCATGTTGCGAAATACTTACAGAAGAAAAATATTTACAAATGGCTTTTTTACTTAAATTATGAGAAAGATGTAAAAACATAAAACCTTATGCTACAGGATGTCGTGTTTGATGTAAAAATCGTAGACAAAAATTATGTGGATGCATAGAGAAAAAAAGGTCAATTTTCATGTTACAACTTTAACAGGAAAGCACCACGCAGTTTTTGAATATTTAAATTATTCATGGGGAAGTGTCTCTTGGCTTATTTATAAAAATGGAGTAAATTCAACAATATCAAAAATTTAACGGTATAAAATACAAGTAACCGCAACCGTTTTCTAAAAAATTGGCCCGTGTACCAAATTAATGTCTTATGAAATGTGTATTTTAATACAGTAATAAACGCAGCAAGCTAGTATCCAAGTATCTCAGCCATGGACAGACAGATAGGCGATTGTAGAGTTGACTTAGGCCACTGAAAAAAGTAAGTGGACAAGCTAAGGTGACAAGCTATCGATTGCCCAAAACAGAGTTCCAAAATTCGAAACCGTTCTCAAGTTATCCCTAAGCCGAACAGTGAGACGCACGGACATTATAAAGTCAATAAGTAACTTCGCTTTTTTTCGCTACTTAATAAAACGTTTTTTAAGAATTATTACACGAGATGTATATGTAATTTGTTTTCTATCAATTTTTTCAAAAAAGTCGAAATAGTAAATATTTTTTTCCAATTTATACTAATATTTTCTATTGTGAATTAAAAAATGATCATGAAAGGGCTTTGTGCTCGCGATGCTTTCGGAGTGCCCGCGAGCCTTTTGGAGTGTTCGGGAGCCTTTTGGAGTGCTCGGGAGCCTTTTAGAGTGCGTGCGAGCCTTTTAACACTAAGTCCTTTGGCGTTTTAGGCACTAAGTCTAAGCACCGATTTCAAAAATTGCTCGCAAGGACTTTGCTCCAGAGCACAAAAGTACTTAGACTGCTGAGGAAAGTACTAAGCACAGTGCTTAGATCACCTCTGATGTCTGCATTAGACAAGAAGAAAGATGCTATACTAGCAAGCTTCCAGGAAATAATGGGTCAAGGCTAAGTGTAATCCTGAAAGTATTAAACCTTCTCTTATATCAGACTAAGGCAGAGCTATTGCCTCCTCTCGGTGATGCTAGCAAAATGTTTTACGAGATCCACTTGTCCCGTCACAGAAAAAAACAGATTTTTCCAGTAATGAATTCCAGAAAGTGGCTGAAGATTCTAAAACTGACTGCTCGTCACTGTTTGGAAAGGTTTTTTCAGATAAATGCAAGTCGACTCAAAACGTTCACAAGCTTAGTACTGAAATGCGAACGAAATCATTTCTCCAAAATTGTCCAACAAATAGACCGGGTAATTTAAACTTTAAGTGCCCCCCCCCCCCCAGCACGAAAATAAGGTTTCCCTACAAGTCTCAGCAGATACAAGCTACCGTCAGATCCGCAGGAACCATTTTTGAGTTCGGAGGTATGATATACCGGTAGTTTTATGATAATTTGCTTAAATTTACTAGTGACCCTATTGTATTGTAATGGGTCCGAGTTTATAAAATACCATTCATTGGTAAGCCCCTTCAAGTAGCATCTCTGAATATTAAACCCGTATCAAAAGTCGAAAACAATAACTTAGAGGAAAGAATCAACGACCTCCTCAAGATTGAAGATATAATACTATGTATGTAAACATGTAGAAGGACAGTTTCTCTCATATTTTTTAGTCAAGAAACCAAATAATAGTTTTAGATTCATATTAAATTTAAAATTTCTTAAGAACAAACATTTTAAATCACAGAACATTAAAACGGCGAGGCATCTTATATTTAAAGATTGTGTGATATACATACTAGATTTGAAGGATGCATCTTTTTTATTACTAATTCATAAAAGGTCTAGGAAGTATTTGCGTATTGAGTTTAACGAGATTCTTTATCAATTTACGTGTTTACCATTTGGCAAGTTAGGCTCCATATGTTTTTTGTAAAATTCTTAAACCGTTAAACGGCAATAGTAAGTGTACAGAGATTGGACGGATGTATATCTGTAAACTGACTCCATGATTTTTTACTTATAGGTAGTAATATTAAAGAATGTAAACAAAATTTGATTAGAACTATAGAACTGGCTATATCCTTAGGTTTTTTTAATAAATTTTGATAGAACTGGCTATATCCTTAGGTTTTTTTAATAAATTTTGTAAAACAAATAAGGCCTACTACTAAATGTAAATTTTTGGGGCTCTTATGGAATAGCTTCGAACTGAAAATAAACTTAAAATATTAAATTTATTATGGAAGCAAAACATATTATTTTGGAAGATTGGTGAGTTACATAATTTCTATTTGTCCAGCATTTAATTCTGGCTGGATGAACACAAAAAAATTGGAGAATTTTCAGTATTTGTCACTTAAACAGAACAAATTTTCATATAATGCTAAGATATTTTTAACGGCTAATCTTTTTTCTGAACTAGAGTGGTGGCTTGATAATGTGTCTAAATCAGGCTCCGGTATTCTTCACAGACAATATAATTCAGAAATATACTCAGATGCCTTAAAACAAGGGATGGAGAGCGTGTTCTGTGAATATTCGTACTAATAGACACTGGCACATATATAAGAACATTTTGCATAATAGTAGATTAAAGGATTTTAATGCCTCTAAGTGTGTTGCATCTTTCTTAACGCATTTGAATATCCCGTTGAGAATAAATACTATTACCACAATGTCGTATATAAATAAGATGGGTTGTATCAAATATACTTTCCTTAATGAAATATCTAAATTTTGAAATAGTGTGAAAGTAGGATTTTTGCTTCTTATATAAAGTCCAAGGAGAATATAGAATAGCTAACCATGATTCCTAGGAATTAGAGTATTGAGTCTTAGTTTTCTCTTCATATGTCTACCTTTTGCTATATTACGAAAAGACTTGGTAACCCCAAGATAGATTTATTTGCATCCAGTGTATATGTTAAATGCGAAAGATTTTTAACTTGGAGAAGAGATCCACTCATTCGGAACTGATGTATTCCCCATTGGGTTACTGAGTTCTTTTAGGCTTTTCTACCATTCCCTCTAATTTCTAGAGTTTTGAATAAGATAATTTTAGTGAAAGCCGAGGGTATTGTCGTAGTACCGTTATGGTCAACTCAAATGTGGTTTTCAATATTTTTTAAACTGTTAATATCAGAACCAGTATATTTAAATCCACTTAATCCCACGGGATAATTCATTGATATCTTCCTTACAGAACAAGTCATTCAATTTGGCCAAGTTTTGCCCTGGTAATAGGCAGATTGCCAGGGAAGCTTTTTCCTGGTGCCAAGCATATTGTCAGGGAAGCTTTTGCAAGGAAAATAATTCGAAATGAAGTAATCCACATTTTTATATTTTCAATATGCTCTAATACTTTAAACCAATATAACACAAGTTATAAGAAGTGGTGGCTATTTTGCAGGAACAATAGAGTTCCTTATACAAGAAAAAATTGCACGTTTGGGATTTTGAGCAACAAATGGAGAAATTTTCATAGACCATTTAATGTAAATCTTGATTTAGCACGATCACTGGTTAAGACTTGTTGCATTTTACACAATTTTGTCAGGCTACGCGACGGATATAATTTCCATGTAACGGGTTTCGAAGATGCACAAGACACCGCTCCTTTTAGTAGATCGGGTAATTCCGTGCGAGACATGTTCGCACAGGAGCAGTGCCATGGCAGGAGTCAAAAGGAGTCAAAAATCCACTAAATCATGAATGACTTATTTTTCTATTTATTGTTCCTATAGTGACTGTATGAAAATAAAAATAATAAATTTACCGCCGTTGTTTTGTTTTGAATGGTCTAAAGTTTCAAAATCATTAACAATGTTTTCACTTATCTCTTTCCATGCCTTCAAACGCAGATCTCGATTCTTGTAACGTTCATCACTTGCGTCTTTTTTCAACTTCACAAATTAACACTTATGTATCAAAAAACATATTGGTTCAAACTAACCCTAGAATACGTATTCGGTTTCCGCAGGACTCTGCATGCATCAACAAGTCTCATTGGAATTTAGTAACGCTGGCGCACCGTGTCGCGGAGGGGCTACGAGGGTAATTCCTCCGCTGGCGGTTCCTCCACACAATTGTGTAAAGTACTATTTAAAACAATATAAATAAATCTGCGCGTGTAGCGCGGAGTACGGACCGTCCGCGGAACTTTAGGTTTCTCCCAACTTAAACAAGATAATAACCTTTGTATACGAGGAATTTAAAAATGGGGGCGACTTATTCCAATCTTAATTGTCGTAGATCAGCTCTTAACCTAATCTTTTCAATTAATAATGACCAAAATTTATTGAGTATATTTATAAAACATATATTCTGGAAGAGGTTTGTTTTTCCTAAATATACCAGAACAAGGGACCCACAAATAGTGGTATAATATCTGGCTACGGTATACCCATTAAATAATAATATTTTTTGAAGAACTTTGCTTTAAGTTAGTAGTAACTATTAGCATTAATTTTGTCACAGAGAGTTCAGTCTTCACCTGCCATTAAAATTTCTATTATTAATAAATGTTACGAAAATTATACCATAACAAGAGATAATAAAAACATCTCTATACCAGGTCATTTATTACTTTTTTTTTATATTTAAAGATTATCTATTCTTAACTTTAAAAAATCCTATCCATAAAGCTACGTACCAAACTTTATACAGATGGATAAAATCAACTCTAGCAAAAAACGTCATGGTTACCTCAGTTTTTTCAACTCACTCTACTAGACATGCGTCTACGTCAATGGTTTTGCATAATTGTATTGAGCAGATTTCGAGAACCTGTGAAATTGAGTGATAAGTCCACAGTGCTCTCCAGATTTTACAATCGACTGTAATAGTACTTCTTATACTAAACTTGAATCGTGATTGAGTCGGAGTAATATATCGGTCAGATCAGAAAATTTCAGGTGTGGGTGCCTCTATTTTTATTTACGGTGTACATAAAATCAACATTTAAAAAAAAAATTTGAATTTGTATTATTGAGTATTATTTCGGTATGTACTTTACAAAATGTTTTTTGAGTTATTTGCAATTGTTATGTAAATGTTTAAGTAAATTAACACAAGGTATATAACAAATATTTTGAAAGACTTATAAATTTGACTATTAGGTATATCTACATTAAATTGTATAAATCTTTATTCGTCATTGACTTCTTCAAAATTCTTATTGTTCAGGTGAAAGTTATTGACAAGTGGAGAAAAAGGTTTGAGCTTTGATTATAGAAAGTAATCTGAGGGTTCAAAATCTATAAATGTGACTATAATTGTATTAAAAATTTAAATGAGATAAATCCTTAGATTATAGAAATCTATAATCTAAGTACATCGTTATTTTATAATCTTCTTGGAGATTAGTAATGCCACGGAAAAACCAAAATAATAACAAGGGGGTGGGATTATAAGATGGTTACCTACGTAGGATTTGGTATGAAGACGCAATCAATAGTCCGTATTTTCCTAAAATTGGAAAGACAAAACTACACGGGAAACTCTAATAGATTTGTTGTTGAAGTGGGATAAACAGGGTAGAAAAGCAGCACTTGTTGATTCTGATGAACTTCTTTATTGGAGACGGAGATACCTCATAAACATTTGTAAGGATTATCTACAGGATTGAAGGTATGAACGCTGATGTTTTTGAAGAATATTTTCAGCAGATGATAGATCATTTATAAAAGTGTTCAGTTATAGTAATGAATGACGCTAGTTACCATTCCCGTCTAATTGAATGTGTGTCCAATACTTCATGGAAGAAAGATGATATTAAAATCAATAAAAATGGAATACTAGAAATTGTGAAATTAAATAAGCCTCCAGTACGTTATGTAGTGGATGAACTTGCAAAAATACATAGTATTGATGTTGTGGGTCTCCCTCCCTATCACAAATGAAATCATATTTTACTGATATGGGCACAAGTTAAAGGATATGTAGGTCGATATAATACGACATGTAAATTAAAAGATGTAGAAGCATTTTTAGAAACCTACAATTGCTTGTTACGAAGGAAAATTTGCAAAAGCAATCGAGCATGTGTTAAAAGAAAAAGAAAAAGTGTGGACAAAATCTTGGATGTCGATACTACAGTGCCACCTTTAATAATATCAGTGAATAATGACTCATCAAGTGAATATAGTTATTCAGAGACTTTTACGTTTCCTGATCTTCGAGAGTAGGTAAGCATATCTATTTTATTTCAAAGTGTTATAATCATATTAGTGAAAAGAAGTAGGGTCTGGCGGCGCGACGTTCTAATTAACGCTGCCAGAAACTAAACCACCAAAAAAAGCTCAAAAGCGTGCAAGACTGCAAAAACACAAGCAAAACCTGAGCATGTTAAAAAAGTGGTGAAAATATTAAATTTACCAGCCTATATTCTATTTTTATGTATGAGAGAGTAATACATATTTCCTAACATGTTCATAAATATACCTGAACTAACACAAGTTTTCGGTCTTTTATTGGTCTTTTATAATTATAAGCTGTACAGGGTGTCCCAAATTGGTGTGTTTTGCAGGGTATCTCGTAAACTAGAAGAGATAGAAAAAAAGCAGTTAAGATGTTATGACTTCTTTTTTTGTTAAAGTAACGATAGCCTAATTAAATATTTAGAAGCTCCCTGCAGTTTGACGATACAGGGCGATTATTGGAAACTGTCGAAAACTGCAAGGTTCTATAACTTCTTAATTAAGAAAAATATAAAATAACTTAATGAAAACTTTTGATAGATATAATATTGAAGAGTTCAGTGGCGCACAAGAATTTTTTTTAGGGGTCTCACTAAGGAAATATAATGCATACTTATATTTTTTTAAATAGGACACCCTGTATATTTCGACGTTTTTTGTTTCGTTTTTTAATTCTCATTCGCCTGATATGACATATTATATATTTATTTTCAGTGGTTAGAGCTAAAGTGCAAATAAACCATTTATCAATGTTATCAGGTGAAAGACATTTAATGTAATTTTCATATTCTACTAAAATAAGTTAGAGGTAGATTATAGCTATTACAAGTTTTATTGTTATTTCATAAGTTTATTGTTTTAAGTCTTTTAATCTGTTTTTTCTTATTAATTATAATTTTGATTAATAAAATTTTCACACATCAGTATCCTTATAATGAAATGTTAAATTTCGTTACTGTTACATTTCACCTGTTACCTGTGTTCTCTATTTTATTTTCTATTCTATTAATAGGTATCATTTATTATGTAGGGTTTATGATTGATTTTAAAGCGACTTTGTAAAACACCGTTAATTGACTATAGGCCGAGCGAGGCATACGTGGATTCTGTAAGATGAAATCGCGAGACAGAAATAATTCGCGTCGCGAGCACAGCGAATTTCTATATCTAATAAAAATACATTTCACCTACCTTTTTCTGACGAACCATCTTCAACTCGCAGTCATCATGAAGGAGGTCGTAGCCACTATTTTTCACACATTTTTAGGTTACGGGAGAATAATTATTTTCATTGATTAAAACACGAGATAAATACTAATTAATTTTATTGGCGAGAGATGCTTAAATGCATGACCATAAGTTGGTCCAAAGTTACTAAAGACACAATTATGAGAATTAGTTTACAAGTTATTAAACAAAATGAAGTTAATTAATTAGTAAAGAGTAACAGCTACTCAGTTCCCTATCAAGCGGACTCTCATCAATAGCTAGGCGCGCAAAAACTATTATTTACTTAAACAACCCCGTAACCATGAAATGAAACCCAAATTTAAGTTGAGAAACTTACTCTGAATATTAATATTTAAAACCACTGCTTATTGGAAGAAGAACCGATCTCGAGCGAAGTTGGAAAATAACCAACTCAAATTTGGAAATAATTTTCAAAGTTACAAACGAAATTAGTATCGCATAGCGAAAGGCTTGCGGATTGGTTCGGTCCCCGTGAGGTTGACCGTACCACCCTTAATCTTACTGGAACCTAGCAAATCAGAAATGAGAACCTCAAAATATATAGGGTGTGCCATTTAAAAAAATATAAGTTTGCATTATATTTCCTTAGTGAGACCCCTAAAAAAATATCTTGTGCGCCAGTGAACTCTTTAATAATATATCTATCAAAAGTTTTTATAAAGTTATTTCTTAATTAAGAAGTTATAGAACCTTGCAGTTTTCGACAGTTTCCGATAATCGCCCTGTATCTTCCAAATGCAGGGAGCTACTAAAGATTTAGTAAGACTATCGTTACTTTAATAAAAAAAGAAGTCATAACATCTTGACTGCTTGTTTTCGATCTCTTCGAGTTTACGAGATACCCTGCAAAACACACCAATTTGGGACACCCTGTACAGAACAATAGAAAAAGGTTTGGACAAGCCAAAAGCCCTATATATTAAAGATTACGTAGCCGTAACATCAGATTATTTTCAATAAACCTATTTGCCAATAAAGGTTTGAAATTATTTTTTAATTTAATTCCATGAATCTCTTACAATAATCTAATTATAAGTAGATAAATAAATACGTTCCCAACAAATTTCACCGAAAATGCAATTGTAGGTTTTTCCATTTAGTAAGGAGGTCCAAGTTGTGCATTCTTAACAGTTTACTAAAAGTCTTTTAGTTGCAGCTTGAAAGGTGCAGTATGCAGTCTATTGTGAATTCTAGTATGCTTACGGAAAATTTGAAAGGGCCACGTAAACGCCGAAAAATCGGTCTTTTAATATTTAATAAAAAAAAAATATTAATATTTAATTGTTTTAAATCATTTACAGACAAACATTTATGTAAAAGTGTTGATGACACAGTGAAATTAGTTAGGTTAGGTTCAGTGTGAGTGGAGCGTTTGCTCGCCCCTCCACTGAGGACTATTGTGGCTCACCCCTAAAGGCTATAATTCACCATACAATCCACACCGTCTTACGAAGTCTATGGTTGATTAAGGTGAAGCTTCCTTGAAGTCGGTAGGCTCCAGCTGTACAAAACCAAAAGTACGAGGCCTATTAATTTCCAATTAGGATCACTTCCACTCCATTCTAGGATCTGCGATAGGCTGCTACCTGAAGGTTTGACTATAAACGCCTTAGAGTGAGCCCATTTTTAGATAGTGTCTTTGGCATTGCTATTGGCTATGCCGAAAAATGGTTCCGGTCCAATTAACTCAGATTCTGCAACTCTTTTCGCAAGGGTGTCGGCTTTCTAATTGCCCTCCACCCCTTCATGTCCAGGTACCCAGAGTAGGATAACTCTGTTACTGGTAGCAATGCGATCCAGGGATTCGATGCAGTTCCACACCAGCTTCGAGTCCAGCCGGTTGGAGCTCAGTGCTTTTAAAGCTGCCTGGCTGTCCGATAAAATGTAAATACTTTTGTTGACAAGATGATGGTTTACCAACTCTCTTGCACACAATTCTATAGCGAAAACATCCGCCTGAAAGCATACTTTCCGAGGCTTACTGTGATGTCAACTCTCGGTTTCTGCTTCAGACTCCGGCTCCAATACCACTTTGGTCTTTGAACCATCTGTGTACAGTACATAAGCCGTCCCTGGAAAGAGGATCTCCCCCTTTTCACATTCGTCTCTTCTCGGAAGAAGGACTTCTGTATGTGAGTTCTGGGGGAGAGCATATCCGAAACCATTCCGAGAGTGTGGTGAGTACTCATCTCTCGCAGCAGTCCAGTGGGGTCCCATAGCCTCCCCCCCTCAATTTGACTAGCCACCGACATGGCTCGATAGGTCATTCTCGCCTCCTAATCCAGCAATATATGGAGAGGAGTAAGACCCAGAGATCTTTCCATTGCCGCAGTCGGGGTAGATGACATAGCGCCTGTAATAGCCGCACATGCTAATCTGTCTAGTCCAGATAATTGGAATTAGTTAGTAGTAAGCTTGGGTGTTGGGAGATCTACGATTTACAGAGTTATTAAAGGAGAGAAATGTGGCGAGTTTCAAACAGCACGTAAAGCTCCATAAAAACCAAAATTTAAAATAGAAAATCATTTAAAAGAAAGACTCCGAAGGAAAGTGCATGTGTTCTTCTTTAGAAAAGAAAGAATTTCCGACAGTAGACAAAGTTCTTGAAACCTTTCGAGATGATAAGGAATACCCTGAAATGAGTCGAAGCACACTCTGGAAACTTGTAAAAGAGAAAGGTTTTCGCTGGAAAGAGCATTCCAGAAAGTCTCTTTTAAGAAAAAGAAGCGATATTGTAGTATGGAGCAGAAATATATTTTAATTAGATGAAACATGGATCAACGATGGATATACACCAAATAAATTTTGGCAAGATGAAACTGTTACAAGTCGAAGACAGGCTTTTTTAAATAATTTATCTATTGGTTTAAATCCAGCATCAGGAAAGGAGCGGAGACTGATAATAGTTCACATCGGCAGTTCAAACGGTTTTATTAAAGGTGGTTTATTAACTTTTGAATCTACTCGTAGCAGTGACTACCATGAGGACATGAATGCTGATGCCTTTAAAGAGTGGTTTGAACAAATGATAGAGCTTCTTCCTCAGAACTGTGTAGTAGTAATAGATAATGCAAATTATCACTCGAGACTTTTAGAAAAATTACCCACAGCCAAGTGGTTAAAAAAAGATTTACAGAATTGGCTAAATTCAAAGAATATTAAGTTCCATCCCAGTTCTGTGAGAAATGAACCGTATTCTTTGTGTTCCCTTCATAAACAGAAATTCAAAAAATATGAGATTGATGAAATTGAAAAAAATCATGGGATGACGGTGGTTAGATCACCACCATATCATTGCGAACTAAACCCGGTTGAACTGGTATGGGCACAGATAAAGGGAAGTTTCAAGAAAAGTAATTCTTTTAAAATGAGTAATAATAATAATAAAAATAATACTCGCCCTACATTACACCCCCTTACGAGTGAACCCCAGAAAGCCAATGGCTTATGCGGGGAAGGTACGGCTATTATTATTATTTGCCGTGGCGCTCCGGGGCGACTTACTGAGGATTGATGGTGCCATTTGGCTATAGGTGTAGGAAAACCCGGAAAACCTCACCACTATCATCGGCCTAGTGACACAGGGGGATTAAAAATCTAGGCTCCGCATTAGACATTAATTAAATTAATATTCATTGCGGTTTACCTATTCGAGCCAAGCATCTAACACTGAAATTTTTAAATTAAAATTTCACTACCAGATACGAGGCACGAACCCACGTTGGCTCTAGCCGATGAATATGACCGATAGCCAACGTGATGTTAAACAGTTGTTTTTGGAGGCTGAAAACTGTGAAAAGGTAGTAAATCATACGATGAAAGAAGGCGAGAAAATGTGGAAGTTGGACAACATTACTGATGAAATGATCGAGCCACTCATTGTAAATATTGGTTCCGACAGTTCATCTTCTGATTCCGATTTTGTTTGAGCCGCCTGTACTCCCATAAAATTTTGATTTATTACTAGGTGTCGATTGCGATTATAGTATAGAGGTCTTTTGAAAGGCCATTTTTAGCATTAAAATTTTTTCAATTGTTTGTAAAAATTTTTCTCTGTTATTTATAATCATTGTTTTATGTTTTACGGATATATATTTTTTTCAGAACAAAAAACTTGTATCTTTAAACAACTACAAATTGTTCTTGGTCTATAAAGACGTGGTTATAAAATATAATTAAAGATTGAGCCACATACATATACGGAAGTTCAATTTGAATTATATAAGTAACAAAGTCTGAGGAGACCAACCCTCCCTTCCCATAAACAATTATTCAGCTATCCAAGTTTTTTGTTTGGAGTTTTAACTGTTGCATACATGTTAAAATATATAATGCATTGACAGGCATATGCAACAATATTGGGAAAATCGTAATGATTGGTATGAATCACGAAGATGGGACCAGGGCCGATAAGTAAACATCTTTTTTGCTGAAATTACAACAGTGATTTGATTTCGCACCAGAGGCGTAACTATAAATTGTTCTTGGTCTACTCAGACGTGGTTACTCGCATATAATTCAAATTGAACTTCCTAATAGGTAAATCTTTTAATCTTTAAAAATAGAGGTTAACAATTAGATTTGTCAAAAATAAGTCAAAACTAATGAACGTTTAAGATGATACTAGATAAAATACGATGTACTTACCGTATAAAAGATCACATAAAAGCAAATGATAATTATGTATGGTTCGTCGTGTTTTACCTCATTTAAATTGATTAATACGTTTGCGCAGCTTAAAATTTCAAGAACTGTACAGTGCATAATAAAATACACCGGTAAACCAAAAACTGCGTTAAAATTAGCAATAGCCATATAAAGCAATCGTAAAATCTCCAGAGTTTCTTCTAGACTCAACCGTGTAGGATAATTTTTCAAAAGAAAAATATTTTGTGATGCAATAAGACAAATATTTTTCTCGAGAACTTTGTATCTTTTTGTTAGAGTTTTATTAATTTTTAAAATCAAACTTGCAATATATAGTTGGTAATAAAGACCCACAACAGTCGGAATATAAGAAAATAACATATATTTTCCATATTTATTCCATTTATAGTAACCTTCATAGATATGTAAAGTACCAAGCGTAATGTGAATAAATATACTTCTTAATATATTTATATTTATAATTCTATTCTTTACTTCAAATCCTGTTTTCTTCAAAAGCTTATCGATAACTTTAAGACACTTTAAAAACAAATTAAATTCACTGTGCTTAAAAATGCTACTGATATAACAAACTAATACATAAAATGCTATAGAACCAAACAGCATAACATCTATGGTCTTTTGGGAAATACTAGCACTTTCATAAATAAACGATCCATACTTAGCATTCAAAAAACATTGTAAACTATATGTTATAATGTGACAAAAAACGTAAACATTGTAGAAAGTTCTTTTTACAGAATTTATTGGCATAATACCCAAAATATTGCCGAATTTCAACATGATTGCTAATAAAGAGATGTCACCTTGAACGTTCATATTTTTAAATTCAATTTAATCGAAAATGGAATACGATAAAACCCATAGGTCAAATATGACACATAATTTCACTTATTGGTATGTTATTATATATGGTAATGTATTGTGAAGTTCCATAAATAATTAATCGGTTTAATTTGATTAAAAATTGTTTCAATTAGATAACGGAATAAACACGTACATTTCATTTCAAAATTAATAGTTTTAGAAACACTGGTTATTGTCAAATCCAAAATCAACTAGAAGATGTAAAGTCTGAGAGAAAATTTTCAACATCAGCAGAAGTAGTATGTGAATATAGTTCAGGGTGGCCTTCAAAGACAAAAATTAGATACGCTAAATTGAGTGAAATTTGACCTTCAATAAAAAAACCTTATAATGTTTTTTCTATCTATAAAAATTATGGTGTTAAATTAATAAAACGAAAATCGTCAATTTCCGTTTTCCCCAAATATCTCAGAAACAGGTCCTGATATTTTATTTCTGAAAAAACCGTTCATTCGTCTTAAAAATAATTATCTTTTTTCCTATTTAACCAACTTTGTATCTGACGGTTTACGAAATCCCAATAGTGTTCAATACAATTTACGCCACCCTATATCTCTATTCGGGGTGACATCTAGGGCGTGTACCAAATATGAAGTCAATCAGACCTCTAGAACGGAAGATATCGTGTCGATAACGAACACGCACGTAAGCACGCACGCACTTTTTGTTCCCAGTATTTTTAAAATAATTTTCAAGATTTTTTTAATGATTGTTTCAAGGAGTTTTAACGAATTTTTCATTCTTGAGTTGTCCAAAGAAGTTTTCTGGATTTTGCAAGGATTTTAATTTTTTAAGTATTTTATTGGAATTTTTTAAGGTTAAATATTATTGCATGTCATTTTTTAATATATCTGCATCTGTACGGTGGGGAGGATGGGTTGTTTCACAAGTGGGCTGTCCCACAGTACTTAGGCCTCATTAGGCCAATTCTGCATGTTCCTTAGTAAGTGAGGACGTAGTTCGTCAGCCAGCCGACATTTTTATGTTATGTTAAAAGGCGCAGATGCTGCCTAGTCATCAACAAGTATTTGTTGACTGTATTGTCACGATAACTTAAGAAGTCATCAGCAACTCCGAAGCTTATTTCTTTGAATTTTACAAGTGAGTGATCCTTAATTAGGTTAGTCATGACCGATGTCGTTAGTACAATGAAGGAGCCAGGTCCAAATAGTTTTTGGTTGGCTGCCTAACCTTTTGATCTGACATGTCCTTTGATCCATCTTAAGGTGGCCACATTATTAATGGATGCTTCGACCAATGCTTGGTGACATTCTAGTACCAATCCTGAGTAAATTCGTAACCTTTACAGGGTGAGTACTGTTTCTCTGCTATCTGTATAGATGAGCATATTTCTTCCAGTGATGTTATTTCTGGTGATTTCGTTTGCTGCTTTTAGAATGTCAGTGAGCTCCGTTTGAGCTACGCTGACACTTTTCACCATAGCCAATTTTATGTTTAGGTTTAAGGATTTGGAGTTTATACCGCACCCTGAACCTTATATATCCAAATAAAATATTTTCAACTTTCTGTCTGTACAGGGTGTTCCGAAATGAACCACAGTCAGTTTGGTATTTTAAAAGTAAGATTCTGCATTTTTTTTACATTTTTAGATTCGTCCTGTGAGGGTGATTTCAAAAACCTATTATACCTATATTATAAAAAAATAGTTCTGAAGTTATAGACAATTGAAAATCGCATTTTTTCAAGTTTAAGGGATTGCTCCGGCCGAATGACGTAAATTCGAATAAAATGGCCTATCTTAAATATTTGAGTTCTACTAGGTGACGTAAGAACAAAATGTATACAGAGTGATCAAAGTTCGCGTATTTTTGACTAGTGAAGTGCGGAATGGGTAGATTTTCCTGGGGTATATGCATGTTCATTGGGATGTAGTTTTGTTGTAGTAATTACCACAACTCTTTCAAGGATTTTTTTACGAATTTACGAGTTATTCAATATGATGGTTCAAGGATTTTTCAATTTTCAAATTTGTTTTTTTTTTAATTTAAGGATCTTGCAAGGATTATTTGAGAATATTTAATAAATTTTTAAAATTTTTAGGATGTGTTCAAGGAAGACTGCAAGAAATTTTTAAGGTTCAGAATTATTCCAAGTCTATTTTTTCTAGATTTTTAATATTAATTATTCAGGAAATTTTCAACGATTTTTCAAAGACTTTTTAAAGGCTTTTTAAAGACTTTTTAAAGCTTTTTCAAAGGTTTTTCAAAGATTTTTTAAAGGCTTTTTAAAGACTTTTTAAAGCTTTTTCAAAGGTTTTTCAAAGATTTTTTAAAGATTTTTCAATGATTTTTCAGAGATTTATTTACATTTTTTTAAAACATTTTTCAAGGATTGTTTAATAATTCGTCAAGGAATTTAAGTCGATTTTTAAAGATGAAGTTCAGAAGTTACAGAAAAAGAATGTTAAGTCACATGTAAAAAAAACAATCCAGTAGCATTAAAATATTTATTAAAATCAGAAATTAACCAATATAACCAATAATTAAAAAACTTATTCATTGAAATTTTGTTTTTGGATTGTCTCTTAACGTATTTCTGGAAATCTGTTCTAATGGTAAATCAGAAATGAGAACATTTTACTAAGCGAACTAAGGGAGTATCCCTTTTTATTATAAATTTGACTTCCAGTAAGTGCTGCCCTCTGGGCATATTTGAAAAAGTTTACTGGCACTTGATTATGCGATATATCAGTGACTAGCTATGTAATTAGAATTCGCGCCATATAATATTAAGTCTGATCTCTCGAGACAATTAAAGGTCGGGTTACAAATCATGAACTTTGGACTTTCCAGGGATGGAAAAACCCGCCAAAAAACCATCTTCCAGAGCCATGTCCTGCCTTCCAATTTCTTATCTAATGACATAATTTGACTAAACTAAATACATTGTTTCATATTTTTAAACGAGTAAATTTAATTTCGTGTCAGAAGGTTTATGTACTACATTTGTTGTGAGCCTGTTGGCTTTTTCCTTTTGCAAGCCCTTCTGAGAAGAACAGCCTTTGTCCTATTGAGTTATATATCCTGGTAAATATTTTTAAAGTGGATTATTACAATGTATTGAATTTTAAACGAAATAAACTTATTTTTCTGAAGTGGTTGACAGTTTATTACTTCCTTTATGCTGAATATGAATTACTAAGAATAAGGTACTGTTACGGCCATAAAACATAATTACTCGTTTTTGGACAAGGTCTCGCCTAATATGGCAACTAAAAATATACGTTTTTTTTATTTTATTTAAAATATTTATTTATTAAAAGAGCGCGCCCATTCTACTTTTTCCAAATTACAAATTTATCTAGAGAAAATAGTTGTAGTAAATAATTTAAAAGAACTTACACACATTCGCTCTCAAGAATTAAATACAGAATCGATTGTTGAAAACCTAAGCTTCGTGCCTTTAATAGTAAGGGAGCGCCATTTTCGGCAAGCGCCTCATAATGCTATATTTTTCATTAATATTTATATTGAAATATTAAATGAACGATTGAATGTATTTCAATATGGTAGAGCTAAAAGTACCTAATAATTATTTTTCACACTAGTAAAACACTCGGTATATTAATTTGAAGTTGTTAAATAACTTTTGAAAACATGAATTTGGAGCTTCTAAATTTGAAGTGCCAGCTTTTTGTATATTTTTGTTTTTCATTTTCTTAAATGATTAATAATTGTGAATAATTTATCTCAGCTCTTAAAATACATTTTCTAATTAAAACATGAGTTTACCTTTAATAATAATAACTTGTTATTAATTTAACTATGTCACAATTGAAAGACATTTAAATTTAATATATTAATTTTGAATATATTTAGATGTAGATTAAAGGCTATAGTGTGACAGTTCATAAATCTTTTTAAAAGCCAAAATGGTTTTATTATTTCAAAAAAGTATTATTGAAAATTTCAGAGTTCCAATATGCATAGGGAATATATTTGGTGTGGCACCGTTCTTAGATTTCAAACACTGTACAATAAAAAACAGGGCTCTGTATAAAATATATGCCGTATTGTGGTTTATCATTGTGGTATTAGTACAATATTATTGTATATATTTGTTTTTTAAAGCAGCATTAGATAAAGGTGTTGAACTGGATAATTCATTTACTTTTGTTTCTGAAATTTTAAGACCAATCTCAGACACCTTTACTGAAATTTTTACAATTTTTGGATCTGCTTTCTGGCACATGCAAAAATGGAGTAATTTAAACAATAAAATTAAAAACAGTGAGAAGTTATTTCCAAAAATTAATGATTTCTTCTTTCGACACTATGGATTCATTTTTATTGCTGATCTTTTGATATGTATTTTAATTTCAATTGTTGCAAATTTTTTATGGACAGTTAAAAATGGTTATTATTATCAATCCAAGTATTTTATTAAATACTTTTCAATTTTATACCAACATGTGCAACTAATATTAATTTTTGGGTATGTGTATTATACCTATATTCAATATAAACAATTGAATGCATTAGTTAAAAAGAAATATCGCAAAAACATAAAAACACCAGTAGTAATATTTGAAAAAATGCATACGAAATTGTTCGAAATATTTGAAGACGTTAATTCTATTTTTGGAGTTCAAATATTTTGGATCTTTTTATCAAGTTCCCAAATATCTTTGTTTTACATTAATGCTGCTGTAATAAACTTTTCAATTTATACCAATGATGGAAAAAGTATATATATTTTTACTTTTGTATTTACCACGCTGGAAGTAATTGTAAGTATTTTTTAATTTTAATTTACTTTATTTATTTTTTTTTATTTATCTATTTTTCATTTTAACTTTCCCGACCCACCTTCGAGAAGGGAAAGTATTGTCAACGGGCCAAAAAAAATTTCGAGGCAGAGATGGAAATATCCATTTTGAGGTCACCTGAGGTGATGAAAACCATTTTCAGATGGAATTCTGTCTGTCTGTCTATCTCTGTGTGTGTGTATTCTTCCACGATAGAGGCCACACGTTTAATCTGATTGAGCTGAAATTTGGTATATAGGTTTAGATTACTCGTCGAAAGAACCCATTAGTTTTTGTACGATATCTGTCAAACGGAAGTGTCACTATCAGAAAATTCCAGATGCAATATGTCACGGAATTTAACTTGCAATATGTCATTTGAAAGCCCTTGAAAAAATCTATTCAGAACAGTCAAATTTATTTCTCCAACCGTCACCTGTCAAAAATAAAAAAATGTCAAAATTTGAAACTTTAACATTAAATATCTGAAATAACCTTATACTCGCCGGGAAAGTTTTGGGGTGACACAACCGATTGTTTTGTTTTGGTTTTGATCCTTTTTTCCTTTTTTTAACTTTTTTTTGCCTTTTTTTTTAAACTTTTTTTGATGTAACTTTTTTTTAACCTTTTTTGCCTTTTGTTGTTGCTTTTTTACACCTTTTTGCCCTTTTTTTTATTTTTGAAACTTTTTTTGCCTTTACCATTTTTGCTTTTTTGCCTCTCTTTATTTTGTCTTTTTTTGTTTTTTTGTACCTTTTTTTCCTTTATTTTGGCCTTTTTGCGCCTTTTCGCCCTGTTTTAAAAATTTTTCTTGACTTTTTTGTCTTTTTTTACCTTTTTTGTTGCTTTTTATACCTTTTTTGTTGCTTTTTTATGCCTTTTTTGTTGCATTTTTTATCTATTTTTTGCCTTTTTTTGCTATTTTTGCTTTTTTTTCATATTGTTTTGTTTCTTTTACTATTTTGGCGTTTTTTGCCCTTGTACACCTATTTTGACCTTTTTGGATATTTTGATTTTGTTTTTACCCTTTTTTCCTTTTTTGACCTTTTTGCCCTTTTTAAAACTTTTTTGATTAACTTTTTGAACTTTTTGCCTTTTTGTTGATTTTTTAACAATTTTTTTTGCCATTTTTAGAAATAATTCATTATCTTGTTCGTATTTATAATAACAAGGTGCCATTTTAAGTAATGTTTCTCGTTTTTCATTTCATTTAATTTTTCCAAAGTTAATCCATTTTTTTCCACAAATTTATTTCATTTTTACAGAATTTAGTTTTACGTTCAGAAATTTTGTATTTTGTAATTAAAATAATCTCATTCTGAGCCGGGAAAGTTCTGGGATGACACAGCCGATTTTTTTATTTATTGTGATGAACATACAACATCCTACATATTCACTGTTAATAAGTATTACTTTTTTTTAAGTATTATTGAATATTAATTATATTATTATAAAAGTATGTTCTAATTTGCGAAATAAAATATATTTTATCATTATGAATATAAATTAAACAAAGAAGCAGTTCAGAAGGATACATTTTTTATTTGATTATTTATTCAGAATTCTTACAATTATTTAAATTATTAACCTGTGGGACTTTCAGCTCTGTAGTGGCACCATAGCACGCAATATTGAAAAATAGACACAAACTGGCAATATTTCGTTCTATAACATTTTTCGCCTGCAATGAGTTTGTTATTTGTTTGTATTTGTTTTTAACATAAAACATTATAACTAAAGCCTCTTTCTGGATCTGTGACTATTTTATTTCGCTCGAATTTAATAATCGTGATGCAAAAGAGATTGGCTTCTCAGATTTATCATCATACTCATGTGAAATTGAGACGCGTCTATTATTGTTAGTTAAAGTTTTGTTCCTGGGTTAAAATGTGCTAAAACTGGGGGAGAGACCAACATAATTTATACTTAATCAAAACTTTTTGGGCACTTTTAAGTCCAATCGGAATTTTATTTTAATAAATTATAAAGTGGTCTCTATTTTTCTGAAGCATTTGCAATACAAATTTACCATTCCAAGAAAGGATTTTAATTAGGTTACCGTTTCTGGGACTTTAGCTATTTTTTATTGCTAAAATTCTGTCATCTGAAGTTTAAACGTATAAAAACGTTTTCTACCCGATCTAGGTGCTCCATATCACTTTTACCGGTTATTAAAATATCATCAAGGAAACACGCAACACCGGGAATAACTATCATTTGTTCCATTATATTTTGAAAAATAGATGGTGCACTAGTTATTCCATATGGCAAACGAGTGTTGTACAAGTTATGTGGTTTGTGTTGTAATATACCTGTTGGTAGGCCTCCGATATTTCTTGGTCCAAAAATGACCAGAAATGAATTTATTCTTCAGGACATGTTTTCAATTAAGCCAATTGAAGTCAGTCAAATGGAATGTGCTATTTTATGACATCATAAACCAGGCAGCGATGAAGATGAAACCTTTAAACGAGTCAAGAAGCACAATTGAGTACTATTTTGTGGCCAACTTCAGCACAGTCAAAAGTTCCTCCATAACAATACTGACCGAGGCTTTTTGAATGCTGCCTTCAAGGAAAGCAGTTGTACTTTTGTGTATCAAAATTTAATAAAGTGTTTTGAGAAGTGTCAGAAATATCCTAAAGGTTGAGGCAGAGCTAATAATGTAACATGTTACTTTTCAAAATTTATATTGGTAAGCCATTGGATCTTTTTGAAATGTATTTCTTACTTAGTTTATTCCTGGTAATTGGACCGCCAATATCACATCGTAAAATAAAACTAAAAGAGAGATGGAGTATTTAATTCGTGAGTAAAGAGTTAGATTCAACAGGAATTGCCATTTGTACGTTAACAATGATTTTTCGATTTTGTGAGAATTTTTTGATTTTGTTTCCCTTTGAAATTTGTGTGGTTTATAACTATTTCGTTAAGGTGAGTCTGTTTCATTTTAAAATTTGCTTATTGTCAAATCTATCTCTTCCAACAGTAAATCTTTAGATATTTGTATCCTATAGTTTTTTTTCTTTTTTTTTTGTAGGGTTTTAGTTCAGTTTTAGTTTTGGCTTTTAATTACCGTTATCGTCACGTTGTTGGTTTTGTTGACGATATTTAATTATCGTTGATGATATTCAATATTCGTTATATTTTATAAAAAGGAACATATTAACTAGTAACTTTTTAGAACATATTAATTAGTTAATATTTTATTTTTTCTCTATGATTATTTTTATATTTTAACTTAGATGTATATTTTATTATATCTTCCTCATGATTATATTTTATGTATTTGTCATGGACTCTGGAACAAAAATATTTTATTTTAAAATGAGTCATTTTATTTTAAAACACTTTCTACATTTATTTATCCAGTTTATTAAATTTATGATGAAGACAACCCCATATTTCAGCATATTTGAATTTTTAGTCATTTGAATCTGCAAAAATTCAAACTTGTACATCTTTAACGTTTGTGAGTTTCACTTTATATTTATTTAAATTTTCCGCTCTTTTGTGTAGTTTAAATCTACCGCTAGTAGTTTAAATTTCCAGCTTTCTTGGATATTTTAAAATTTCCGCTCTTCTTGTTAGTTCAAATTTCCCGCTCTTTTGGATAGTTTAAATTTCCCACTATCTACACTAGCCAATGGGCCCGGGCCGGTACGTAACAATTCGTACAAGAGCTGGTGGTGTGCTGTGACTACTTTCTGAAAGTTGTGCTCTTGCAAGTCACATAAATCACATAAATCAAACTTCAATAATTTTGTCATTTTGTAAAAAGAAAGAAATTATACGAAAAGACTGTTTCTGTAGTAAAATCCAGATTTAGAATGCAGTGTAGCCAGCATAGCCCAATGAATTTTAAATGGAAGAATGCTCGGCGGCGATGCCAGCTTAGCGCGGCAACTTAACAGATCCATCTTCAGCACGGTGTCTTCAGTGAAATAATTGTGGAACACTGTTTAGCGGTTTTCATTCACGTTAGTCTAAAATCGAGAGGAGTTCCATCACATTATTTCAATACCTTATTTTAATCGAAAAAGGAAAAGAATCTACAAAAGATCATTATGATGGTAGGTGTACCTATTTGGAATTATACACTGAAAATTCCTCATGAGTCGCATAATTGTTTGCAAGAATTATTACAGGTAAAACGGCTTAATGACCCATTGTCAGTATAGATAATTGCTTTCTAATGTATTTGTGATAGCCCTAACATAAAAACCCAAATAGGGTTGTAAGCATTTGCATTTTACTTGGATCTACGTATAAAGATACACTGTATTTTATTTTTAAAAACAGTTGCGTCTTTAAGATGGAGTCATTGCCAGTATCCGTTGTAAATTTTAAACAGGGTATGACCCTTAGTGTGCCAGTAAAGCGTATACTGTTGAACATGTTGAACTATCACTTGAACTTAAACAATGGCGAAAGTTTATCAGAAATTTTCAGATAAGGTTTCTAAAATATGCGGTGTGTGTCTGCATAGTTTTTAATATTCTCAACGATGCTCAAAAAGGTGAATTGCCAGTGTCACGGAAAAGGAAAAGTGGCGTTTCTAAATGTAATTCACATGAAATTACATACGACGAGGGAACCAGGTCCAGAATTAGAACTATTGTGAACGCAAAATTTTCCACCTACAGTTGTGTAACAAAGTTACTTTTTTCTGTATTATTTAACATATATAAATTAAATCGCGCACAGCACTGGAGTAAAAGTAACTTAAAATTATGAATAAAGGCCAGTCGTACCAGTTGAACCGTCGCCAGGCAGATGGAGACACTCTCGTCTCTACTTCTTAGACGCCGAAGTTCGTATCGAGTAGGGCAATTCATACCGTTGTCGGCAGCTGCAGAGGCAGCCAGACGTCCGACTTACTGTGGCCGTCCCAATTGGAACAGCAGTGCAGTCTGTCGACCTTTAGAGACGGGTCAAGTTGAAGCCAACTTCAATTATATCCGGAGTCCAGAATCGTCAGTCCGACTACACCACGCCTATCGTGCCTGTATCGTCCGTTACACACCTTTTCTTCGCCGGATTTTGGTAACAAATAAAAGTTTTATTTATTAATATTTGTTTCGAGTTTTACCATCCCAGCAGCTAATACCCAGGTACTCAAACCCAGCAGGGCAAGTAAAGACCGCCCTTCTGGCCGCCAGTGATTTTGGTCGATACCATAACGACCCCTGGAGTATTTCTTTCTCCACTGACGCTGCCTGTGCAGTGGCCTTCACACTCTAAACGGAAGGTGGCGCCCGAGGCAATCCGAAACATGGACTAAGGCGCCAAAATGGCCCGTAACGACCGAAGCGTCGTTGCAGTTGACAAAATTCTGGATAAAGTGCAGATAAGGACGATAACTTGCCAAATTTTTCTAAAACAACTTAAAAGATTGCTGAGTTACATAAGGTTTGTCTATGGTAAAAGAGGCAGAGACCCTCTCTTGGTGGAAAGAAAGGATATTATTAACTGGAGAATGTGTTTTGGCGATCTCTCTATAACATTGTTTTAAATGTTATATGGCGGATGTATCTATTTATTTTCTCTATTTATTAGGTATTATTATTGATTTTAGAGTGATTTGGTAAAACACCGCTAATTGACTGTATGCCGAGCGAGGCATACGTGGATTCTGTAAGATGGGATCGCGAAACAGAAGTACTTCAACGTCGCGAGCACAGAGAATTTCTATATCTAATATAAAAGATAAATGCACTTATCATTTTCTGACGAACAATCTTCAATTCGTAGTCATTATGAAGGAGGTCGTAGCCACTATTTTCAACACACTTTAGGTTAGGGAAGTATAATTATTTTCATTGATTGAAACACGAGATAAATACTAATTAATTTTATTCGCGAGATATATCTATATGCATGACCATAAATTGGTCCAAATTACTAAAGAAACAATTATGAGAATTAGTTTACAGGTTATTGAAAAATGACGTTAATTAATCGTTAAATGGCAACAGCTACCCAGTTCCCTTTCAAGCGGACTCTCATTAATAGCTGGGCGCGTAAGAAACTAATATTTATTTAAACAACCCCGTAATCGTGAAACCCAAATTTCAGTTGAGAAACTTACTCTGAATATGAATATCTTAAACAACTGCTTATTAGAGGAAGAAACCATCCCGAGCGAAGGTGCAAATTAACTAACTCAAATTTGGAAATAATTATCAAAATTACAAACGAAATTAGTGTTACACAGCGAAAGGCTTCCGGATTATTTCGACCCCCGTAAGCTTCTCGGTACCACCCTTAATCTTACTGGAATCTAGCAAATCAGAATTGAGAACATTTTACTAAGTGGACTAAGAAGGGCGTATTCCTTTTTATTACAAATTTGACTTTCAGTAAGAGCTGCCCTCTGGGCAAATTTGAAAGAGTTTACTTAAATTTAATTATGCTATGTATTAGCTACTTGCATAGTACAACCTAGTAAAGCGACTGTCGGTTGGCGCCAAAGTTCGCGTTTTTGCTTCGCGCAGGCATCGTCGCCATCTTCTCTGTACTAGTCATATTCTCTCCAATGATGTGACCGACCACAGTCACATGATTTTAGTTGACACTTGACAGTCAGCTGTTGTCTATTTGTGTTATTTTCATATATAATTTATAAGTTATAGTTTATAGTTGTTTTATTTTCGCCATTGCTATATCCAATAATTAATTTTTTACAATTTGTTGAAATTACTACTTTATTTTTATTTATTCATAGAATAAAAGAGGCGTGGTTTATGTCAAAAAATAGCAGATTCCATTTGACTGTAATAACTTGCATTTTATGTTCGACCCATAGATGGTGCGACTTCAGTCGCGCTTAATTTTACAAAGGAGGGTATGCTTTTCTGTGCTATCTGCTCCCGGCCATAAGAATTTGCACACTTTTAGATCTATGTATAAAAAAGAAACATTTTCAAGAAATTTTAGCTTTCAAACTATTCCGGAACATCTTCGACTAAGCCCTTCTTCAGCAATTTTTTTTAAGCAATATAATAAAAAAATAGACATTTGACAAAGCCGCATATGTGCGTATTCTGTGGTTTCGATATAATACATAGGTAGAGGCCTATTATTTTAAGCACGTCAATAGCTTTTGCACTTTAATCAGTTCAGTTCAGTTCTAGATCACTTGCTTCACTGTTTTATTTGCAACTGATCTGAACCAAAAATGATCTGGATCACCTCCCCTCTTACCGATATTGCACCACCCGCTGTAATGGTTCAAAAGTGATCCGAAGTAGATGGCGGGGTTTTTAAAATTATTTGACAGTAATTAACGGCGTTACAATAAACAAAAAAAATACGGTATAATGTTTAATATTCAATTTTAGGAGTACATTTTCTCCGAGATAATTCAATTAAATAAACGAATTGAAAAGAAAACAATGCACTATTTTGTTATCAACAACACTAATAAGAAAATGTCAGTTTTGACAATTAACCATTTAAATAAATATTGAAAAGCAATGTTGCCACTTTGCATTTTTTAAAAATAATTGATCAGAAGTTATTTTTTTTTTATACATAAGATAAATTATTCTAAATTGAAAAAAATGAAAAATATTACTACATTACTCATTTATAAGCATTTAAAATTATTTTCAGAAAATGCCCAAATTGTCCTATCAAAAGCATGCCCTCCTTTGAGAGTTTTTGTTTTAAATACATTATTTTCTGGACATACTCAAAAAAAGAAAAATAGTACTGTTAAAATGGAGTCAAGGTTAAATTTCTGTGCCTAAAAAGATCAAACAAACCGCCTGAGAGTCGCCATACTGATAGAATATATATACTGTGCTACTAGCTATGTAATTAGAATCCGCGTCATATAATATTAAGTCTGATCTCTCCAGAACGGTAAAGGTCGGGTTACAAATCATGAACTTTGGATTTTACAGGGATGGAAAAACCCACCAAAAAACCATCATCCAAAGTAATGTCCTGTCTTCTAATTTCTTATCTAATAACATAATTTGACTAAACTAAATACTTCAGAGAATGATAAAAACTCGAAGTCATACCACATCAAATATAATTAATCAATCAACAGATTAAAATAGCGAGGGCGACATGTTTCGGCCAAATAATGGCCATCATCAAGTCTACAATACAAATTATAATAGTTAAGAATAGGAAAATTTTAATCTGTTGATTGATTAATTATATTTCATGTGGTATGACTTCGAGTTTTTATTATTCTATTCTATAATTTTTACCACGTTTGAAAATCGATAATCTTTCGTTTTTTTAAACTAAATACGTTGTTTTATATTTTTATATTTTTGAACGAGTAAACTTAATTTCTTGTTAGAAGGTTTTATGTACTACATATGTTATGAGCCTGTTGGATTTTTCCTTTTGCAAGCCATTCTGAGAAGGACAGCCTTTGTCTTATTTATTTATATATCCTGGTAAATATTTCTAAAGTGAATTACCTCTTAAAATGTATTGAATTTTAAACGAAATAGACTTATTTTTCTGAAGTGGTTGACAATTTATTACTTCCTTTATGTCGAATATAAATTACCAAGACAAACATTAATAAAATAATATACCGCTAGGTGGTTGGTCACACTACTTTCTAAATTAAAGAAATCAAACTTATAATATGATTAAAGAAAATAAATGTGACGCATTGCGGTATTAATTTCCTACATCATTTTAATTTGATTTTCAGCGTATGATCAATAATTAAAATTGAACTATTTTTCTCAGTTCGTAAAATTTAATTCATAATCGAAAAAGTTACAAAAAATTTATTGTTTCTTTCAATAATACTCATTATTTATTAATTGAAATATATTAGAATTTGAATAAATTAATTTTGAATATGTTCAGTTTTAGATAATAGACTATAGTGCGATAGTTCATAAAATCATTTTAAAAAAAAAGATGGTTTTATTATTTCAAAAAAGTATTATTGAAAATTTTAAAGTTCCAATATGCATAGGGAATATATTTAGTATGGCACCGTTTTTAGAATTCAAACAATATACACTAAAAAAAAGAGCTCTGTATAAAATCTATGCCGTATTGTGGTTTATCATACTGGTATTAGTACAGTCTTATTGTATATACATGTTTTTTAATTTAACATCAGAACTAAAGAATTCATTTATTTTCATTTCGGAAATATTAAGACCAATTTCAGACACATTTAATGAATTTCTGACAATTTTTGGATCTGCTTTCTGGTACATGCAGAAATGGAGTGATTTAAACAAAAAAATTAAAAATACTGAGAGTTTATTTCCAAAAATTAATGATTTCTTTTTTCGAAACTTTGGACTCATTTTTATTACTGACTTTTCGATTTGTATTTTATTTATATTTTCCGCAAATTGGATATGGATACTTAAACATGGTTATTATTATCAATCCAAGTATTTTCTTAAATACTTTTCAATTTTATATCAACATGTGCAATTATTAATAATATTTGGTTATGTGTATTATACATATATTCAATGCAAACAATTGAATGCGTTAGTTAAAAGAAAATATCAGAAAAATATAAATACGCCAGTGGTAGTATTTGAAAAAATGCATACCAAAGTATACGAAATAATTCAAGACGTTAATTCCATTTTTGGAGCACAATTATTTTGGATTTTTTTATCAAGTTCCCTAATGTTTTTGTATTACATTAATTTTTTATTATACTTTTCAATTCTTCTTGATAAAGAAGAAAATATAATATATTTTGCAGTTCTACTAGTTACCTCGCTGGAAGTAATTGTAAGTGTCTTTTAAATTTAAATGTTTTCTTTATTTAACTTATTTACAATTCTTCATCCCAAATTTTGGCGCAAATTATTAAATTCAAATAAAAAACTTGAGATATAAAAACTCAATTCAATGTGCAAAGGTTTATGCTTACTTGGCTTTGTTTTAGTGTAATTTTTTTGACGTCCATTAAAACAATTTTAACTTTTAACCTTTTAATACTAATTTTATTCTACAAATTTTAAAATGTTTTACACTGTGATCATGATTTTAATCTGTTTTTAACTTTTTTAATCTGTAAAACTTGTGAACGACAATCTCAATAAGGGTATGTTTTTGTGTTTTTTTTTGTAAAATTTTATTAATTGTACTGTATTTGTCACTCATCCATCACTTGCAGCATCCCTGATGATGAGTATGAACATACTCGAAAGCTTGAAAATAAAGACTTAAAAGAGTACACTTTGTTCTTTTCTTGCTGCTTTCCCAATAATCTACGCTACTTCTAATCTCCTCAGCAAATACTTCCAAATATATGTATATGTATATATATTCGCTTACTAACATTTATCCTATTGCGCGTTAAAAAAACTGCAAGAGAAAAATATTCCGTTTCGCCAGCCCGTCGGAATGCTGAGGTATATTTCGAATAACAGAAGAAGTAAAAAAAATTAGAATTTTATATCGTTTGACAAGCATGGTAATCTAGCGAAATCAGTACCCGCCTTTCACGGTGCATGTTTAAAGCAACAGGTCCGTTCGCTGTGTCTACAATACACCCATACCATTAGGTGATATCTGGTTATAACTGACATGACCCTTCTTAAAATATTTATATACCTATTTATTGTTTTTAACGAAAACAAATCGAAAATTTTCCAAGTTCTGGTGGATGAAAAAAGTTCGAACAAGTAAAAAACTTTTTAGACAAAATGTGTAAATATTTTGTTTGTGAAATGAGCTAGAACATGTCAAAGTCATTTTTCACTTGCGTCCGGGAAAATTAACGTACCACTGCGGAAAGGTTCTAAATAAGGCTAAATTACTCTGGGTGGAATAGGTCCATTTGGTTCGTACGGCGAACGCTATTATATGGGAAAAAAGTCAGTATTTCGCCGTCAAGCTGGTCTTATAACTCTGGTTTCAAAATTCCTGGGCACTCGTGGTGTTTCGCAAAAATACGTCAAGTGAGAAGGACAGTATAATATTATTTTCGTATGCTCGCGTGGTATTTTCTTCGATTATATAACGAAATATAGGCGATTCATGTTTAACAATGATATCGAAAACCGAAACGTATATTGACGTTTTCCGATTATAAACATCAAACATTATTTTAATATGTCAAATTTGTCAAAATGTAAGGATGCGCATCACCAAAACGATTATACCACTTCGTCAAATGTATATTTAATTATCAATACACGGTAACTAAGTAAAAATTGCAAGTGCTATTGGTTCAATTTACGATGAGTTATATAATCCATTATTTTCAATGCTCTTGTGATATTACTACTGTTTATATCACGAACTAATGACATTTTAACAATTTCACAGCTGAATAATTTACATTTACAGTACAAAATCAATGACAAAGATGACAGCATACCTACTATATTTTTAGCATTAAATGTACCAAGTGTGATTATCATTTATTAGTCAAGTATATGGTGGATTATTATCGATTATTAATCAAGTAAACGTATAGGAGATTATTACATTATGAGTGATATAATCACTGGAAGAATCCCTTTGTTTTATGGGAAAGTGAAGAAGTAAAGTTATTATTTTGGCCTGTTTACTGGGACGCAATCTATTTATCTCTAAAGCATAGAATGCAGCTCGAGAATATTCAGTTGCATAAAGTTAGCACAACCATTATAGCACAATCTACTCAAACCTTTTTCATAATTTTGTGCATTTTATGTGCAATTTTTGTGCGCTACTCGCAATTTTTGTGCATTTCTACTTTTTGTTATATTAATTGTTCCAGCATAATTGAAAGCTAGCACAACTTTGTGTTAATTATGATGCGATTTTTTTTAAATTACCACTATAAAATTGTGCATTTTATGTGCAAATTATGAGTGAAATTAAGAATTAATTTTGTCAAAGACTTTTTTTTAAACAATTTATTGTGCTATCTTTCATGTAAAGCTAATACAACTTTTTGTTAATTATGGGGCGATTTTTTTAAAATTAGCACCATATTTTTGTGCGTTTTGTGGGTAAAAAATATGTGAAATCAAAAATTATTTTTGTTAAAAAGTTTTTATATTACTGTTATCTTAAACAAGCTTTTAGTAAAATTAATCGCTTTACCAGAATAGAAAAAAGTTATAAAAACAGCAAATAAAGTCGAGAATGGACCAAATATTAACATATCTGAACAAATTTACCCGTTTTAATTTTGAAAACATACTCACTGTCCTTATACAGGTGTCCAATTAAGTCAGAACCATATGGGAATCTTTTTTATTTTTAGTTTTATGAAAAAAAATTATTTTTTATAAAAAGTTGTGCTTGGTCTTTAAAATGTAACCATCAGATAATACATTTTTTTACCCGTATACGAAGGGCGTCAAAAAATATAAATTTTGCTCAAGAGTAAAGTATCCTTATTTCAAAAATCTAGAAAAATGTTATTTGGAATATTTTTCTAGAAATAAAGTTCAAAGTGAACTGTTAAATAAAAAATTAGTTTCTACAACTTTTTTAAGCCCTGTTAACTGTTTTGGCTTAAAATAATGTGTGGAAACTAATTTTATACGTAACAGTTCACTTCTAACTTTGCTCCAAGAAAAAATTGAAAAAAATATTTTTTTAGAGATAGGAAGCAGTGATTTCATATTTGTTCGTACATATTATTTCTAAACAAGTTTTCCAAATAACATTTTTCTATATTTTTTAAAATAAGGGTACTTTACTCTTGACATTTATAAACAACAACTTTTTTTCATAAAACTAAGAATAAACTAGTAAAAGGAATAATCTCTGCACGATTTTTTAAGACTACAGCCGTTTCCGTCAGCGGAAAAAAGTCCGATTCGCAAAAATCGGAATTTATCCAATAATTTTTTTTTTCAATTTTTTTTTTTAACGAGCCGGATGCGATATGGATATCAATCGACGCGTCTTGACTTACACAACACCTTAAAAGAAATCAGTACCGACAAATGTGCTTTCCTTATCGAGATATCTCGAATAGGAGTTTCACTTAGTAGGCGGGACCAGGATCCTCTGACCCGAAATAGCTCAGCTTCTGATAGAGCCTTTCTGTTTTGAATAAAAACCGATGGCCGAAAGAATTTTCCGGATCGGCCATACCGTTCTCGAGTTATCGTGCGCATAGACATCCACAAAGACTTTTTTTTCACGGAAAATTAATTTTTTCCGCGTTTCATGACATTTTAAGTCATTTAGAGCAAAAAAAATTTTTGAGATATTTGCACGATTTCAATACTTCGGTTTGAACTACCTAACCAAAGGTGAAGTATGGGCGGGCCGTAGTAAAAATCTGATGTGGTCAGTACATGACCTCTCGTCATTTTACATTTACACCTTAACACAAAAAAATATAAAAAAATTGACTTTTTTGTAAATCTGGCAAGAATGGCAAAAGTCTTGAAAATTTTAATGATACGAAAATAAACTATAGAGTATATAAAAAAGGAAAAGGAGAACCCACCTATCATAGTGGGTCTTCTAAAACATAAATTATGAATGCGGATAACTTAGGATATATGGATAAATCCATAATATACACTAAAACACGGCTAAATTTACAGTACTGACATTATGTTTAATATCTTCCAAAAAACTAAACAAAAATTTGTCGCTTTAAATATATTTTGTTGCTCTTTCTAACCCAATTTTAAATATTATGGAACATTTAATAACCGTTAAATAACGATATAATGTAATGCCATTAAGTACTACATGAATCACCAAGAAAGATACATTTTGTATACCGAAATATAAACGGATCGCGTCCTTCAGTGTTCATAGGTTTTTGTAAATAGAAACTTTTTGGCGTCGAATGTCGCTATGGACCGAGCGCATACAAACATAAAGACTGCACGACACATCTGATTGATCCTTATTAAGTCAAAAATTATTAAAATTAACGGCAATTGCCAAATTTTAAAATTTTGACTAAGGTTCCATAATATTTATATCTATTTCATTGTTTAAAATCAAAGGCTGATAGTACAAAATAAAGTTAAAGGAGGAAAACAAAAGAACTGGAAAAAATTTGCTGAAAAATTAGAAGAAAATAGCAAACAATCAAAAATTATTGTACAAAAACATCAGAAATCTTAGAGGGCAAAAAGCAACAGACACTGAGGAGAAATACTAACAGATCATAGCGAAGTAATGCAAAGATGGAAAGAATATTTTCAAAATTTACTGGATATAACCTTATAATAAAGAAAATGTCGAAGAAATAGAATATCTAGATAAGAACCAGGACCCTGATGAAACTTTTAAAATAAATAATCTATTAGAAGCAATAAAATCTCTAAAAAATCTTAAACAAATGATGAAAAATATGAAACAAAGGCCTACAAAATTATTGCTAAAAGTATACAATAGAGCTTGGAAATAAAATAAAATACCAGAAGATTGGCCATAAGGAATGAGGAATAAAATTATCCATACACAAAACAAGCGAAATAAGAGAATGTAATAATTACAGGGGCATAACATTATTTTTGTGGAAATCTTTAAACGTTTTTTTATTTATTTAAATTTGTTAATAGCTTTAAATATATATGAGAAAATGTTAGAAAAAATGCTAAAACTAGTATTAGGCTGCCATAAAAACCTAAATGCCCTGGCAGGACACATCAAGATAATTCTGGGCACTAGGGCATAGACCACCAGGCTGGTAAATGTGCCGAAAAACCTTTAATTGGATCGCAACCCACATGCGGTATTTTCTACCAATATGTAAAGGGCATGCTGGAAAAATAATTAAGGGACAAACAAAGGGAATACGGGATAGAACTTCCAGGACTAAGACAGTCCAAAGAACTTATAGAAGGTCCATCTAAGAGCAGAAACAATCTGCTGTTGTGTCTAAAAAGACAGGAGCTCAAAACTGCACTAGGTGTCCTGATAGGATCAGAAGGCACCTAAACCTCATATTTGGGGTACGGTTTTTTAAAATAGATGTTTATATACGATGCATCCCTATAGTTTTCTGGATGATTTTCATTGGAATTGATGCACTTAACATCCATGTCTTTTGTTTTCCTGGGGCAGTCTTTAGTTAGATGATTTTCGGTGCATTTCACTCATCGAGAGATCTTTTGGCAAAAAAATTTTGTGTGTCCGAAACTATGACATCTCGTGCATTGTGGTATCTCCTTTTTTTGTGTGGTGCTTTAACTTTGACAACTGTGTTCAATAATGTTTTAACATTGTAGATATCCCTGCTGTTGTCGTTTTGCTTTAGATTAATAAAGAACATTGGAAGTGGTTTGGTTTGTATTCATTGTCTAATGTTCCAAACGTTTATTACTTTATGACCTAATTTTACCAGACTATCCTTAATCAGTGTGGTATCTGTTGAAGGGTGTATATTTTTTAGGACAACACGGAAGCTTTTTCTTGTTTAGGTTTGTAAGAATAAAACTGGGTTTGTTTTCCACTTAATGCTTTGATAATTTTACTGTATATTTCGCCATTTTTTTTGGTTGGATTTTAACTTTCTCGTCTCTTAGATATTTTATTATGTAGTTTTGGTTAGCAACATCTAGTAAATCAACGAGAGCGTTGATATTTATAACCCCTTCAAAGTATATTGGTGGTGGCTTAGGCTCACTATTTTTATCTTTATTGGATTCACTTGTGGAAGCGTCGTCGTTTGACAAAATACTATATTTGTTGCTAGTTGCGATTGCGTTACCTAATCAGTATTCACTAACCTTAGTTTGTCTTTCAGGTTTTGAATTTATTTTTGGGCTTCTCAACCTCGTCTTATGATTTTGGAATATTTGAAATTCATTTTAGTACTTGCATGATTTATTGGTGTTTGAAATATATTTTTACACATTTATTCTCAAAAGCATACCGACTAAACAACTCCAGATAAATAAAATATGTCCATACCTATTCATACTTGCTTGAAAATCTCATAGTACAGGGCGTTTTATTGGGTAATGCCAAAATTTTAACTGTACATAAGGCACACCAATGTGATTCTAAAAACTCCCCGTATGTCGAGTTTGTCATTCTTTATAACATATAGGGTGTTTTATTCATTTTGCCCCCTTTTTTCTTTCTTCAACAAAAAGTTGTGCTAGCTTTCAATTAAGCTGGCACCACTTTTAATATAACGAAAAGTATAAATGCACAAAAATCTCGAATCGCACAAAAATTGCACATAAAATGCACAAAATTATGAAAAAGGTCTGAGTAGATTGTTCTATAATTGTTATGCTAACTTTACGTAACTAGAATAGGCGAACTCGGTACTGAAGCGGTAAGTGAATAATGGACACTGATAGCTTGCAAATTTATCATACTTCCGCACTTTTGGAAACAAGCATGGGACTTAGCACATTAGACAGAAATAATCAGGCTGAACATTTTAAGATATAGAAGCAAGTTGTCAGACCCCCCATCCCTATCCCCACCCCTTCACAAGTAACCCATACAAAATTTCAAATCTTCCAATATACAATTTATTCAACTACTTTTATGACACGTAAATACATGATTTTTGGTCACTGATTACGAAAATGACAACAAAATTCAATTATAATATCAATTTTCCAAAAGTTTTTTTAGGGATTATAATTAGAAAAAAAAATTAAACATTTAAACTTGAAATACAATATTACAAGTACAGTATCAGTTATGTCGTTTATAGATTAATAATAGTAGATTCTGTAACAAGGTTAGAATGAAAAATTCGACACGAGTGGAAAATTCCGAGCGCGAGCGTTAGAAAGCGTGAGGAACAACGATTGTCGAATTTTTTCATTCTAACCGAGTAACAGACTATATTTTCTCCACGATCAAAAAGTATGAATCAAAATTAAATTAAATCTGAACACAAATAATTTGTTGACATAATTGTATTACATTATAGTAATATTTATAGCATTATGGTTTACCGAAACTAAAATCTGGTGCATTGTGTTTTTTCATAATTTGCAATTTCAGATATTATTAAATTCTATATCTACTTCACTTGATTTTTCACTCATTATTTTGTTTAAATTAAAACTTGTGTGAAAATAATTATTACCGTCGCCATTTTGTATATCTGACAGTGACACTTTTGGAATCCTTGGCAATCCATATCGTTTAGTTCGATTACAGAATATCCATTCTTTACCTTGATAAAGAATGAAAATACATGCAAAATACATAATAAGCAAGTGTTTTAGAATAAATATTAGGACTCTAAAGTGTGAATATTTACATTATATTAGTAAAAATGATCTCGGAATTCATACATTCAGTAATGGTCGTGGAGAAACTAATTTATTATGGTATTTATTACATTCTAAAATACAAAGTTAGCACAATTATATGAACCTATGTGCTCACATAGTGTTGTGTATTGAAGCTTAGCAGCACAATACTCACAGACATCGATCCTTAGTGTTGCAATCCTTCTTTCAGCCGCATTTTATGAGCTCACGACATCCTTTTGATGCTTCTGGTCCAAAGAGGTTTCCAATCTGAACCGGATTTTATCCAGCCCCTGTCTGCAGGAGTAGGAAGCTTCATCAATCGCGACAAAGATTGGCTCCATACATGACCACCTGAAACGATAAAAAGGTAAAAAGATAATTGAAGTGATTACGCTCAAATTATATTATGGGTTCGTTCCACTAATAGAGTTTGAAATATATCAGAAGTAAAATTATAAAAATAAAAATTTTTTACGCCAGTCAGTTGATTTTTTGGTGTGACTAGAAACAATTGACAAAAAAACTGTGATATATTTCAAAATCCGTCCTTTCTTTTTTTTGGTTACGGAAATTAAACTCAAATGAAACGTTATATTTGTTTATTTTATAGATAAATCTATTTAGAGATATTTATTTTTTTTTCTTCAATAAAGAAACGTAGCTTCATTTAGTAGGATCTTGCTGTCCTGTTTCAATGGTCCAGAAGAAAAAGCTTCTTGGATCGAACGTTGGAACAGCGGAAAATTTTCAGTCCATCCAAGTGAAAATTGGAAAAACCACCAAAAACCCTAAAAGTTCACAGGATAAATATCTCATAAATTACCAGATTTCGTGTTCTCTGTTATTGAAAAAAAGTATAAAAAGATGATATATCAAAATAAAAACATGAATTTTAAATCAAATTATGAAATACAAAAACATTTAAAATGAATTAAATTTTACGACAATCTGTAAAATCAAATTAAAAATAAGATTCTCTTTTTCGTATATAGACACACAAAAATCAATAATTTATAATATAGAAATGTTAGCATTGCAACCCCCAAACAAAGGACTATTAACAGTGCAACGACTCATCCACACATATCTTTATTACCATTGGATAGGGGAACGACATTATAAATAGTCGCCGAGACCTACCCAAGCCGTTCACATCATTTCTTATTCTTTTACTGTAAAGATCACTACGATCTAGTATTGCATTTAATACTTGTAAATGCCAATTGGTATTTAATAACTATTATTTATAATATTGTCATTTTTGTAACAGAGTTCAATTTCTTTCTTTTGTAAAAATAAATCTTTTTTAAAACGTGCTCCGAGTTTGTGTAAATATAATTGGCGCTGCGAACAGGATCCACTACACAAGAATATTCGATTATTTCCTTGGTCAACTTCAGTTGTTTGGTAGAGATCCACGAACTTGAGAAGAGAATGCTACAGAAGAAATCTACAACGATCGTCTTCCTGTAAGTAACTTTTCCTTACTTGTACCTTTTACTCATGAGCACATTTTCTATTTCTACGGAAGAAGAATTAAATATTGTTCTCTCACAAAAACCCATTTTTCGCGATAGAAGCCCCCTCAATAGACAACAGATTAGTTCGAGAAAAATAAATCCTATTCCTGAAAGTATCATTAGTAACGGTAATATTTCTAGCCTCTGCTCAACGCTTCCAGAATATTCTACGGGTTTAAATCTCTCAACATTCGTAAAATCAGTTGATAATCTATTGGTATTTTTAGAAGGACAGAATTTAACTGCTCCGCAAATATTTATATTAAATGCAAACATATTATCACGTATTAAAGGTGAACCACGTGATTTTCTAAATTTTTCCAATAAAACTTCCTGGACAGATGTTCGTCCAGCGTTATTAGAGAAATACTGTGATCGGAGATCCGAAGGAATCCTAGTAACCCAACTAACAAACGCGGTCCAAAAATCATCCGAAACTTACGATGAATTTCATCAACGGATAACAACTAATTTAAATGATTTACTTCAGAACATTTCACTAAATTGCAATCCCGAAACTGCTCAATTCAAAGCACCTTATTTTAGAGAACTGGCGTTAGAATCGTTTTCTACAGGAGTTAGTTATCCTTATAATAAACAGCTCTCAAATTTTAAATTAGAATCTTTAGAAAGCGCACTTCAACATTGCATTTCTTATGACAATCGCGAAGCGCAAATTTCATATAAAAATTACTTAAGAAACCAAACGGTGAAACCAAAAATAGAAAAATCAAAACACGAATTTTCAAATTATAAAAACAATCAGTCTTCTAGAAATCCCCAAAATAATTTTGGACAAAATAATTTCGGTCAAAATAATTTCAGACAAAACAATTTCCCAAGTACAAGTTTTGCATATAATAAACCTGCACCATTTCACAATAACTCGTCAAATCAACCAAATCAATACAGAAGTCCCTTATATAAAAATCAATTTAGTTCCGGTCAATTTAATTCTCACCCCAAACCGATGAGTGGCGTACAAACAATTAGAACGCAAGCTCACCCCATGTCGATGTCGACGAAACGCACCCACAATTTTAATGTGCAAGCCGAAAATTACTCCGATACTTTAGATAAATGTAACGACCCTTTAGATAAATGTAATGATTATGTCGATGATGACCCCTCTAATCATATTGAACACACCTTAACAGAAGGAAATTTTCACGAACCTTTGTTCAAACAACACCCGCCCCCTCAATCTTATTAAATAACATAAAAAACTACCCTCGTCTACCTTATTTTATCTTACCCTACAGTCAATTAAAGGTATTAATTGATTCAGGAGGGTCAGACTCTATTATATCTCCCAAAGCATCAAAATTATTCAATCCCCTTCACATATACGAAAAAGAATTCACATTAACGTCGATGAATAAAACTACTAAACATTTTTATAATTTAAAAACCGCTTTATTTAAGGAAATTGGTATACACGAAACCATAGACGTGCGTATCGCAAATTGGAATAATGATTTCGATATTTTATTAGGAAACCGTGACTTAGAAAAATTCAGTGCTATACTAAATTACAGCACAAAAGTTTTAACATTGCAACGATACAATATTGACATTCCATTTCAAAATCTTTTTAATAGAATTCCAGTAAATATTCAAAACGGAGAAATACTGTTTCCAGAAACAAAAATAAATAACATTATTTTACCCGAATCTATTTACAACGTAACCGACGGATACATAGACGATATAATTTTAGACGAACCAGTTCAAATAGAACCAATACAAGTAGAACCCTTGAATAATTATGATATCAACAATAAATTACCTTCAAATTTCGACCCTAAAATCATAAGAACGCAACATTTAAACCCTGAAGAGAAAGACAAAATTTTAAAAGTATGTTACAATTTTAAAGACGTATTTTACGATGAAAAAACAGACTTAACTTTTACCTCAGCTATCAAACATGACATTAGAACTAGAGACGAAAACCCCATATATGCTCGTAGTTTCCGACATCCTAAAAGTATGCAAGAGGAAATTACAAAACAAATTAATAAATTATTAGACAATAAAATCATTCAGCCATCTATTTCGCCATATAGCGCACCTGTTTGGATAGTACCAAAAAAACAGGATGCTTCCGGTAAGAAGAAGTTCCGTATGGTCATAGACTACAGAAAACTCAATGAAATCACTGTCGAAGATAAATATCCTCTCCCGAAAATCGATGAAATTTTAGACAACTTAGGAAAAGCAACTTATTTTACTACTCTCGATTTAGCACAAGGTTTTCATCAAATCGAAGTAGACCCTAAATCAATCGAAAAAACTGCCTTTACTGTTCCTCATGGTCATTTTGAATTCGTCAGAATGCCCTTTGGCTTAAAAAATGCCCCTGCCACATTCCAGAAATTAATGGACAATATTCTACGGCCATTCCTTTATAAATTTTGTTTCGTTTACATGGACGATGTAATAATCTTTTCAAAATCCCTTCATGAACATTTAGCACACATTTCTACTATTTTTAAAACTTTCCAAAGTGCAAATCTTAAAGTTCAGTTAGACAAGTTACCCCAGAAGGAATTAAACCAAACCCAATAAAACTTGAAGCTATTCAAAAATATCCACTTCCCAAAACGATAAAAGAAATAAAATCATTTTTAGGATTAATTGGATACTATAGACGTTTTATTCCAAACTTTGCAAAAATTACTTCACCTTTTACTAGATGTACACGTAAAAATTCAGTCATCGATCCTACGAATCCAGCATACTTAGAATGCTTTGAAAAATGCAAAACATTACTTTCAAATACACCTGTATTACAGTACCCCGACTTTTCTCAACCCTTTACGTTGACAACCGACGCTTCTAATATAGCGATTGGCTCCGTATTAACTCAGTGTAATCACCCCATTGCATATTATTCTCGTACCTTAAATTCAGCAGAACAAAATTATTCCACGACTGAAAAAGAACTTCTAGCCATTATTGATTCCTGTAAACATTTCAGACCATATCTCTATGGACAAAAATTCCTAATTGAAACCGACCATAATCCCTTAGTTTGGATTTATAAAATTAAAGACCCAACATCCCGCTTAGCGAGATGGCGACTAAAACTTGACGATTATAATTTTGAAGTAAAGTACAAAAAAGGAAAAGATAACCAAGTAGCTGACGCACTTTCTAGAATTCAAATAAACGCTCTCACTAGCGATTCAATCTGCGCGAATGCTCCCGACACGACAGATTTCGACCTTGATGATTTTTTAACTACTTTTGATGGTATGCAAGAAAATTCAACAGACGACTCACAAACGCAACACACATCAATTGAACACCCGATTAACGGAATCCCTATTTCTGAAGAACCTTTAAATTTATCAACAAACCAAATTATTATCATACCGAACTCAGATAAATTTAACACTGACTATAAGAAAATATTTAATAAACATAGGTACACAATTAACGTAACTGATAATTGGCAAGATTGCATAATAAACGCCTTTCGAACGATACTACGACCAAAACAAAAATTTGGAATTAAAGCACCCCACGATTTTAGACCCTTTATTTGTAATTATTTCAGAACAAACATTGACAATACAGTTAAAGCAAATTTCTGCAATAAATTCTTACAAGACATTACCGATGAAAATAAACAAACCGAATGTGTTAAAATATATCACAATTCTAATCACAACGGCATAGTTGAAACTTATAAACATCTCAGACATAAATTCTATTGGCCCTCAATGCAAAATACAATTGCTAACTTTATTAATAAATGTGAAATTTGTTTAAAAAATAAGTACGAAAGACAACCTTATCAACTACCCCAATTAGGCCCATTACTAGGTCAAAAACAATTTGACATTTTACATGTAGACATTTTACAATGTAACAAAAATTATTATTTAACAATAATTGATTCTTTCTCAAAATACGCCCAATGTTATAAATTACCAGATAAAGCTTCTGTATCAGTCTTAAGTAAATTACGACATTACTTTTCTCACCATAATTATCCAAAGAAATTAGTTTTCGATAGCGGAAAAGAATTTAACTCCGGCATTTTAAAAGAATTTATGAATTTGCATAAAATAGATATTCATTTTACAACGGTAAATAATTCTTCCTCTAATTCGCCCGTGGAACGATTTCACTCCACCTTATTAGAAAAACTTCGAACTTTGAAAGCTCAAAACCCGCAAAATTCATTAGATGATACATTCACTCACGCTGTATTAATCTACAATCAATCTCTTCATAGTAGCACCGGCTACTCACCCTTTTCAATTCTATACGGTCCTTATGCCGAAGAAATACATTTTGATTTCGACTTACCCATTTACGAAACTTATAATCAAAAACACAAAGACGAACTTACACCATTCATAGACTTCCTATATAAAAAACAAAAAGACAAAAGAACAAAAGCCTTAAATAAAACAAACGAATCTGCTGAGACGATTCCCAAAATTAAACGATTTACGTTAAGAAAAATAAAAACAGACCAAAATTAGATGCACCTTATCAAACTATAACACCCACTAAACAAGACAAAACAAAAATTACCGGATTGACTGACAAAAATAACCCAACTAGTACACATCTTAAATACGCTAAACGAATTAGAAAAAACTACAATAAAAATATACCTTTTCAGGATCGCCCTTCAACTTCTCGAAGCATCGATCAAAATTCAGAAAATTCCCAATAATGGTTACTACCCTGAACCGATGGGAAACTCAAAAGAGATATCACATTTTCACAGACACATTTTACAAATAAATCTCTCGAAATTAGAACAGACATTATCTGACAGCCTATACAACTTTGAAAGATTCACAATTAATATTACTGGACTTTCCCTATTGAGAAATCAATACGACCACTTACTATCTGAAACCGAAGACAATCTACATAAAATAACCCGCAAACATAAGCAAAAACGTGGCTTGTTCAACTTTTTAGGAACCACCATAAAATATATCACAGGAAATCCTGACCATTCAGACTTAGACTTCCTAAGGACTCATATCACTGCATTAGAATTAAAACAAAACGAAATTGTAAAAATGTACAATAACCAGATTTCATTTAGTGAAACCTTTAATACGAGATTTGACAAATTACTAGACAAATTAGAAAATAATAATTTAATCCTTACTAACATTGTTGATAATATATCTCAAACAATTAGCTATAGTTAATGAAATATTCGAGATACAAAGTATAAACGAATATATTAAGAAATTAATTAGAACAATTACGTTTTCCCAATTAGATTTAACGAATATTGAACTTTTTACTCTTAGCGAATTAAAATCACTTCAATCAAATTTAATTTCCCTGTATTCACGGAATGCTCTAGTCATCAACAACGAGCACCCTTATGAATTAATTGAATCTTCACACTCTATTGTGTGCGTAACCCAAAAGAAAATGCTCATAATCCTTAAAATTCCTATATTACACATTCATTCCTATCCAACCTTTAAAATTTACCCTATACCCAATCAAGATCACGTAATGATAATTCCACCTGCCAGATACTACTCAAATAACGCATGGTACGAAGACTGCACAAAGAAAACAGATTTTGTAATATGCACCAATAAAATACATTCAAGATGCCAAATTCCAAACGTAAAGACTTATTCCACAGCATACGTCAATGAAAATTTCATTCAAGAAACCGAAGAAGTAATACTCTTAGGTATAGTCGAACCGACGATTATAGCCGAAAAAACAGTATCACAATCCAGTGTCATAATAGCAAACGAACCCCTACAAATCTTAGGACAACGATTTCCACCCAAGACGGTACAAGAAATCCAAATCCCTAACATTGTACAACTTAAATTGGAACCACAGCATAAATTAAAATTAGAAAAACTAGAAATTCCCAGGACTCATGGACAAATCCAACCAATAGAAAAATTAGATCTGCGATCTCAAATTTCCACTGGAATGAGTGCATTTTCCGCACTACTAATTATTTCATTTTTAGTTCTCACCTCTTACATTGCAATTAGGAAGAGACATAGAATCCGCAAGTTGCTGTTTGGCCCAAGAATTCAACCCCAGCAAGCTATTGCTTTACAAGAACTTCTAGAAACTTCGAGGACGAAGCTTAATCCTAAGGAGGGAGGAGAAATGTTGGCATAGCAACCCCCAAACAAAGGACTATTAACAGTGCAACGACTCATCCACACATATCTTTATTACCATTGGATAGGGGAACGACATTATAAATAGTCGCCGAGACCTACCCAAGCCGTTCACATCATTTCTTATTCTTTTACTGTAAAGATCACTACGATCTAGTATTGCATTTAATACTTGTAAATGCCAATTGGTATTTAATAACTATTATTTATAATATTGTCATTTTTGTAACAGAGTTCAATTTCTTTCTTTTGTAAAAATAAATCTTTTTTAAAACGTGCTCCGAGTTTGTGTAAATATAATTATATAGATAAGACATGAACTTTTAAGTAAACGAATAGATAAAAAAATATACCGGCATTTATAGGATTAAAAATAAAATTACAAGCGTTGAATTAATTAAAAACGACCTCAAAGAATTTTAGTGAAAATATAATACAACAGAACAAAACTTACCCTATCATTGAAGGGGAGACGAGAAAGAAATCGTCAGTAAAAAACACTTTCAATACAAAAATAATACAACGAAATGCAAAGTCTATTTCTGATATTAAATAGATATTCAATAGATAAAATAGCAGGTTCTTAACACGGAATGGTAATTTATATAAAAGGTCGCAATAGATGGAGGGAGAATATATGACGCCGAGGAATAGGAAAGGGAAATTCAAGCGAACATGAAACTATAAAATATACAGAGTAGGTGAAGAATGAAAATACAGGGTGGCACAAGAAAACGTAACACGCCTTGGAAAGTAGCTCTTTTCACGTGTTAATTTAAACCCGCTCTTATATGTGGTAGGTTTTCCTGCTTGAACTTTCCTTTCCTGGAGAATAAGTCCGTTCTTACTTCATTGACATCGGTCGTACAATAGAACAACAAAGCTTTCAAGAAGAGTAGCGTATTCATGAGTAATCTCTGTTATTGAGTTGAATAAGTTCCTGAAAGCTTCAGTCACTTCTGGATATACCCTCAATACATCTCAAACTGTTTTTCTTCCTTTGTGACAGTCGAATTTCAGCGTACATTATTTTTAAAACATTAACCGTGAATTCTTGCTAAAACATTGTTAAATTGTACAACTAACCTTGTATATGTATTTGTTCGTTATGCAAGACTTGGGTCTTGACATACGTTCCTTTGTATTTAGGAGGCAAGTATCTGCCTCAGGTAATCTTAGTTTTGTGAATACCTTTGATTAGGTGATTCGTGCCTATTCGGCGTTTGTTCCTACAAGCAGCTAGCGCTGCGGAAAATTTCTTTGGAAAATTCTTGCTAAAACATTGTTAAATTGTACAACTAACCTTGTTTATCTCTATGAATCAAATTCTTAGCTACGTGCATTCGACTTCCTTTTCGTAGACCCTGGTTTAGGACTTCTTAAATAGCGGTGCAAGTAGTTGTCTTCAGTGACAATTATCCATATTTTTGAACGTCTATAATGACGTATATTTACACATTTTATTCCACTCTCCTTTTATCATTTATTTTTGATTACTTATTTCGATTTTAATTATTGTTGTTTTGTAGGTTAACTTTAATGTATTTTGTTGTTATTGCTACAGCTGAGAATTGACCTTGAATTTATTTGGCCTGATTTTATTCGAAAGTCTGGTGTTGTAAGACAGCGATCCGAATTCGCACGCAGGTCAATCTTTGGCGTATACATTTTTCAGTTTTGTTTGTTTTTAGTGGTAATCTTGGGAAATTTTGGAATTCTTTTTCCGGGTCAATTAGAATTTTAATTTTGAGTTATTTTCGTCGATTTTATTGTGGACATATTTTTGGGAGGATCAGTTAGCTGTTTTTAGTCGACAGTTGGCAACTGTCCGGATTGTGTCATATGTCTGGTTCGTCTTTTGTCTTTGAGAGGCAGACATCTGAGGGCTTTTGCCGGTACTTGTGTCTCAAGGAGAGTCAAAAGTGTGGTAGTGGAAATCCATTTTATATATGTGGTAATCTCGCCATCCTCTCGTAGGGATAATAAATGGATCTCAGTTAGTAACGCTGCATATGGTGGGCCTAATATTTTTGGTTATTTCTTGGTGGAAGTTGGATTTTGGAGGCCTTGAAGCGTTAACCCTTGTTGGGGGATTTATTCGCCTTTTTCTGACACTCTGGTTTGGAGAACCCTTCCCAAAAGGAGGTGTGTACATTTTATTATCCACGTATTTTTCATTCAGATAAATTAATCTTGTTTTTATTTTATTTTTTTTTTATATCAGGTTATGTCATACCTTTTGGTATAATTGTTTAAGATTTTAACGCATAAGCGTTAGTGCTATTAAGTAATAATAGTAGGCTTTTGTTTGCTTTTTCTTTAGGGTTATTTTGTGAACCACGGGGTTTTGTTTTGCCAGAAAGGCAATACTTTTTTAAGTAGGGTTCAGATTATAATCTGGGTTTGTTTTTTTGAGGGTTTTATTGTTTTGCAATTTTTATGGAAACAACTGGACTTCAGTCTTGGACCACTATCTTGATCCATGCGAAGTGTTCTCTGTTTAACGTCCTGTTTTCACCTTCAGTGGTTTGGCGGATTGACGGTTGGAAGGACACCGTTGGTTACATCTGTACATTAATCCTGGAATTCTCCTCGATAGAAAACCAGCTGCTCAGAGAGTAGTTCTCCACCACCCCCCCACGAAGGAGGAAATGATAAGTGGTTTAATTTTTATTTACTTTGATATTTTCTGTCTTATTTGAATCCTTATACATTTTTTTTTGTAAAACATACTCACGTAACTCACTTGTAAAATTTACGTAGATGTTTACTTAAAATGTATCCTTAACAAGCGCCATGAGCCTTCAGCTCTGATGAATAATTTATTTCTATGATACATTTGTTGCGGTACAGTATATATTATAAGATTTATTTTCCTATATATTTATAAGAATTTGATGTACGCCCTGGTACCAGCGCAGGCAATATTTGTCTATTATACTGTTATATCTTTTAAGGGTCATTTGTCACCTATGTTAATGGATAGAAATTTATGTTAAACATCATCTTTATTTAACAGCGTTTTGACGTAACATTTATGTAATTTCGTATCATTTTTTTATCAATATATACGTCAATTGTGTTTACTACCTACACACTATTTGTGGCTTGCCAAGTAATTTATATAAGTACCTATACAACTAGAAATCTTGGTTGTTTTTTTAATAAATTTGTAACGTGAGTAAGGACTGTTTTATTCTTATCCTGATCTTTGTTAGGTTTACTAGGGATATTTGACTAGGTTGGCTCATGTAAACTTAACTGGCGCCCTTTTATATAATTTCTCTTAACTATTAATTAGTTGTGGACTCACTCCCATCTCTCCACTGCAGTGAAACCGGAGCCGATAAGGTTGTCCATCAGACGGCCGAACTCATGTGACCTTTTGTTTATTACATTTATTTTTAAATTTGGCTACCTCTAAGTTAGGGCACTTTAGGGGGGAATTGTAAGGTTACACCTTTTTCTGCGAAGCCGGATACCGCGTCGCATCCTGTGAAAGCATGAATAGCAGGAAATGATAGTGCTTTAAAAGTTCCAATTTCATGGGCTATGTCATGGGCAGGCAGGTAACGAAATGTTTTGCCAGTACCAAACGCCAGCATGAAGTATTACCCTTCTATCTGCTTCCTCGTGAGTACATGGACTAGGTAGGTAGGTGGGTTCAATGTGAGTGGAGCGTTTGCTCGCCCCTCCACTGCGGCCAACAGAGGCCTATTGTGGCTCACCCCTATGGGCTATAATTCACCATACAATCCATACACCTTCTTACGAAGTCTATGGCTTAGGAAGTACAGTACATGGACTAATATCACTGGTGTTAGAATTTGGATCCGTACAGAGTACTTTTTCTCCGTCAGTGACAAACACCTCTTTTTCTGTTTGTGGGTTTTCTACTACCGCAATACTCAAAAAGTGGAACAGCTCTTCTTTGTTTTGCTCAACGCTGAGAAATGCTTGCCAGTTCGATGGGATTTTTGAGTTTCCAAGAACCCTCCTTCTGACACCCTGTCCTCGTCTCATTCTGGTAGAAGTTTTCAAACTTTCTGGGATATATGTATCCCAGACAATGTTAATACATTTTGCAGCTTGCCTGTTAATGTAAGGAATGAAAATTGTATTCGCATACTCAGTGAATGTTTTAGCTGTTCTCGGTTCCAACATGTGTACAACTGCTGAACCACTTAGTATTATTGCGTCTACTGCAGGAGTATCAGATGTAGACATTCTGCAAGCAATAGATAAGATCTGCTTTGATAATTAACCTCAGCCTACCATGGTCGGACAAACTTGGTGGATGTGGATGATTTTCATGCATAAAAAAATCATCCATGTTGACAGCCCTCGTCGTACATGACAAATAAAGTCGTGACATAATGTCTCTATCAACTCCAAGATCTGATGTAAGTTTATCTCGAGAGCTTTTTGGAGAAATTTGACGGGAGAAGAGCAGTAACTGTTGTCTTTGTATATACGGTTTATTACTGGTATAGTTACCTTAATCAATCTTTCTTCAACAAAATCGTTGTACTCTTTCTGACCCACCTGTTCAATCGTTATCACTGTTTCAACGACGGAAGAATTTTCTTCGAGGAAAGGATATGGGATATCCTCTATAGCAGAGACTAAATAATTTACTTGTTTTGCAAACGTAGTTTGAACAGAAGGAATCTACTCGTGATGTTTAATACCTTTATCTTTTAGTTGACGAAATTACTCTTCGAATTCCGTCAATATTCTAGATACTTCTAGACCGGCCACCATCCAACGTCTGAACGCACTAGGGTTCTCTGTGAGCCCGACAGCACCACCTATACCTTTAACCATCGCATTATTCTGTTCATGGCCTTGGTCAATTGAAATGCCAGATTACACGCGACCTGTTTTGTGAATCACAAAATATCCTTTCTGGAAGAACTTGGGGCAACTTTGTTAAATCCCTAATTTGAACAGGTAACCATCATGTATAGTTAGTTTGATCTAACGCAAAGAACCAGGGTGCCAGCGTATTTAGTGATTCAAGTTTTCAGCAATTTTTTTCAGAGCAATGGAAATTTGTTTTCTATTATTATTTCTATACTAAGTTGACATTATAATATAATTTTTTTATCGCTTCCGTACTAGTATTTTTAAATAAAAAACAGATAGAAATCATTAATAAAAATTAATTAGTTACGGTAGTTAATTTAAGAACGACTTAACTTGTAATATTGTATTTCATATTTAAATGTTTAATTTTTTACTTAATTGTTTTTTTTTTCTAATTATAATCCCTAACAAAAAAATTTGGAAAATTGATATTATAATTGAATTTTGTTGTCATTTTCGTAATCAGTGACCTAAAATCAGTCCTAAACATGTATGTACATGTCATAAAAGTAGTTCAATAAATTGTATATTGGATGATTTGAAATTTTGTATGGGTTACTTGTGAGGGAGTGGGGAGGGAAAAGGGAGGGGTCTGACAACTTGCTTTTATATCTTAAAATGTTCAGCATGATCATATCTGTCTAACTTGCCAATTCCCATCCTTGTTTCCAAAAGTGCGGATATATGGTGCTAAACTAATCCACTGTGAGCTCCATCTAGGATCGGAAACGAACGCTGACCATGCTACTCTCTCGACTACAACAAATTAAATTACAAGAAATATTTTTTTTCCCATTTTGACCAACAATTTTTTTTAATTTTGGCAAAAAAATCATCATATCCGATCCCAAAAACCTCCACATACCAATTTTGAATAGAATCGGTCTATAATCACAAATCTCGTCCGCTATCTTGGAGCAGCCTATTTGTTTTTTTTGTAATAAAACTTTCGTAATTCATTGTCACCGGAACTATGAACACCTGCCAAATTTCAAGTTAATCTGCCATTTGGAGGTGGGTAAAAATTAATTTAAAAAATTAAATAGCCCCTCCCCTTTTCATGGAATGGAAATCTTATAAGCTGTTTTAGCAGATACTTATTTAACCTCTGACTTACAGACTATAGAAACTTAAAATGTGAAAATAATAATTTAGATTTATCGTTGAGGAGAAAGAATAAACTTAAACGACGTTAAATAAATTGTTATTTACGATGAGATATGCAAAAATGCATAGACGCCGAAATCTTGGGCTTCGGAACGAGCGTCGCGACGTTGAATGTTGCAATTTTTGCTGAGGGTGGTGTTCGTAGTTTAAATTGTAAAAAGAATTTTTGGAGAAATAGCTGTCTGTCAAAATTATGGGCGTCGGCGTCTTGACGCTAAATACTGAAGATTCGGTGACGGTGATGGGAGTTCGAAATTTGAAATTTGACTAATCTTTTCTGGATCGTTGATCCACTTTTTTGAACTGAGTTTGAATAAGTATTTTGGGTAATAATGTTGTGTGGAATTATTTTCTATTTTTTGGAATTTAAATGTGGATATTAATTATCTTAATGTAGTGTTTATTTAGTTATGTTTTGTATAAACACAGATAGATAAACTGTATAAAAAAATGAAATTGAAATAAGACGAAATAAAATATAATTAAAAATATGTTTTGACGATCTCTCTATAAAATTTTTGGAAACATTAATTAAATGATATACCGAAGGTTGGTAGTTCACAGTACTTTCTATTTTAAAAATATCAAATTTATAATATGATTCAATGAAATAAATGTGACGCATTGCGGTATTAATTGCCTAAATGATTTTAATTTGATTTTCAGCCTACAATCAATAATTCCAATTGAATATTTTCTGATTGAAAATATTACAGAAAATTGATTATACCTTTTAATAATAATTCATTATTTACTAAATGAAATATATTAGAAATTGAAGGACACTTAAATTTAATAAATTAATTTAGAATTCGTTCAGATTTAGATAAAAGACTAAAGTGTGACAGTTCATAAAATTCTTTTAAAAGCAAAAATGGTTATATTATTTGAAAAAAGTATTATTGAAAATTTTAAAGTTCCAATATTCATAGGAAATATATTTGGTGTGGCACCGTTCTTAGAATTCAAACAATCTACACTAAAAAAAAGAGCTCTGTATAAAATCTACGCCGTATTGTGGTGTATCATACTGGTATTAGTACAGTCTTATTGTATATACATGTTTTTTAACTTAACATCAGAACTAAAGAATTCATTTATTTTCATTTCGGAAATATTAAGACCAATTTCAGACACATTTAACGAATTTCTGACAATTTTTGGATCTGCTTTCTGGTACATGCAGAAATGGAGTGATTTAAACCAAAAAATTAAACATACTGAGAATTTATTTCCAAAAATTGATGATTTCTTTTTTCGGAACTTTGGACTGATTTTTATCACTGACTTCTCGATTTGTATTTTAGTTTTATTTTTTACAAATTGGTTCTGGATACTTAAACATGGTTATTATTATCAATCCAAGTATTTTATTAAATACTTTTCAATTCTATACTAACATGTGCAATTATTAATAATATTTGGTTATGTGTATTATACCTATATTCAATGCAAAAAATTGAATGTGTTAGTTAAAAGCAAATATCAGAAAAACATAACAACACCAGTGGTAATATTTGAAAAAATGCATACCAAAGTATACGAAATAAGTCAAGACGTTAATTCTATTTTTGGAGCACAATTATTTTGGATTTTTTTATCAAGTTCCCTAATATTTTGGTATTACATTAATGGTTTATTAATATACTTTTCGATACTTATTGATGAAGGGGAAAGTATATTATATTTTGTCGTTATTATAGTTACCACGCTAGAAATAATTGTAAGTATTTTTTAAATTTGAATGATTTATTTACAATTCCTAACCAAATTAAAGGAAAGTTGTATTATCAATATAAATACATATTTGATTATCAAAATTTATCTTATTACGCGTTAAAAAAAATTTTAGGAGAAAAAATGAGTACCTATAGCACTTTTATCCAGATAAATATAATAATTATAAATGAAAATGGATTATAGACAATACACATTTTTCTACTATTTACGTGTAGTATTTTTTTTAACATTATATAATAAATCGGTCAATTTTGTCAACGGGGTTCTGTAATCCTACCGGTCCTTTGGTCTCAAGTTTTAAAATTAGGTGGGACTATTGAGCACAGTGGTTATCAACTGTGACGCTAAACTGATCTTAGATTTAGTACACTAAAAATAATGCGGTTCGATAAGTTTTGATTTTATTTATTTATGTGATCTTATCAGGGGTAATCAAAAAGATACCCTTTACAAACCAGCATGCGCGGCAGCTCTTCGTCTGGTGAGCATTAGGTAAGGAGTGAATTTACAAAGTTACTCTTTTTTAAAGGGTTGCCAGGAGCCACTTAATTTTAAAAGCAAAAATCAAGAAAAATTACAAGAACTGTATCTTATGATGTTGTTCAATTTAGTAAAAAATTATTACTATATACAAAATTAAATATTTAAATTTAGACTGATTTATCCTTAAAGTAAAAAAATTACACAAAACAAATTTCAAAAAATCAATTTATTCCTGGTTGGTGTTTTGAAATTCAAAAAGAATTCACAGTTTATTACAAAAAAAATCAGGAAAATAGCTGATGCCACATAGTGATTATTTTGTGGTCTCAAAAAAATCACAATATTTTGGTCGAGTGATTTTTGAGTCGCAGTAAAAGAATTTATACAAAGTAATATTGTACATCAATATGTTACTTAAAAACTAAAACCCGTCTCACAATGACAACTTACCCCAAAATTTATATTAACAAAATAATGTTAAATTACCTGACAAAATTAGGTATACTTAAATAACAAGATAAACGAAATTAAACCAGGATAATCATATGACCTTTAAATATCATATTTGTAAAGCTTAACAAAAAACTAACCCAAAATAGGTGTCAAAAGTTGGTTAAAAAATTATCCATAACTCAACAAAGTAGTTCATATACTACCGTCAACATTATACCAAATATGTATAAAAAAATATATATTTAACGTTTAAATTTTGAAAGATAGGCTGAAAAAATTTTTTAAAAATATATAGGATTTTACATCTACCTTGTACTAAATTTTCTTGCAGTGAATTGGGATCTGGTTCTCTTTCACAAAATCGCCAGGAGTTCCAATTCGATGGTATAGTCCTTTCTTCAGCAGAGGTCAAGGAATCAAACGAGAGAATACCCTCGGGTGTTGCAAAGCCAATACACCACAGCAGTACTTCTACCTCTTACTTACAAAAAGGGTTTTGTAACCACCTGCATCGCACAGCAAACAGAAAAAACGAAAATCTCGTTGTTCAAGTAGAAATATCCTTCATCAACGGAAATCTCCATGGTCGAGTAGTAATATTCTTCAACAACTGAATAATCTCGAAGATCAAGTAGAAACGTTCTTCACGAACGAAAAAATACCATAAAAGGTTTGCCTAGAAGGCATGGCTTGAAAGATACCCAAAAAAAATTAGCTTGCCTTAGGAGGGCATGTCAAATCTATAAAGAAAAGACAACCTTATGAAAATTTACATTAAAATTGAAAAAAAAACAAAATAGCTTACCCTTAATTATAAAGAAGCCCTCGATAACACATTAAAACGGTGGACACTAACAGGTGTAAAATACAAAATTTCGCTATCACTAGATGATACGAAGACCTTCGCTTTTAGTTGGTCAGAACATAAAAGAACCAATCTCTCGTCTTTAAATAAAATGGAAGCCTGATTAACGACATCCGTAAGGTGGCGTATCGACAAATTAAATAGCTAAATATCTGGGCTACCAAATTAGGTCCCTATGTGTAATAGGGGTTGCCTATAGTAAAGTACTAAAAACGACTATTCAGAGCATGTCTAGCGTAAGCGAAGCAGTCTACTACTTAAAAATTGTTTTGAGTTAAGATATACGTTGAAATTAAAAAAACTTTAATTAGGGTTATGAGGTGATTCGTTTATCATGTTGCGAAATATTTACAAAAGAAAAATATTTACAAATGGCTTTTTTACTTAAATTAATGAGAGAGATGTAAAAACATAAAACCTTATGCTACAGGATGTCCTGTTTAGTGTAAAAATCTTAGACAAAAATAATGTCGATGCATAGAGAAAAAAATCTGATGTGGCCAGCACATGACCTCTCGCCATTTTTGAATCAAAAATTTACAGGTTGACACAAAAAAGTATGAAAAAAAATTATTTTTTTGTAAATCTGGCAACAATGGCAAAAGTTTCGAAAATTTTAATGAGATGAAAATAAACTATAGGGTATACAAAATATATGTGTAAAACTTTATTGCCGTTTTGTATAATAATGGCGTCATCACGCATAGCAACTGCCACTTCCGGTTGTGCGATTGGCAGCAAAATCTAATCAGATCTAATCTAGGGTATCAGAATCCTGTATGCAAAATTTCAAATTTTTTTATTCAGTAGTTTTTGAGTTATCGTTACTACAACATCCATCCAAACACACACACACACACACACACACACACACACACACACACACACACACACACACACACACACACACACACACACACACACACACTAACACACACACACACACACACTAACACACACACACACACACACTAACACACACACACACAGACATCATCGCGAAAATATTAAAATCGTATTCTAGGGACCCCAAAACGTGTTTATCAATTGAAAACTCACTACCCAATTTTTAGCATGATTCCTATACCTCTCTTATCTGAAGGGCGAGAGGTAAAAATGATCAATTTTCATGTTACATAACCATAACTAATCAGATTTATTCAATGTAATATTTTAAAGGAAAAATAATAGGAAAAATTTCAGTGATTTTTGTAATTTTTTTTCTCCAAATAAATAATCTCGGTATGATTTGTATAGTAAAGATTTTTTTTTCAAATAAAAGCAATCATTTGACGATAATTTTATTTAAATCGTATCTAAAACAAATAAAAAACCTCATAATTAATAGAAAACAATTTGAAAAATCATAAGAAATATACTATTACAAAAATACAAAACTAAGAAAATTACATAAATAAATTGAATCTTTTCAGAGAGTGTGCATAAAATCTAGTTCCATTTTTATTGTGGTTTACCTAATTGCTTAAGAAATAGAATCGGGTCCTACTCACAGCATAAATCGATTAAGAATAATATTCATAAAACTAATCATTTGACAATAATTTTATTTAAACTGTATCTAGGAATATCTAAAATTCAAGAGATTAAAAAAATATTATTTAATATTTAATCATTTTTCTAGAAGCCTGAATTCAGCTTTTGCGCCCAGAAAGGTTACACCCTTAGAAATGATAAAGGATTAAATTCCGGTATAACTGACCGCTGTGCTTTGGGCTTCACCCAACCGATGGGCTCGATGAAATGAATTAATTAAGTACAAAACAAATATCGACGTTACCGGCGTTAAATATTTATTTCAGAGTGTCGCAATTATATCCCAGAATTCGGTTGGTAATAACGAGGCTCTAGTCCTAAAACCAAAATTGCACTAGTACATTGATTAGAGAATCCCAATTTTATATTATTTTCGGTGATGTCAAACATATTGAAGTCTTATTTAAAAAAATCCGAAAATATTATAATCGACCCAAATTTGGAATACCATAAAGTCGGGTGACTTTGACTCACTTTCAAAATTTAAACCTAGGTTTAGTGCAAAATAAAATCAATTCTAAATTCGCATTTTCGCCTTAATTTCAGTCTTCAGTTATATTTTAAGAATTATTATACAAAAATGTCTCAAATAGCTTAATTTTTCAGAAAAAAAAAATAAAAAGAGGATGTGCATTATTTTATATGGTTTTCTCTACAATATTGCTTGATAGTTTAAAGCCACCCGGCACATTTGTTAGGAAAACACATTTGATCATTGGAAAAAAATTTGTTTATTGCTTACAGGAAAAATAATAACAAAAAAAAATTAAAAATTTTTTCAGAACTTACAGGGTTGAAAAAAATAATTGTCGCCGATTTTAAGCGGATCGCCAACTATGTCTACATTACTCATGTGATGAGAAACTTTGTGCACTTCATCAGGCCATATCCAATATTTTTTTTCGTCCGGTATCATTGCTAATACCCAGCCAAAACATTTGTCCTATGGCTGCGTTAAATGTGTGGAATTGGCAGGTAGACACACGAATTTAATATTTGTGGTTTCACATTCTTGCATTACTCTTAAAGAAATGTGTGACGACAGGTTGTCACCGATCAATATTTTTTTGGCAGGCATTTTTTTTAGTTTGGGCGCAACTAGCGAAGTAAACCAATCATCAAAACATGAGGTATCGAACCAACCGCCATTTGATTTGTTGTATCGGGTCCCATTAGGACCATTCTCTACCCAAGTGGACCATAATTTGTTGGACTTGTATACAACACATGGTGGTAATATATCTCCTACGGCATTGCCACAAAACATTATAGATACAGCCGCGTTACTAGTCTTCATTACCCTCTCCGGACATTTTGTGCCCCATTTCGTCAAAAAATGTTCTTACCTGGGTCATCGCTGAGGTTTGTTTCATCATTATTCCATATTTGGTTGGCCGGAACACCTTCAATTTCATTTTGTAAATGATGAAAGTAACAATTTATTTGACACCAAAATGATAGATAGTCACGCCATCTATCGTGGCATATTAATGCTGAAAATAAAATATTTATGTTAGAAAATAAAATTTAACCTAACGCAACATTTAAGCTTATTTAGGATTTCAAAAAACAAAAGTGCACTAATTTATGCTAACATTCCAATAAACAACTAACCTAACCTAACCCAATTAAAAGTTATAATGATGAACCACGATCAATTTACATCATTATAGGATTTCTATTGCATTTATTTCCAGGGACAAAATTAAAAAATTTAAAAGTATGCAGTAAAATGATCTCTTTGTAATAATAATAAATATAATAATAATACTTTCACTATACAACATCCCCTTATGAGTGAATCTCAGAACCCAAGGCTTGTGCGAGAAAGTCATTATTATCTTTCACGTTCAATTGTGTTATAAAATTAATATTATAATTAATACAATTTAGTAAATGGAACTTTCCTTTTGAATAATAATATAAATCAATCTTTTTTGATTATATTTGATTTAGTTTGCGTTTGTTGTTCATATGGAAAAGGTTCAAATGGTTTTATTAGTTAAAAGAAGTATTCTTAAAAATTTTAAAGTACCATTATACATCGGAAATATATTAGCAATGGCACCGATCTTAGACTTAAAATATTATAAGCTGAAAAAAAGAAGTCTATATAGAATGTACGCATTGATATTTTATGTTACTTGTACATTATTTGAACTGTACAGTTTCCTTCGATTTTTTAATTTTATGTCCGACGTTGAAGACGAACTACACACATCTACTGTAGTTTTGGAAATATTAAGATTAATTTCAGATAATTCTGATCAAGTTTTTACAAATTTGGGTTCTGCATTTTGGAACATGGAAAAATGGAGTAATTTGCATAAAAAGTTAATTACGTTAGAAACCTTACTTCCGAAAATAGATAATTTTTTTTTTAGTCATTTTAAACTCATTTTTTTTACTGATATTTTTTTTTCTACATTTGGTTTTATTCTTGTGAATTATTTTTGGATAGGTAAGGTTGGTTTTTATCATCAATCTAAATATTTTTTGAAATATGTTATCATCATATTTCACCGTGCTACGTTAATATTGGCGTTTGCATATACATACTACGTTTATATTCAATATAAGCAAATAAACGAAATAATTAAGTTGAAATTTAAAACAAACATATTAACATCTATTGTAATATTTGAAAAAATACACAGAAAATTATACGAAATGATAAAAATCATTGATTGTGTTTTTGGGCCAAAAATATCCTTGATTTTGATGTCACATAGTCTGATATTTTTGAATTACATTAGTCTCATTGTAAATGAAGATCCATCCTTCACTGAAGATACATTTACAACTTCTTCTGTTTTGGCAACTATATCGGTAATATGGGTGAGTTTGTTTTAAGATTATATTTATATTTACTTTTATGGTGAACAATATTTAATATACGAAACTTTGATATATGATATTAATAAAGATATAAACAGAGTAACTCAAAAATAGTCTTAATAATGTACTTTTGGAAACGGTAACATATGCAAAAAAAAGATAAACGAAAAAAAAATGGCGATTCTAATCGAAATTATTTGCAAAATATTTTGTACAAACACAAAATCGGTGGACACCAAGGACTTTTTATAAGACAATAAGCCCTTTAAAATTTAATATACGGGATGCTTAAAATTGAAAGGGATAACATTGCTTTTGTCGGGAACTTACAGACAACTAGAAAAACGAGGGAGAGTGACATTCATGGTGTCAACGGCCTTATGTGCCTGGTTGAAAGTTATCAACAATGGCCTGAACTAAATTTGTAAATATTCCATAGAATTTCTGGAACATATACCGGCCCCCTTGAAAGTACTTACTTTCAACCAATCACTAGGGCTCAACAAATCAAATTTATTAAAATAGCGCATATAAAAGGAAAAATAAACATAAAGTTATGAACAAACTAATACTAGAAACTATAAGCTAATTAATAATCTCACTTAAAAACACCGAGTCTTAACCGAAACGACACGCACTGTTTTGTCGGTACCCGGATTTATCTGTATGATACGTCGCAAGACCCACTTAAGAGGAGGTAAGTTATCCTCCTTTAAAACCACAAAGTCGCCAATTTTTACAGATGAACCGCTGCTCATCTGCCACTTGTCACCCTATTCAATTCGCATAAACACTCTTGATACCAGCGCTTCCAAAAATTTTGAACAATTTGTTTCATATGTTCATATTTTTTGAGTCTATTGGGATTACTTGTTACATCCGATTCTGGTAACGCAGTAAGAGAGTCACCAATAAGAAAATGTCCTGGAGTCAATGGTGATAAATCGGTTGGATCGCTTGACATAGGGCTCAAAGGTCTAGAGTTCATACATGCTTCAATCTGAGTCAAAATGGTTGATAATTCCTCAAATGTTAATAATGTATTTCCCACACATTTCTTTATAAAAAATTTTTTCTTGTTTAATTGAAGCCTCTCATAACCCCGATGTGAGGACTTCGTGGAGGAATAAAATTCCATTTAATTCCCTTATCAGCTAAATAAGTGGAGATTTCATCACGAAATTTAGTACCCTTTAATAGTTCTGCAAACTCTGTCATATCACTATTAGCGCCTACAAAGTTACTCCCGCAATCCGAAAATATATTTAAGCATTTACCTCTGCGAGAAATGAAGCGCTTTAATGCATTCAAGAACGCCTCAGTAGACAAATCTGAAACTGCCTCTAAATGGACAGTTCGAGTAACGAAGCATATAAATAGGCATAAAAAGGGCTTAACAATTTTACTATTACGCAATGTCGAAGTTTTTATGAAAAATGGACCTGCAAAATCTACTCCAGAATTAAGAAATGGTCTTGTAGGGGTTAAACGTTGTTCAGGTAATTCACCATTTAATGTATAACATTTTTATTTTTTTTTAAAATATATATACAAAAATGGTTTATAATAATTCATAATTTAATTTAATTAATTGAAAAACATTTTATTCTCAACTTTAGATTTCATTCAAATATTAACCACGCCACTGGTAACAGTGTCATTCGTATCGTGCCTACAACGATGGGTAAGATTCTGGCCTTTGACTTGTCAGGAAAATAGCACCAAAGGATAGTTAATAATTCCTAACAAGTACAGGCATCATTATTTTTATCTTAAACCTTAACTGCCAGTGTTTATACAATATATTAGTAAATAAAATCTCGCTCCAATACCTATTGCACTTTTTCTGGAACGTTTTCCTAACTCGTTTTCAAATTACCGCGTTTTCTTTTCCCCACCTGTCGTATTTCCGTTCAGCGACTTCCTTCTTGTCGGTTGTGTTGATTTGAGGGAAGGGGGAAGAAAAAGAGAACTCGAAGTCGCCATTGTGCACGATTATTGTCATTTAATACTCCTACTGTGGCCTTTACGGCAAGTGATCTATTTACTATTATTAACACTACTCGTGTTGGGATGGTTGTGTCGTTTATTTTCAAGGAAAGAACCCCTGGTTCAGGGTAAGTTGATTTTCACAGTTTTTCATATCCAAGCACGAGGTTGCTGACACCTATTTATCGTTTATAGGGTTCTTTCTCTTGCCTAATACTAAAGTCAGAGCACTAGTACAATCGACCCCAACTACTATTCAAGGCACCCTGTCTGGAAGGAATTCCAACCGCTACGCACTCGTTACGAGACGTCTGCAGTTCTCACTCGACTGGTGGTTTACCAGCTTCGATTCAAGGCTGCTAGGACTCATCGATCTATTATATGCTAGCACTGGACGCTACAACCTGTTCCCCAAGAGTCTAGACGGCTCTGGAGATGGTAGCTTTCTAAGAAAAACCGCTTGGCATTGCGTTTCTTTCCCAGGAATGTTTCGGCGTAACTTCTAGTGCCGGTAACTTTGAATTTGGTTGTCAAAGGTATTTACTTATTTTTGTTACGAACTGATTTAACCTTTTCAATGCCAAATGCATTTATTTTCTTTTGTTATTAAGGTTTCGATACCACGTAGGTAACTTTATCTTGTTATAATGAGTGTTATAAATAACGGAGTTTAGTTACTATAATTCTTATGATAAAGATTAAATTTAATATTTATATAGACATTGAAAATTTCAACAGTATTGACATTTATATGAATGTAAGAGTGCTTACACAGTGTAAACCCAGTATAGATCTATACCGCAGGTAAATCATATCATTGTTTAGTGCTAGTTAAAGTAAGGTAATTACACTTATTTGAATGAGGTTCATTATCAACTTGTAACTATTTACTATGTATTAAGGTTTGACTTTTGGGATGGGTTTTCTTTACTTGCATTAAGCATTATAACTTCAAATATATTTGAGTGAAGTCTAAACGTAAATTTTTCTCTTGTATTATTTGATTACATGCATCAGGCATGAATACAAACATTTTAGTTTATGAATACAAACATTCTAGTTCTTGAATACATATGAAAGGGTTTATCTTGAGTTTTATTTCTACCTGTGATCCCAAATGTTAGGGTACAACTGATCACTAACTTACTGATTTTTATTATTAACATTATTTAGTTTCTGAGTAGAACTTTAAAACTCAGTGGCGCTCAAGGCACGAGTCACCAAGGGTAATACCCTAACTGGTATTAAAATCAAACTAAATTAGCCAACCTCTTTGGGACTCTCCGTAGCAGCCAGCAGTGAGGCAAAGCAGCACCCACTACCCCGTGCTCTTAGCAGGTACTAGCCGGATTAAACATCTGTATTTTTGATAGGGAGTTAAAATTACGTTATAAATGTTTGAATACCCCTTGGTCGTACGCGAAAATAAATTATTCATGAACGGAGTACCCCTTTAACTTCACTTAGACTTCCTAGAATCCAAAACTTTGATCTCATGCTATATAACAAATTTTGAGGCCCATGTGAAGATTCCGATTATGTTCATGTCTAATTACTAAAGCGGTGAAAATATGACATTTATTTAATATTATTGGTTGTTTCTGTTTAAACGGTAAAAATGATTTATTTAATCTGCCTCCAACACGCAAAACGTTTTGAGTGTCAAATTTAATAACTTACTATTGTTAGGTAATGATTTTTTTGCCTTTAAAGTATTTATTTCATTAGGAAAGGAGTTGAGTTGAGCTATTTTTACCAAACATATTAACGCTCTATCTAATTCATCTACAGAGAGAATAACAAAAGATGTATTATCTTTACTTTTAACACTATTATGGAACCACCTTAAACAAAACCCTACTACTTTCTGTAATTTTAAAAGACTGGAATATCTGTTAAGAATACTAGTTTCAATTGAATTTATAAATACTTTAGTTTGCTTACGTTTTTCTGGCACTTCTATATTTTCATTACGAACATCCTCTCCATCGCAAAACTTTTAATTATCTTGCAGCCACTGAGGGCCTTGCCACCATAATTAATTTTTATTTAGATCATTTGGCGAGCAGCCACGAGATATGATGTCGTATGGATTATTCTTGCTTATAACATATCTATCTCCATTGCATAATATTAGAATCTCTTTGGATCTTTGCTACACGGTGTGCTACAAAAATATTCCAACTAGTTGGTTCTGAATTGATCCAAGCTAACACTATCTGCGAATCAGTCCAATAATACATATCATCAATTTTCATATTTAATGATTCAATGGTTTTTTTCATTATTCTTGAAAGCAAAACAGCTGCACAAAGCTGTAATCTAGGCAATGTGAGCGTTTTCATTGGTGCTACCTTTGATTTAGCTCATAGAAGTCTTACTTGTATTAATCCATCATTACCTTTCGATTTTAAATAAATTGAAGTAATATATGCACGCTCTGACGCGTCACTAAACCCATGCATTTCAACACTGATTGGAGAAAAACTACTTGTCTTGGTATACTAATATTATTTAAACTTGACAATTCACTGTAAAAACCTAACCAAGCAGTAAACAACTTATCTGGCAACTTATCGTCCCAATCTAATTTTTCAGCCCATAAACTATTATTGGACCTACTAAACCGTGAGGATCAAAAATACTTGTCACTAACGCTAATACATTTCGCTTTGTTGCTCTTAGATGAGAGTCTTTTTTCATTGTATATTGCACACTATCACCTTTTATATTCCACACTAAACCTAATGTTCTGGTAATTGTTTTATCTACGATATGGAATGTGATATCATTATTTTCTTGCTCACTAATATCAAATATTTCTTGTGTATTGGAAATCCATTTCCTTAACTTAAATCCGAACTGCAGCAACATATGAGATATATCGGTTTTTAATTTTCTTGTCCATTCAATGAATTCAGCTCCTGTAAGTAAATCATTTTCAAAAAAAGTTTTCTTTATTTCTTTACATACCTCGGGATAATCAATTTCTTGTTCCTTTGCTTCTTGATGCAAACTTCTAATTGCTAAAAATGAAGCTGGTGCCGTTCCATATGTTACTGTGTTCAATCTGTAATGCCTCAATGGCTCTTCTTTACTATTTCTCCATACTATTCTTTGTAGATTTCTCTGTTCTGAGTCAGTCCATACCTGCCTATTCATTTTCTCCATATCTGCTCCTATAACATAATTTTGCTTTCTAAATCTCAGTAATATGGCCTACAATTCATCTTGAACGGTTGGTCCAATTTTCAACATATCATTTAGAGAGATACCCTTATCGGTTTTAGCACTAGCATCAAAGACAACTCTTAACCTTGTTGTGTTACTGGTTTCCTTTATAATAAGATGATGTGGTAGATAATAGACTAATTTCTCCTTTACTTCTATTTCTTCCACAGATATTTGAGTCATGTGTCCTAATTGTATATACTCATCAATGAACTTCAAATATTCCTTTTTCATACCTTCTACATATTCTAATTTCCTCTCTAACTTATAAAATCTTTGATTGCCATGTCCATTGAATTCCCTAAATTTCCTACTCCTTCTTTTGTGGGTAACTTTACTACGAACTTCTTGTCCTCATCGTGTCTTACTGTACTAAATAATTCTTCACACTCCCATTCTTATTTTGTCATCAATTTACTTTCTTGTACTTCAACTTTTTTGCAAAATCTTTCTAACATTTGATCTAGACTACAATCTATATTTAGGTTACACATTGTTTGAATACTAATTTTAGATACGTTACAGTTTTGTACATTGCCCATGATTATCCAACCTAATTTGTCTTCTGTAAAATTGGCATATTTTCATCACTCCTTATCTGCCCTACTAAAAGTAAATCACAAAATTTATTTGCCCCTAATAGCAAATCTATTGGAGCTGGGACATTAAAGGATGTGTCACTCAAGTTAATATTAGATGGTATCTTAATAGTGCTCTATTTATTTTTACTATTGGCAAATTACCAGTTATTTTATTTAAAACAAAAAATTTTAATTCTACCGCAAACTCATTAAATTTAGAGTTTATTGTGGCTGACACTAACTTTGTTGAGTTACTAATTGTTGAATTGATCCCTACTATTGACATGTGAGTATCAACGGTGTCTAGACCTAATCGAGAAGCTAGGTTAATTGTTTTAAATTAGATTGTGAGCCTACATCTAGTAATGCTCTGGCCCATACTCTGCAGTACTCAATAAAACTTCACCACTGTTGTATACTTTAGTACTAGAGGAGTGAGTACTAATTGCATGTTACTTATATTGGTATTTAACTCTAAAACATCACTTTGAGTGCAAAGATTTAATGATTTTTTCTCAGTATTTGTCTTATTCTCTTTACTGTTTGAATGTGCAACTGGATTATTTACTTGATCATTGTTATTACTTTGACTATTGACTGATTTTGATATGTCTGAATATGTAATAATGAATTGTGTGGTTTTCCACATTTCTTACAACCTTGCAATGTACATCTTGAACTAAAATGATTTGATTTCAAACAATTAAGACAAAACTTAATTCTCTTAATTTCATTAATTCTTTGATCCACAGTTAAATTAAAAAATTTCTGACAATGATAGATAGGATGTCTACCATTATTGCAAATTAAGCATTAATCATTGTGTGCTATAAATGATTGTGAATATTCCCTTATAGGAGTAAAACGCGTTTTGTCAATAGGTTTACTGTAATTGTTATTATGTGCCCCATATATCTTACTTTTGTTTGGTTCAAAACTTTCGTGTATTTGTGCACGTTCAAATAAAAATCTTCACACGAAATTGTATTAAGCTTTATACTCAAGGTTTTCCGTTCCTTTTTAGAAATTGTATCTAATTTAGATACAAACAGATAAATTAAAAGTGTGTCCCAATGTTCTACCTTTTCATTTAGAGATTTTAATGCCCTCAGATTCATTTGAATTGTATCTACAAAATTACGTAGGTCACTACAGGACTCATTTCAAATAGACCCCTAATGTGACTTTCAACTATCAACTTTTAATTTTCATACCTATCTCGCAATAATTTTAAGGCATTTTCATAATTTGCCTCCGTTACTTCAATTGATTTAATTACCTGAGCCCTTTAAATATGAATTTAAATAATAAAACTTTTGTACTGAACTCAAACTATGATTGTTATGAATTAAACTCATAAACGTGTCAAAAAAATTGGTCCATTTATTATAATTACCTTCAAATTGTGGTAAATCCAATGGTGGTAACTTTACTTGATTTGCGAACCCTAAATGTTGGTTTATTTTATTATCATTTACTACAGATGGACCACCATCATTTTAATAGTTCTCGAAATTGTGATACGATTTCAAAATATTTGTTCTCGAAGTCTTTTCAATCATCACCTTGAATATCTGTTGAACTCACCCCACAATAGTTCACATTTGTTAAACCTTTCATTCATCAATTGTTTATTCGATATTGGATCAAAGTTCTCTATATGCTCTTGGTATCTGTCTAATTGCAACAGTATTTGATAACGGTCATTTTTTAATTTTTTTATTATTTCTTTTTTTGTTGCCATTTTATTGGAAATTTGACCTTGTCTGCGATTCCCTATGAACTCCTTATATCCACTTGCGTCGGTTAAAATTGCTGTCTATTTAAACTGTATTGTCCTTTGTTAGGTACCGGCTTGTTTTACCATTCAGCTTTTGACTGTTTATTATTTTATACTTCTGTTTAGTATCTGACTTGATTGAAGGACCATGTGTCGGGAACTAACCTTTGTTATTATGATTTTATTTCTTGAATTTGAAAATATACTTGGTTACTTTGATTTAATTTTGATTCAACGAAATTATGTCAATACATGTTACATTTTTGGTTATATTGCAAGAATGACAATTGACAACTAAAAAAACGAGGAAGAGTGACATTCATGGTGTTAACTGCCTTATATACCTGGTTAAAAGTTACCAACAATAGCCTGAACTAAATTTGTAAACAGTCCATAGAATTTCTGGAACAGCTTTATCAGAAACATTGACATTGTACACTTGAACACCCAATATCTCGAAAACTGGTTATTAAAATACGTTGATATTAGAGGATATATTTGAAAGCTCACATTTACCGTCCGAAAAAAGAATATGTAATTTCACCGACTAACTTTTGAAATACAGGATGTTTTTAAAATAGTGCAATGTTGCACAATTTATTCCATGTTACACCTTTTACAAGACGCTGTAGATATGTTAGATATTTTTTTTAGCTAGGGACTGTACAAATACATGTGACATATAACAAAATATACAGATTGTCTCACTAAATAATGGTCATGTACATTTCATTACTCTTGATTCACCCTGTATACAAGATACATGTTATGATAAATTATTGCTAAATGGTAGTCGTTTTTATGTAGCATACAAAAATATTACGACTTCCTGTTAGAAACGTAAATACAGGTACCATGAAAATAGCACCCAGTTTACTCTTGACTCACCCTGTAGCTTTTTGTAATTTTCGTAATATTCGTGGTCTATTGCATAACTCAAATATAAGTGAACATTAATTTGGCATTAAACAAATAACGAAAGATTAGGAATATATTGATAATGCCGTAGTAAAAATATGTAATTTTAAAATTCAACACTCTGTACAAAAAAAACTGTCCATTATTGAAGCTTGTGTCCATGGATACTTTTGATCAGGATGGTCAAAAATAGAATAGTCACTTTGCATAAAAAAAGTGCGGGGTCCTTTATTAACAGACTATCAGGTGCTTAATAAATAATAGGCCATAGAGGCTTGGAACAAGAAAGTTGCATCTATTATCAATGAGCTATTATCTATATCAGCGATTCAACGAGAAGAAACATATGAATGTGTGTTAGGTATTATTGGACGGATTTGTTTGTGAATCAAGATTAAAGTAACAAACATTAGACATTTCTTATTTATGTTTGTAAAAACAATTTTGCAATCAGAATTAAAAATAGGCTATAATAAATAACTAATCATTCTTAAAAAAATAAAATACTACACATAAACGGCGGGAAAATGTTATGTTGGCCATAATCTATTTCTTTAATACAGGCCTGTGAACAGTGACAATAATTTTTAGTTACGGTCCTGTCGTAGTTTATTTGTAAAGGAGGGTATCATTTTAAACGGGTGTTTTGGGTTTCTCAAGAAAAATATTTTTATGTTTCAAAAACTTGAAAATCTAAGAGAGGAAAGCGAAAATTTGTTTTTATATTAAAAATATGAGCGTAAAATGAAGTTCCATTACGTGAAATTAAAAATTACCTGATATAGGGTGTACAGACGGCTAAAATTATTAATAAATAAAACATATTTAATGCAATAAATCTCTTTGAAATGAAAAAAAAAGATGTAAATTATATCACTCACTAATATTTTTAAAACTTTTACATCCGCCTGAAAAGGCCCGAATTTTTAACAGAAAAATCTAAGAATTGGAAAAGTTTGACATTTATTATTAAAATACAAGTTCTTCAACCAATTTTTAAATCTGGCAACAACGCATGTCTTAACACAGAACCACAGTATATATAGCGTGGCGATAACTAGAGGAAAATTCCGTCGTCTGCGCATGTTCTCAAAGCTAACCGACCCTATACTTAACTAAATTCAATGAACAAATAAAGCAAACGTATTAATTTCAACAAAACATATATAAATAATTGTACAGGTACTGCATGTTCCGTATTGTTTCATATTTTGGCCTCCTATATATAGCTACTGGAAAGCCTTATACTGTGACAGATCTAGGAATTTTATGTTTTAAGATGTTTTTTGGCTCGCCCTTAATTCGTAGGCAACACATTTTACGACAGTTTGCATAAATTCATAATTCTTAGCGCCCAATTTAAAAGTTAATAAAAGTATTAAAAACAAAATTAATAATAAATGTAAAACTAAAAAATATTTGATTTATTTATTTATAATTGTCAACTACCTTCTATCGCCGCCATGTATTTTGCAAGGTTTTTTCTTAAAAGATACAAATAAAGTAGGCTTGTGTCAAAATATTAATCTCATATTTTCTAGATAGTATAGACTGATTTGTATATCACAAGTGTGTATTTAGAAAAACCTGTCTTTCTGTTCCTGTATTTTATATATCCTTTTCACGTTCTCACTATTATGGCTCCAATAAAATGTTTCTGTTGTGATGATTATATCAATAAAAAAAGCACTTCGAAACCTGCTAATAATGCGATTTACCGCGAATTTTTAATAAATATGAGGGGGTTTAGACATGTAGAATGGGTTGAACCAGCCGACTATTGTCGTATTTGCAATAAATGCTGTTGTGCATTTAAACGTCAAGGTAAATAGTTATAATAGTAATAGGAACAAAATAATTACTTCAAGCTTTAATAAAATTGTATAATTTTTATTTTGAAAATATTTTTTAAGAAAAACAGTATTGCAACTTTTTAATAGAACTTAATAGTATCAGAACTTTCTTTAACACTTTCTTTAACTAAAATATGAATTCTAAATTAAAAAACATGTTTTTTTCCGGCGCTCCTCGCGAGAAAAGGGAAAAAATTCCCGCACGGAGCGGGAAAGTTTGTCTCTTATAGTGAATAAAAGACAGTAATTGATTTATATATTCATTCAAATAATTTTTTAAGGTAATCCAGAAACTGTTAACAATGAAAATCATAATGAAAATGTTAGACGCTTAAAACTTCCAAGCAATCAGTTGGTATGTTGTGTCTGTGGGGTTAATATGCGACAACGTGTTTCAAAAAGAGCAGGTTTACAATTATGGATGCAGTGCCGAATATTTTGCCATTCAGAAAATCGATGCTGTACAAATCACCTAGATAATGGAGTATTTTCTGACGAGGCACTTGGACTGATCAGATTCCAAGCAACACCAAGATCTTTGAGTATACTTGAAAGTTCAGCACTTGTAAATCTCCTAATTGAGCGTGTTAGTGCGTTAGAGAAACAATCAAACATTTTTTACTTCGATTCTCAAAATATGGAAGACGAAGACTACAAATGTTTGACTGGTCTCAATAGGGCACAATTCAATACTCTTGCCGAACATATACATAAGCAAGAAAAACTGTATTGCACTTTTTCTTGTCAAACTAAGAGTTGATCCCAGTCAGAAAGTTTTAGGGATGATGTTCGGCATGAAACCAAAACAGCAATGTCGAGTTAGTGAGATTTTTCAAGATATTTTGGTTTCATTAACTAATCGTTTTGTACCGCGCCATTTTGGTTATGGGCATATATCTCGAGAGGATTATGCTCAACTACACAGTACCACAATTTCCAACAGACTTTGCCGTGTTCTAGCTGATTCTTTGGTAGTTTTGGTAGATGCCACCTATCTGAATCACCAAAAACCATCAGTAATTGTGCTAGGACAGAACGACAATCAAAACCCTCATTTTTACATGTAAATCTTCATAAGAAAATCTAAGGTCCATTTTGGCGATTTTTTGCTCATTCAAGGTCATTCGTCATCGCTCTTATCAGTTTGCGGATATCGCCGGCTCGCGGTTTAGATAAAGTAATTATTATAAAATTAACAGTATTTATCGGCTTCAGGGGTAAAATATTTTCACGTTACAGTATGGATCGGCTTCAGGGGTAAAAGGCCCAAATATTATCAACATAACGTAACATTTCAACAGCTGTTCATAGCGTTGCCAACAGTATCCCTTCATTTCACACATTTAGACGGCTTTTTTAATTGGAATAAATTTTACATGGGGGTAATGGGCTCAAATATTTTTTTTACATGAGGGGGTAATGGACCGTATTTTTACATGTGCAGAGGGGGATCGAAATATTATCTACATAACATAACATTTTAAGAGCTGTTCACGCAAACAATAAAATGCCAACATGATACTTTCCCTACATTTCACACATTTAGGTTTTTACTTTCCCGCTATCAACATAGCCATTAAATTCAAGTAAATTACATTTTAATATAAAAATAATCCCCTTTTTAACTAGCTTTATTTTTTCTTGCTACGTAACCAACATAATACTTTCTCTAAACTAAACATGAGGGTAGCGAGGATAGTGAGCCGTATTTTACATGGGCAGAGGGGGATCCAAATATCGTAAACATTATCTCTGACCACATTTCGCTATATAATAATTGTTACCAACATGGTACTTTCTCCCCAATTTCTGTACGAGACAAACAATGCAAAAATTATATCAGTTAAATTATATTCGTATAGATTAACAAAAAAAATTCTGATATACGGGGTTTGCTGAAAAGTAACATTTGCCGAAAAATCGAGAAGCTTTGTTGACACTTTCTGCTATAATTTTATTTTACCAACATAGTAGTTCCTCTCCATGAAGGATAGAAGACTCATCATTTTTACTTTCTCGCTATAATATTTAAATAGATGTCGCGTAAAACGTAGAATAATTTTCCATACATCAGTACTCGTACGTTAACAACATAGCTCTTTTTCTATATCAAGGATAGGAGAGGTTAACAACATAATACTTTCCCACTACATTGGGGGTATTGGATATAGTAACAAGAGGATGCTGATCGAGCTTAAAGAGTAAACGGGCTAAATATTTTAACGTAATCAGCCGTAAAAAACCATAATTTTCACTTTCCCTGGTAACAAAGTTACTTTTTCCGTATTATTTAAAATATATAAATTAAATCGCGCACGGCACTGGAGTAAAATTAAATTAAAATTGTGAATAAAAGGCCAGTCGTACCAGTTGAACCGTCGCCAGGCAGATGGAGACACTCTCGTCTCTGCTTCTTAGATGCCGAAGTTCGTATCGAGTAGGGCAATTCAAACCGTTGTCGGCAGCTGCAGAGGCAGCGAGAAGCCAGACTTGCTGTGGCCGTCCCAATTGGAACAGCAGTGCAGTCCGTCGACCTTTAGAGATAGGTCAAGCTGAAGCCAAGTTCAAGTTGTAACCGGAGTCCAGAACCGTCAGTCCGACTACACCACGCCGCAAAGCCAATCGTCCGTTACACACCTTTTCTCCACCGGATTTTGGGTAATAAATAAAAGTTTTATTTAATAATATTTGTTTTGAGATTTAACATCCCAGCAGCTAATACCCAGGTACTTAACCCAGTAGGGCAAGTAAAGCCCGCCCTTCTGGCTGCCAGTGATTTTGGTCGATACCATAACGACCCCTGGAGTATTTCATTCTCCACTGACGCTGCCCGTGCAGTGGCCTTCACACTCTAAACGGAAGGTGGCGCCCGAGGCAATCCGAAACCTGGACCAAGGCGCCAAAGTGACTCGTAACGACCGAAGCGTCGTCGCACCCTCTAACAACGTACGTCACAGCAACGTACATAACCTATAAATAATGAACACCAACATGATAATTTCCATACCTTTCATACATTTAGACGCATGAATGACGAAAACATATAATTATTAAATCGTCAGGTTCATGAGCCGCAATTTTTCCTTTACCGCGACATACTGAATATAAAAAGTAATCCCCATTTTTAACAAGCATTATTTATTTCTCGCTACTTAACCAAATTCATTTATTGATCTCAACAAGGCATTTAGCTGTTAGCATTAGAAAAGCGGGGATGTGTACTAAAGTAATACTTTCTCGTTATAGTGAATATTAATAACAGTGTTGCCAAAGTAATACTTTCTCGCTACCAGCATTATACTTCTTCGCGAGGCTACGTGGAAATCCGAATATTTTTTCACGGGAAGGGTTCGCTTCAAGTCGTCGATTCGTACTTAGACCTGATCAAAAGACATGACATTTTTAAAAATACGATTTCAATGAATGAGACGGTTCAAAGATTAATCTAAATAGTCTGAGCCGCTCCATATAACATTTATTTCGTAATTCCCATAATAAAAAGTGAAGAGCAATAACAGCGTTGCCAACATATGCAATAAAACGCGTGCAATAACGTAGAAATAAATACAGTGTTGCCAAGGTAATACTTTTTTCATGGGAAATAGGGAATCTCAATTCATTAACATAAATAGATGAATAAACAGTAAAAAATATTTAGATTTTTCCAATATAAATTTAACAAATAGAGCTGATGATAATAATTATAAGAGGCATTTATTCACATTTAGAAATCGAGATAAGCATTCGTAATTAATGAAATTTAATTTTAGTACTTTAATAAACAACAATGATTTTAAATATTAGATAAAATTGTTCGAAATAACGCTTAATAGTATGGAGTATGAGAGAAACCAGAACTAAATGGATCGATAGGAATCCCTTTCCACAACACCTAGGAGGTAGGACCCATTGGTGCGTTGCCTTTTTATCGTGGAAGACTCCCCTGTAGGCCTATCATAACCACACTTATTGCTATTACTAATAGTCACATGATGATAGAATTATACGGTGCATGAGGAGGCAAGAATCATAAATCCGAGAAACATAAAATATTTATTTATAATATATACATAGTAATAATCATAAAATATCTATTAGTATCCACATGATAAAGTTTCATCAGTTTCGGATATTTAATGCTGCACACAACTACTCCAATTTTAAATTCAGCTACCGCAGGTTTTATATAAACTTAGCCAATATAAATATTAAAAATTGTCTATTATTAAATAACAAATTCTATGAACTAATAATTACATATATGTAAGACTGAAGTATGTTAATCGCTAATAAGTATTTCACCATCAATTTCCATATTTTCTTCATAATTATCGTCTATTGAATAGTGACCCCAAGGTAGCGTTTCGTCAGTTCCAGGAATTAAATATCGCTTACCATCCTCAAAGCTGAGCGCAATTTTATTTTGAATTATGGAATGAACTTGATGCTTCTCCGAACGTATGAGGTTTTGAGATACGGCCATCTGCTTCCGATCATTTAAACATTCAACATAGTCTTCAAAATTAATTTTGGTGCGAACGACAGACGACTTTACACCCTTAGCTTTCTTGGAAACGCCATAATTTCGTAAAATTACCTGTATTTCATCATCATCGTACTCCTCATCCTGCAACTTTCTCCTTTCCCTCGCAAGGTCTGCCTCTGTAGCCAGCACCTTTGTCACATATAATTTTGATCGCAAACCAACATAATCCGTCATCGGCACACCGTTGTTTTCGTCCTTCATAATTCCCAGAACCTTCTTGTTGACCTGAGGTATGTTATAGATGTTATTTGGAGGATAGTCGGACGTATCGGAATATGTATAACAATCACGTTTTATGATCTCGTATGGATCATCATCAAGAATTTCATAAATAAGACTGTCTGTGTCAGTATACGCTGCACAACAATTAGGAAACGTATTAGCCATGTATCCATAATGAAAATCGTATATAGTCGTCTTCGCCAAGTCAAGAATAGCTTGCCCAACGTAGATGGGTTTATTTAACCATATTTGCAGCTTTCGTAACTCGACAGCAACGAGATTTTCATTGAAGATAGTGCAATTTTTGAATTCTGGTTTAGCGATATATGCCTCTGCACCATATCTTCCAGGATTTGAGGACTCGATGAATTTTCGTTAACACTAAACCCTGTGCTAGGGCTTGTTTAAGGGCCCTATAGTGGATAATATATTTTTCTTTAGAGTGTAATGTAGCCATCAACTTTGTTAATTCTCTTGCATTTTTTGGTGGCTTACCAGTCTTCGGATTGATGTGTTCTGGACAGAATGGTATGTCTCGGTGGAGATGTCGGGGATATTCTAAATCGACTTCGAGGATATATCCGTCATCTGCATTATCTGGAATGGTGGTAACATCAATGTTTGTATCACACCACTCGAAGCCTCCATATGGCAGATACTGAGACATAGCCCAACCGTACTGATTATTGATATCAAAGTACATGAGAAACGTCTTTGGTTGGGAGGGATCATAATTGTTAATATTCATGTTGTTGGATTTAGCTCGTCTTTTCGAGCAAACCTGACTAAGTCCTCCTCGTATGCCACGTTCAACGAAGAGGAACATGTCGGGATCAGTCAAAAGCTCCAATTCCTGCCCGGTGTATTTTAACATACTGTCCCACGTATAACCCACGTATAACCATACGTTTTAAGAAAGCTAGTGCGGAATTGTTCAAAGACGTCGGCCAGAAGAAGTATATCGGTCTTCATATACGAATCAACATATTGTCCCAAGTCGTTGCAACAAAACTCATTCCAAATGCGTTGTGCACGTAGATAGAGACGACGAGGGCAGGGCTTGTTATCCAGCTTGTTGAAAAATACGTCAATAATGAATTGTATTAAGATAACTAATATTTTAAATAAAACTGATGAGAACACATAAACTCAAAATATATTAAAAAATCCTATAAGATATTTTATTGAACCGAACAAAAATTTATATATGAAAAATACTTATATTAAATAATCTTCAAAGAAAATTAGTATGCAGAGAGATGGACGTTTACTGATATGGCTGTACTGCTGAAACAGAATGAGCAAAGTCATAAAAAGCACCTATATTTATAACCTATCCAAGCAGACGCTTCATCCTACGGCCTAGGAGCATGTCTAATGCAATCGTCTAATGGCACGACAGAAATAGTTGCTTACGCTTCTCGTTTACTTTCCGATACTGAAAAGCGGTACGCGCAAATCGAACGCGAAGCTCTTGCGTTAGCATGGGCCACGGATAAATTTGCTGAGTATGTCACTGGAATACCAATTTTGTTACAAACTGATCATCGGCCTTTAATACAAGTTTTACAAACCAAGCCCATTGATGAACTAACTCCTCGTTTACAGCGTTTGAGAATCCGCTTGATGAGATATAATTACAAAATCTACTATTCGCCAGGCCGAGAACTTGCGGTAGCTGACGCTTTATCGCGAAATTTTCCTCAAAATGCCGATAAGCCAGTCGACGATGAATTAGCAGCTGAAACAGAAGCACACGTTAGGCTAGTAGTGCAGTCTGTTCAGGTAAAAACTTATTTTCTCGATGAAATTAAGTCAGAACAAATGAAAGATCCAATCTTATGCCAATTAAAGCAATTTGTCAAAGAAGGATGGCCAAATAAAAATAAATTAAGTACAAATTTAATACCATATTATCAATACAGATTTGAAATTTCATTTGCTGAAGGCTTCCTGTTAAGAAACACGCGCATTATTATCCCTTCATCACTTCAACTTAAATGTTTAAAATTCATAGACGATGGCCATCTAGGAATCGTTAAATGTAGACAAAAAGCTAAATCTTCTATTTGGTGGATAGGTCTTTCTACCCAAATAGAAAATTTGGTTCGTAATTGCACCCAGTGCGTTGAAAATAGATCAAACTTCAAAGAACCTATGATGGCAGAAAGCTTCTCTGATCGCCCGTGGCAAAAAATAGCTTTAGACTTGTTCAAATCTAATTCTTGGTACCTATCTCATTGTTACTGACTATTACTCAAGATTTTTTGAAATATTTAAGATGACGAAAATGACTGAATCTGTTATTATTGAAAAATTAAAAGAATTGTTGTCTCGATATGGTATTAATGAAATTGTACGATCTGACAACGGTCCACAATTCCAATCAGAATTTAAAAAATTTGCCTCTGAATGTGATTTCAATCATGTAACTAGTAGCCCGTACTTTCCACAATCGAATGGATGTGTTGAAGCGGCTGTCAAAATTGCAAAAAATCTTTTAAAAAAGAATTCTGATATTCATCAAGCTTTGTTATCTTATAGAACTACCCCCCTCGAATGCGGATTTTCTCCTAGTGAATTATTGTTTAATGGAAAAGTAAGGTCATTGTTACCTATTTTGCCAAGTTTACTCAACAACCATGTTGATACGCATTCTTTAACAGAAAGGGAGGGTAGGGCTAAAGATAAGTCAGCAAAACAATTTAATTACAGACACCGCTCAAGAAATCTATCTAATCTGTCAATAGGAAACCATGTCTGGGTAACAGATTTACGCGTTTACGCTAAAATTATTAAGATATTGGATGAACCACGTTCCTATTTAATAGAAAGTAATTCTGGAGTTTATCGTAGAAATAGGTGGCATTTAATTCCAGCTCCTTATTATACTCAACAACAGTTTACCCCGACATTAGGTCTACCTGTAGTCAATAATACTCAACATTGTCAAGATAGTTCTAAAATTGTTAATGATAAGTGCGGTAAAGAAAGTGAAGAGTCAAGTGATTTAAATATCGAAGATGTGGGGGAAAAATCGAGTTTTTATCAAAATGTTTTACCTAGCCCTAATCCCCTACCTGAGGTGACGTATGAAGAACATTTTAATTGTCAACAAAGACCCAAAAGAGATGTTAAAATGCCTTCTTATTTACAGGATTATATTCTTAAGTAAGCTAAAAGAGGGGGATGTTCTGTCAGTGCTAATTAGTTCGGTTGAACTGCAATGTTGGATGCTTGGCAACCCTGCGCGGTTGGGGGACTTTTGACATTGCAGTGAAGGATGACAGAACTTCGCTCTCTTGCATGGCGATCCGTTTTGTTAGATATCGTTCCCAAGTTTAGAATAAGAATAAACGTTTATCACCAGTACCGATGTCTCTCGCTGCGTCTCAGTGGCTCGGAAAGCGACTTCTTTCCGCTCTCCATCTTCTTGTGGACTGTATAATTCCTTTCTTGATTACAATCCGCCTCGAAGGACCAAAAACTGTTGCATTTTTATAATAATAGATTCAAACTTTTTTAAATGCGAATAAATATGAGGTCGAAGAATATTTTTTTATTGACAACGATTAGTCAAAAGCGTTACATACAAATATTTTTTTTTAATCAACTACAAAAGTACATCGTTACTAAGGCGACAGTTCGAGTTCTTGATTAATCTTTAACAATGTATATCTACATATAATTAAGTTTTCACTCACTCAAAGAACGTTTTAAAAAATGTTTTATTTACTGTTTTACAAAAAGGTTTATTGACTTGAATATTACAAATTATTATTATTGAACTTAACAATTTGTCGTTCAATACCTATAGGTATTTCACAAGTAAATTATTTAATTAAAATGTATACTGCTTGAAGATTGAAATTGAAGTGAACCCTGAGGGGACTGCGTGTTGTCTATTTATGTCGTCGGTTTCTAGGCGGGTGGCATCACTTGCGAGTCGGTGAACTTCTGAATAGGCCATTGTTCGTAGGGGATTATGGTAACATTTCTATATACACCAAAGCACATGTACACTAGATTTGAATATTGTTCTGAATAAAAAAAAGTCTACCAGTAAGTCATTTTTAATTAATGTAGTTATTAAAAGTGTTTTTAACAACTAAGTTTGTGGAATTATTATTGATTAAATTGATTAAATTGATTAACTTGGGGCATTTTATTTAGGTATCTGCGTTGTTTCAGCGTTTTATAGTAATTTGATACAAATTTAGAGTGAATAGTGATTGTAACGCAAAATATGTCACTTTGGGGGAGATCAGAAGTGGTGACCCTCTTTTATGCAGCAAAAGAGATGTTTGTTAGTTTTTAATCTAAATAACAAGATGTGGATACAAAAATGTCCAAATTTTAAATCCTTCATTTTGTAGCTACGGGCCAATTTTTGTAGATATATGGACGAACACTTGCAATACACGACGCTTTTTAGGTCTAATAGCACATTGCATTAAAGATAATGTACTGAATTCTGTAACTTTTGTAATCATTGAGCTGGATGAGCATCAAAATGCAGAATATTTAGGAGAGACAGTCAAAGAGGTTTGCAGAGAGTGGAATATAACCCCGGTAAAGTAATAGCAGTAGTAGCTGACATGATACCATATCTAATATTTATGGAAAAAAATTCCTTCCATGCTTTACCCACACACTTGATTTAATTACATCAAAACCGACTAAAGAATTGGACAGTGTCAAAAATCTTGTCCAATCAGTTAAAAATATTGTAGCCCACTTCAAGCATATTGGTATAGTAATGGAAGAGTTGAGAAAGTTGCAAACTGAGACGCGAGTTCCCCTTAAGTTAATTCAATCAGTTTATACAAGATGGAACTCTACATTTTATTAACTTTCAAAAAAAATAAGTGGTGAAAAATAAGTTACTTGTAGCAAAATCATTCCAATGATTCACTGTGTTACTTCATCCATTGAATCCATTAAACCTAACACTGTGGTAGGTACAACAACAAGATTTTTAAAAAAATTATATTAAAAGGAGATTCAGTGCTGTTGAACAAATTAGTATTTTAGGAATTGCGATATTGTTGGACCCTCGATTGAAAAAAATTTACTTGTGCATTTCCCGCCTCGGTATATAATTTACTATTTTATTTTTTTGTCGTTGATTTAAGTTCTTTTTGATATTTTCGACTATATGTCAGTGGATATTTATATATCTACTACAAAACCATCATCAAAATACAAATTAAACAGAATTTGTCTGTTTTAATAAAAAATAAATTAAAGTTTCAGAATTTTAGGTGGGTTAATTTTATTTTATATTGCAAATTGAATGGATTTTCGTGAAATCAATTTTTTTCCATCCCATTTTTCTAGATCAATCTTTGACTCAACGATTGGAATCGATCCTAAGAATCAATCTTTTTGACAAAGATCAGAAACCCTAATGTAGCAATAATGAGACTAACAAAAATTCGACAGAAACTTAGAAAAAAGTGTATGATATAATTATAGATAATTTGAAAGTTAACGTTTTATCAACATGATGGAAAATTAAAAATTACTACATTATCTACAATTCTCAAATTACTTTATCAAAACGGACAAGTAGAGCTTTGCGGCATTTTTGTAATTTTCCTAATTGTTTACTTATTAATAATTTATTTACAAACCATATTTGCTATTAAATAGAATTGTCTAAATGTACCGTTTGTAATAGCATAAATTTTTATTATGAACTAAAGTACTATTACGTATTCTTGAAAATTTTAAAATTCTATTATGCACAGGAAATATAATTGCTGTGATACCATTTTTGGATTTTAAATATACTCCTAAAAGAAGAATCCTATATATAATGTACGCTGTATTATTTTATGTTTTTTTCACATCATTGCAAATTTATAGTATATACAGATTTGTACATTTGGCATCAGAATTAAATGCTCCCGAAAGAAAATTTAAATATAATTTGATTTTGGAAGAAGTAAAAATAATTATAGACAATGTTGACGAGGTTTTTTACCGTTTGTGGTTCTGCTTATTGCTATTGGGAAACATGAAATAATTTACATAAGAAGATCAAATATATTGAGAAGATATTTCCAAAAATAATTCGCGTTTTTTTCCTAAATTTTGGACTGATTTTTAGTCTTGATGTATCAACTTGCATCGTTTTTACGCTTTGTGAAAATTGGTTTTGGGTAAACAGACTTGGATTTTATCACCAGTCCAAATATTTTATTAAATATGTTTCTACTATATATCAGCATATAAAACTAGAGTTGGTTTTTGCTTATATATACTATGTATAATTAATGATATTAATAGTATTTTTGGATTACAAATATTTTTGATTATTATGTCAAATTGTCTACTATTTTTATTTTATCTGAGCGATGTTATAAACGTATTTTCATTAACTGAAATAAGCTTTTCGGTATTAGTCATTATTTTCTGCAGTCTGTTATAAACATTTGTAAGTATTTTTTTAATTTACATTATGCTAAAACATCATATCGATTATAGCTAAAATTATACTTTACTGGATCAATAACCATCTTATTTTATATGTCCTCTGACTTGATTATGGCGCAAAGGTGGTTAGTTAGATAAAATTATATAATTAGTTTTTGTTATAAAGTAAACTTCAATATACAAAGAGAGTTTAAGCACCTCGCCTGCTAATGCTAACGTTAACGCTAAATTTGCTTAGCGTATGGAATAACGATATATAAAAAATGGAGTTTTAGCGAAGCAATTGCATTTTCGACATTTTAGTTTATGTCATGTATAAATTATGACAATTGTTTAATGTATTTGAGTTAAGGGGACCCGATAAACATTCCGCTATTTCGGAAAATTTACCGAATAACGCTATTTTTATTTTTACGTGAGCATGCGCAGTCTGATCGAAATGAAGATTAGCGTTAATGTTAGCGGGTGAGGTGCTAAAACTCTCTATTCTCTAATGTCCACTTCGAACCATCTCCATATTAGATTTCCAGTAATCCGAAATGACCAACTTGGCAGCAACTCATTTCCGTAAAACCTAAATAGTGCAGTTTGAATCTACTGAGGACCACAATGGCGATGTTCATTTTTTTCCAGTTTTACCAACTTGATAATAGTGTTGTCATTCGACGAAACTGTTTTCGATGAAAATGTCATTCGATAAAATTATTTTTGATTGAAATGTCATTCGATAAAATGGTTTTCGATCAAATTGTTTTCGATTAAAGAGTCTTTCGATAAAAATATCATTCGAAATTTAGGTTTTCGATTAAAATGTATTCCAAAAAAATGTTAATATATGGTGTGATGACAGATGACTTACTTTATTATTTTTTTGTAATTTTTTCTTGACTATTATGGAATATATTGTTGTACTATTTTAATATTTTCTTGTTACTATGGATTAATTATCACTTATTAATTCCATTGAGTTAATAGGAACTAACAAAATTTTCGCTATAAGCAACGTAAACAAAAAAGAGCCTTCTAATTGGCTGAAAATAAATTTATGAAATTTTCCGTATAAATCATGTTTTGTATCATAATGTACTAATATTCTTCTTCATTATTGGCCTCTTGCTTGAGAGCAGACAATCATTGGGCATGTGGCGTCACAACAAAAAGGGCGTAATATTCAAATGGCTTTAAATCTAAACTCATAATTTATAATATTGTTAGTAAAAAAATAGATAAAAATAAAAATTTAAGCTTAATGTTAAGAACGCACTTAGTATTACATAATTACTATGAAAGAAGCTGGATCTGATTTTTCTTGTAACTACGCTGAATTGACTTCAAATCTAAACTCACAATTTCTAATATTGTTAGAAAAAAAAAGAAAAAAATAAACATTTAAGCCTAATGTTATGAACGTACTTAGTATTACATATTTGATATGAAAAAACTGGATTTATTTTTTATCGTACACCAAATAACATTGACGTACCGGCCGTTAAAGCCTACATTCTTACATTGTGGCCGTAATTTATTATTTATTTATAAATTCTATCATCAATTGATTTCTATTTATGTCTTTCTTTTGTTACCTAGCGGGTGTTTCTATTTATTATTCTGCTATCTGTTATGTAGCATATATTATTGATTTTAGAGTGATTTGGTAAAATACCGCTAATTGACTTTAGGCCGAGCGAGGCACACTTGAAGTCTGTAAGATGAGATCGTGAGACAGAAGTAATTTCGACGTCGCAAGCACAGAAAATTTCTATATCTAATATAAAAGATAAATGCATCTACTTTTTTCTGACGAACAATCTATGGTGAAGAAGGTCGTAGCCACTATTTTTCACACATTTTAGGTTACGGCAGTCTAATTATTTTCATTGATTGAAACACGAGATAAATAATAATTAATTTTATTGGCGAGAGATACCTATATGTATGACCATAAATTGGTCCAAATTACTAAAGAAACATTTAAGAGAGAATTAGTTAATCGTTAAAGAGCAACAGCTACCCAATTCCCTATCAAGCGGACTCTCATTAATAGCTAGGCGCGTAAGAAACTATTATTTACTTAAACAACCCTTATTCGTGAAACCCGAATTTCAGTTGAAAAACTTACTCTGAATATTAATATATGTTGTTTGTTCTGTTAGCCACCTCTTTAGTTCTTATGGGTTGGCACCAACGACAGATGTCATACATAACCTTACTTCGCAGGCGTGTGCCTGATGATTGTAAGTTTAAACCCCCAGAACCCTTATCCCTGGAAGGAAACGTAGCAGAGAACTGGAGACGTTTTTCTCAAAAGTTTGATGTGTTTATGGTTCCCACTGATTTAATAAGTAAAAGTGATGAAAAAAAAGTAGCTGTCTTTCTTAATTTTATTGGAGATGATGGTCTTGAACTTTTTAATACATTCAGTTTGTCAGGGGGTGAAACAAAGCAGCTAGAAGTAATCAAAAAGCATTTTGAAGATTATTGCTCACCAAAAAAGAATGTACCATTCGAACGTTATAAATTTAATATGATCAGAAAAAAAGAAGGTCAGAGTTTTGATGGATTTCTAACAGAATTACGGAAATCCATTAAAGACACAGAATATCAAGAACAGGATGACATGATTCGAGACCGCATTGTTGTTGGAGTATTTGACAAGTCGACATAAGAGCGACTACTAAGAGAAGCCAAATTAACTTTAAGTAAAGCAATAGATTTTTGTAGGGTAATGGAAGCAAGTAAAAATCAGTCAAAGCTGCTTCAGAGTGAAAGCTTACTGAATGAAGTGAAAACACACAAAGTTAAGCAAACACAACAGAAAATACAATAGAAAAAAAATTGTGAATATTGCGGATATGAACATAAACCTGGAAAATGTCCAGCCTATAGAAAAACATGCGCCAAGTGTCAAAGAAAGAACCACTTTGCTAGTGTGTGCAGAAATAAAGAAGTAAAACAGAAAAATGTACATGATGTTGAAGCCGAAAGAAGTAGAGACAATAACAGCAGCGATAGTGAATTTTATGTAAATTGTCTCGTTCTAGGATCATTAAGTAAATGACAGACTGAGAGAGCAAATGAAGTGATATGGAAACAAACAGTTCAGATTAATAAGAAAAATGTAGATTTTAAGCTGGATACGAGAGCTGAGGTAAGCGTTATGCCACTTGTGTTAGAAAAGCTCCAGGTGACCGATAAAATAAATAAGACCGAGATAACCCTAGTAGCTTATGGAAACTCGTCATTTAAAATAAAACCATTAGATAAAATAGCATTACCATGTAAGGTAGGCAGTAGAGTTGCCTCAGTTTCATTTATTTTGTCAAAAATCAAGCCCCTTTATTAGGGTTGCAGAATTGTGTTAATTTAAATTTGATTTCTAGAGTATCTGCAATTGAAACTAACTTTAAATCACCAGATTTTGTTAAAAGAATACCAAACTGTTTTTGAAGGTATAGGTCAGTTTCAGAATGAACATCACATTACCTTGAGAGATAATGTAATTTCCCACATTCAGCCACTCCGAAGAGTTCCTCAAACATTGCATGATAAACTAAAAACTAAACTCAATCAGTTAGAAACTCAGATGATTATACTGAATGGCTGAATCCTTTAGTGATTGTTGAAAAAAAAATAAAGATTTAAGACTCTGTCTCGACCCAAAATTTTTGAATCAGGCCATTCAAAGGGAGCGTTTTTTGATACCCACAGCGGATGAGTTGGCCATAAAATTAGGGAATAAGGAATATTTCACAGTTCTTGATATGAAGGAAGGATATTTCCAAATTAACATTGATGATGTTAGTGCTGACTATTGTACTTTTGGAACTCCTTTTGGGCGATATCAATTCTGTCGTTTACCGTTTGGCATTAGCTCAGCACCCGAAGTCTTTCAAAAAAAGAACTATGAAATATTTGGGGATCTAGAAGGTATAGGGATATACTTTGACGACATCATAATAACTGGTGAAAATGAGGCTGACAATGATAAAAATTTGAAACTAGTTCTTGAAAGAGCCTTGAGATATAATATCAAATTTAATTAGAGCAAAATACAATTTAAGACAAATGTTGTCAAATACTTAGGACAGTTGTACTCAAAATCAGGTGTTAAATTAAATCCTATTTATGTTAAAGTAATAAGTGATAAGCCTACACCTAAAGATAAATCTGATGTTCTTCGAATGTTGGGAATAGCCAAGTTCTTGGGTAAATTTGTCCCTGATATGTCTAAAATGACAGCGCCATTAAGAAACCTAACTCACCAGGACACTATCTTTAATTGGAATGATTCACATAATGAAGCCATAAAAAATTTAAAACATTTATTGGTGACTGCACCACCTTTTTAGTTCTTATGGGTTGGCACCAACGACAGATGTCATACATAACCTTACTTCGCAGGCGTGTGCCTCATGATTGTAAGTTATCATTTAGTTGTTACAAAAACCACATTACTTGGAAGTGTATTGATTCATTACCATTTGACCGATATATTACAATATACAACAACTGCTTATTGGAAGAAGAATCGATCCCGAGCAAAGTTGGAAATTAACTAACTCAAATTTGGAAATAATTTTCAAACTTACAAACGAAATTAGTGTCACAGAGCGAAAGGCTTCCGAATTGATTTGACCCCCGTAAGCTTCCCGGTACCACCCTTAATCTTACTGGAATGTATCAAATCAGAAATGAGAATATTTTACTAAGCGAACTAAGAAGGGCGTACCCCTTTTTGTTACAAATTTGACTTCCAGTAAGTGCTGTCATCTAGGCAAATTTGAAAGAGTTTACTTGAATTTAATTTTGCGATATATCAGCGACTAGTTATGTAATTAGAATTCGCGCCATATAATATTAAGTCTGATCTCTCGAGACAGGTAAAGGTCGGGTTACAAATCGTGAACGTTGGACTTTATAGGGGTGGAAAAACCCGCCAAAAAACCATCATCCAAAGTCATGACCTGTCTTAAAATTTCTTATCTAATAACATAATTTGAGTAAACTAAATACATTATTTTATATTTTTGAACGAGTAAATTTAATTTCGTGTCAGATGGTTTTATGTACTACATATACTGTGAGCTCGTTGGCTTTTTCCTTTTGCAGGCCCTTCTGAGAAGGACAGCCTTTGTCCTATTGATTAATATATCCTGGTAAATATTTCCATAATTACAATGTATTGAATTTTGAACAAAATAGACTTATTTTTCTGAAGTGGTTTACAATTTATTACTTCTTTTATGTCGAATTTAAATTACTAAGACCCCCCTGAATAAGGTACTGTTACAGTTCATTTGAAAACTAGAATTAATTATACAAAGTTATCATATATTTGTGTGCATTGTATATTTTTTCAATATTTCTTATTTAGTATCAATTTTAGAAATTATTAAAGTGCCTCTTGTTATTGTTGTGTATGTTCAACTCTAATACTCTTAATGTATATTTAGTTTAGACTACCAACTCAAATTAAATACTTCGCTGCTTTTGTTATAGACACGATATTTTAACAAACCATAAATTGAAATAATGCAAAAATTCAGGAAAATATTTTATATTTATAGTATTTTAACAATAGTACCTTTATTTAATTTTAAAAATTTTGCTGCAAGAGGAAGATTATTGTATAAACTTTACACTATAGTTTATTTTACCCTTGTGCTTATCGTAGATACGTACTGTTTTTATGTACTTTACATGTCCAATCTAAAATTTACTAAAACTGTTTTTAAATCAACGTTTTTAATTGAAACCCTAATAGATATTATTAATGTATTTGATACTTTCATTACGAGCATCGGATCTAGTTTTTGGAATATGCAAAATTGGCAGAGTTTTCTTATAAATTATGCAAAAATGGATGTTGATTTATTAATAACAAAGGAAAGTTATTTTTTCAGAAATTTTAATATTTTGTTTTTCGCTAATTTAACTATATTTACGTTTTTGGAAGTATTCGTAAATTTTGTATGGATATCCCAAATTGGTCTTCTAATACAATCTAAATATTTCATAACTTATTACATCAATTTTAACCGAGCTATTAAATTTACCTTCTTATTTTTTCATATATACGGAATATACCTTGGTTATAGAAAACTTAACATCCTGCTCGAAAAATGTTGCTTGGCACGAAGACTTTATAATATAAAATTTATTAAATATCAATATATTTTCTTGAGAAAGTTGATTCAAGATATTAATAAATTATTTGGAATGCAGATTTTTTTTAGCATCATACTAATTTCCCTTTCATTCGTAAATTATGCAAACTTAAATAATCATCATCAGTGGCTGAATCCGCAAGTGATGGGTATATCTTCAAATATTATGGCATTCGTTTTATTGGTGAGAAAATATAATTAAATATTAGACTAAAATTGCAAATATATATCATAGTAAGCACACATATGTATTATACATGTGAATTATTTTTCTTCTGGAAATGAACATCTCCTTCACGAGAAAAATTATCTTTGACTTTTATTTAAACTCAGACCAAATGATTACGTCAATATGCTAGGCACGTAACTACTTTCAAAAGTGAAAAATAGAAAATGAAATAGTAAAGACGGGTTCTCAGTAGCCATAAAAATCTGCAGATTTTTAAATCTGCCAATGTTAGGAAATCTAAGAGTTTAGTAAGTAATGTTGGGAGTACTTTTATAACCTTAAAACAAAAAAGAAATGAAAAGAAAAAGTTTATTAATTTTTTTTTAAACAAAATACCAATTATACAAGATGAAGCGGTAAGAAAATAATTTAGACAGTAATATTTCCCTGGCTTCGTTAAAATCGTGTAAAACTATTAGAAAACCAAATTTTGCGGTGTTTTTCTTCTATGTAGAACAAATAAATTCAAGATGATGGATTTTCTTTTGAAGAAAGTGATTATAATATAATTATTGTTATAGTTCTCAAAGTCCATTATACGTCACTTCCGGAACATAACATAAATGTTGGTATTATTATAAACGACTACAATTAATATATTATGAGGTTATGAATTTAGTGAAATTCGCAAAAAGTTGAACCAAAGTTAATTGGCGAAAAATTAATTAGAAATCACATCATCCAATATATTTGGATAAAAGAAAATCCGACTAGGGGAAACCCATCTTGACAATAAAATTGAAAACGTAAACTCACAACTAAATTAAGCTGATTTTTTGACAGATTTTGTATTTTTTGATAGAATCTACTCGTATCCATTTATTGCCGTTGTTAGGAGAGAAACAGACAATACAAGACCTAGCGAAGTGACGTCACACCAATCATATAGCTGTTTAAAATCGCCTAAACGTGTAACCGAATATTTGAATTTAAATTTCCGTGTAATAAATCACTCACCCTTCCAAAGCATTAAAAATTGTTGTTAAAAGTTATATGGTATCATATTCTCAACACTGTAGGTAATGTCGTTTATGACAACTATCTAATACCCTATTATATAAAGTCAAAATATGTTTTAATTTATAGTTAAATCATTTTTTTTAAAGTTAACGAGTGTTTAAAAACAATAATTTTAAACAAGTAATTTTGTAATATAGTGAGATGGATCCAAAATAATAGGTATAGTAGTAGAAACAGGAAGTTGTTTAATCTACCACAGAGTCTAATGAGTCCATCTTTAGAAAGGATACCTGATAGACTAACAAGTTTACTTGACGAAGGTTAAGTCCGGTTATTATTTAGAACAGTCAGCTCTTTTGGAAACGAGTCAGATTAAACTTTTCTAAAAAGTATTTTTTCAGCTTCATTAATTTCTTGAACTGAAAGTTCTTCTATAATTCTTCTCTTCTCTTGCATTGCTCTAACAAATCTTCGAACATATGCGGTACTGCGTACAAGTAGGAACCACTTAGAAAACCGAATTGGATTTGGCAAAGTTTCATTCAGGTTTTCTTCATTTTCGGTTATAACAAAAATGTTTTCGGTTTGTTTTATTTAAAGACTCGAATCGTCAAGTTCTGTATTAAATTCCATTATGTTTTGTTCCTTAGGCCAATTATCAGTGGGTAAATATAGAAATTCTGGACCCGTCTACAGTTTTTACTGAAAATTAGGGAGCCAATCCTTTTTGTAGCTTCATCTGCCACATTACTTCTTGAATTTATATGTCGCCACTCTGATACATTCGTTAATTCTTGTATTTCCAGTAATCGCTGTGATACAAATACTTTGAAGCTGCGTGCTTTGGAACGTATCCAGTAAAGAACTGTTTTAGAATCGCTCCAATAAAAGAATTGATCAAATTTGAGGTTTAAACTCTCTTTTAAACTATTTCCTAACCTGGCACCCATTAAAGCCGCTTGAAGTTCAAGCCTAGGTATAGACAAAGGCTTCAAAGGTGCTACTCTCGTTTTCGCACAGACAAAACTTATTTCAATTTCGTTATCCTTTCGGACTCTTAAAAATGAAACTACTGCATAGCATCTTTCCGATGCGTCACAGAATATATGAAGTTGTATTTTACTTTCCTCTCGATTCAATGTAAAATATTGCCTCGGTATTTGGAACTTAAAAATTTCTTTTAAATCTTTAATCCAATTTTGCCATGGATCATTTAATGAATCGGGAAGTTCATCGTCCCACCCAATTTGGTTCTCCAAATATCCTGTAGTAAGACTTTACCTTGAATTAAAAAATGTGCTAAGAAACCCAGAGGATCGAACACCGACATAATAACTTTTAAAATTTCACGTTTTGTCGGTCGCCTTTTTAGATGTAAAATATCACTATCTATTTTATAAAATTTTGTTTTAAATTCAAACATGTCGTTTATTGGATTCCAAAATACTCCTAATATTTTTTCCGTAACTGTGTTGTCATTTAGCTTAAGCTGTTTAAAACAATCAGCTCTTAGATCTTTATCAACATTCTGAAGAATTTCTTTAGAATTGGATATGTAGTTGCATATATTGAAACTTGCCTGTTTGTGAACATGGATAATATCATTTATCAGCTTGACAGGTTCTTCGATACTGTCTGCTCCACCCAGATAATCATCCATATAATGTTCTTCTATTATACACTTAGCGGCTTCAGGATACTTATTCTCAAAATCTTGTGCATTTCGATTTTTAGCTTCTTGTGCTAGGCATGGTCCACAGGTTGAGCCAAAAATCACAACGCCTATTTCATATACATCTGGAATTCTCCGACGATCCATTTCTCTCCATAAAAGTCGTTGTGCGCAACAATCTTCTTGTAAAAACATTTCGCGTATGTCTGCGGTAAAGGCATATTTTTTAATTATGAAATTAAGCAAAATAGTAAACAGGGAGTTATATAAGTCCGGACCAGTAAAAAGATTATCATTTAAACTCATACCATTACTTTTTGCTGATGCGTCAAATACTATGCGTAACTTTTTAGGTTTATTTGGAGTTCCTGAGCAATTTTTTTATCTACTAAGGTAATAGTAGACTCATCGTCTAAAAATGCAAAAGTGTCAACCTCTACGTTACCATAACTAACTTTAACTGGAAGAATTTTTAAAAGAACACTTGTATTGTTAGAAATGTGACAGTTGATTTCAGAAGATTCATTGTGTGTTGGAGTAAGTACTTCAGAAGTACTTGCTGTGGCTAAACTTTCAATACTTTCCACATTGTTTTTATGAAGAAGTTGATGGTGTGATCTAGTGCAATCACGAATTCCACAATTACGTTTTTTACGACATTGTTTTATATTATGGAATGCCGTTAGGCATGAAAAACAAATTTTTTGTGATGTAACAAAAGACCATCTGTCATCAACTGACAAAGATTTAAATTTAGAAAATAAACTCAAATTGTGAAGTTCTGGCTGACAGCAGCAAATGCATTTTTTGGCAATCGAATTATTTTTCGTCGTTAAAGTTGGTAACAAATTTGACATTTTTTGGATTAGATTTTAGGTTACCTTTTCTTTAAAATTTGTCACTGTCAGGTAATTTTGGAAATTGAATTTGACACAATATATTCGACTTTTTATCGATCAAATGTGCGAATTCTAAAAGTTTGAATTTTGGGTGATTTTTTAATAAATGTTCTGTCCAACTAATTTTGTATGAAACAGGAAGTTTATTAACTAATTCTGTTAATATCATTGGATTATGAAGGTGATCTTCCTCTTTTAAAGATCGAATAGTTGCAACAAAATTTTTTACTTCATCAGAAAACTATTAGCTGGTCAATTTGTTCAGTTTTAAGGTACGGAAACTGTTTTAATTTAGATGTTAATAAAGATATTATATGTTCCGGTCTGCCGTATCTAGATTGACCTGTTCTACATTTTGGGGCATGATAAGCAATGACTGACATATTCTTTTTGCATTACCCTTTAAACACTTTTGTAATCTAGATTGGTTTTCCTCATTAGAGAAATCGCAGATTGAATTCGAATTTCTATACTGCTGAATAAAATTTGGCCAGTCAATAGGATTTCCATTAAATATAAGCAATTGTCTAGGTAAAGACTGTCTCAGTAAAATTTTGGATATTTAAGGAAGTGCTACAGATTCTAAATGGTTAGTAGTTGGAAGGACTCAATTACCGAATTTTTGTCGCAGAAATTTTTCCTAGAGTCCCATGGAGTATGTCCTTGTACCCACTTTTCCATGTCAGGCCTAATTGACTCACATATATATAAAGATTCTGAGTGGGATTCTTCATCACTTTTCTCCTTCATCTGAGCAATTTTCAAAGCAAACTGCAGGTCTAATGTCTCTTGCTTTTTCTTTAATTGTTCTTGTTCCAATTCTTTCTTCTGAATTTCATATTGAAGCTCTGTCATTCTTATTCTAGAAGCTTGGCTGCTCTTGACGGTCACCATCACCTTTCACGTCAGAAAAGGGTGTCTTTTTAGAAGAAATGTGTATTGGATAAATTTCACTGGAATATTATCCAGAAAATACCAAATAATTCATATTTCATTAAAAATTAATAATATTAATCTTTCAGTTCATACTAATGTCTATCATTGTATATTTTAAAAATTCTATATATAGATTTAAACTCAACACAAGAGTCATTCCGTCTTTCTCTCAGACGTTTTTTCTTTCTACTTTCAAAATACCGTTAACGAAAACAAAATACATAATCGATCGTTGCTATGCAAGCAATATTATTGTCCTCTCATATTATCCCATCATTATAAGAGACAAAAAATATAAATATATTTCTTCCCGCTAAGATTCTGAATTCAAGGTTATTTGGATACCACGTATCGTGTCTCCTACCAACGATCTGCACCTGCAACCCGCTAAAATTCAGACATGATCGACACTCGCTCATCGACTGTCTAAGGATGCAGTCGCATTTAAATAGTAAAAGTTTCTTAAAATAATTGTAATGTTGCGTAATTAAACACACACAAAAAAGTTTTCTGAGGTTTCATAATAACATAAAAATGTACATAGTTTTACAGTGAGTGAAGTGATGAGTTGTTTGATTTCGGTTTCATAATTATTTTTCTGTTCATGTTAGTACTTGGAGTAAATGGAATAAAAAGTACATTCTTATTTCAAATACTCTTTTATTTTGGTTTAACTCCTACCTAAAGAGTTTGGTCCTTCGTTGCATATATTTAAAGAAAATACAAGTCCAGTGTTCTTTCAACATTTATGAATACTATTATTCGTAAATCGTTCATGGTCCTTCGAGCCGGATGAGTATTGGAACCAGTTTTTCACAAGCATTTTCTTGCTGTGGTCATCACGTTTGTGTGCCAGCAAACATTCTCCTGCTGTTGTCATCTGTATGGACATCTGTAGTCATCTGTATGGACATCTGTAGCCATCTGTATGGACAGCTGTAATCATCTGTATGCCAGCGGAGATTTTTCAAATCAGCAGCTTGCAAGTCTGTGCAAGTAGCAAATAGTTGGAGGCACCTGTAGTCTCTGTTTCAAGGAGTCAGGTATCGACAGTGATTGTGTGAAAATTCAAGGTCAGTTCTTTTAATTTCATAATAAAAAACTATAATTTTTATGTTTCAAACATTTTTGAAAAATAATTTACGCAGTCAATTTACTGCGGTGTAGCATGTAAAGACGATTTTACTGTAATTTTAACAATTTTCACGTAAAATAAAATTTAATTTCACAAAAATACTTATTAGCTGTTTAACAAAGTTTAATAAAAATTTGTAATCATAAAATAGTGTATATCACAAAATTGTTGATATTTTATATTGTCACATTTTATTTTTTATTTTTTATTTCATTTAAAAATAAAAACATCTTTCAAAATGGAGCTTCAAATGTTAAAAAATAAGCGAACGGTTCTGAAAAGTCAGTTAACTAAAGCAATTAATTGGTTTCAAATAAACGGAGATAACGTAGATAAACTTAATTTGCAATTACGAATGAATTCAAATATGCCATTACTTGAAAGGTATAATGATGTACAAGATATTTTAGAAATAGAAAAACCAGACGACACCGAAGATCGTTCTGAATTTGAAAATAAATATTTCAAGTTGATTGCTGACATGCAAACAAAAATTTCAATAATGGAAACACCCATTCATGATAATTATTCCAAAAATAATATTAATTTACCTAACATTAAAATACCAATATTTTCAGGAAATCCATTAGAATTTCAGACATTCATGGATTTATTTACCTCTTTAATTATTAACAATTCTAAATTGTGCAACTCCGAAAGATATTTTTATTTAAAAACATTTTTATCAGGGGATGCTCTAAGATCGTTAGATCAAGTTCCGGTAGCCGATGCCAATTTTCATATAGCATTGGATATTTTAAATAAAAAATACAATAATAAAAAACAATTAATTAATACTTTATATCATCAGCTACTGAACACCCCTAATATTTCTAAAAATAATGTAAGAAATCTCAGAAAATTCACAACAGATATGTCTACAACAGTAGCTAATTTAAAAAACACTAATTTAAATAATGAAGAACTTTTTAACTCATTAATAATATATATAATTGAACAAAAATTAGATTTTCAAAGTAAAAAAGCTTTTGAAGAAAAAATAGAAAAAAATCAAATGCCAGAAATTAACACCTTGTTTGAATTTTTGGAAGACAGATGTTCGGTGTTAGAATCTTTCACTAATAATATGTCCTTTGACGATAATCAAAACAATCAACATATACAAAAATCGCATAAACCTCTTGCGCAAACAAAACATTCCTTTCATGTCGAACACGAAGGTAAACATTTCCAAAACTCTAATAACATTTCTCAGTCTCAAGTGTTGAAAAATAAAACGCAGTTTGTAAAATGTACATTCTGCAATTCAGGGGAACACAGAATTTTTAAATGTTCTCAATTCAATCAGCTACCGCCAGACGAAAGGCATAAATTTATTAAAGAAAACAAACATTGTTTTAATTGCTTATCTAGCAATCATGTGAGCAATGATTGCTTATCCAAATTCAATTGTTTAATATGCAGCAAAAAGCATAACACTTTATTACATTTAAAATCTTTTAATGATTTTCAAAATAAAAATAAAAATTTCCAACAACGAAATTATTCAAATAAAAACTTTAACAATAAAGATAATAATTTTCAAAGTAACTATGTCTCTCATGACAATAATGTAAATAATAAAAATAGTTCAAGCACGGTAGATGTTTCGAACCCTTCATCTTCAAGACAAGAACAATCTTGACAACTAACGTCAGCTTCTTTGTCTGCTTTTTCAATGTCAAACAATTACGTTCTTTTAGCCACAGCGCAACTTTTTGTTAAGCCTAAAGATAAACCAAGTATGGTAATAAAAGTTTTACTTGACAGTGGTAGTCAAACTTCTTTCATAACTTCAAAATTAGCTGATGCACTGGGTTATGATACTTACGAATATAAATTACAAATCTCAGGTATTTTAAATAAAAAAAACTCATTAAATAAAATGTTGGATGTCAAACTTTTTTCAATGTATGATAGTAACAAAAGCTTTAACGCGTCGTGTGCAGTTGTTGATACGATTACGCAACCTTTGCCACAAATTTCAATTAATATACAAAAACTTAAAATACCTGAACAATATAAAAATAAATTAGCTGATTTAAATTTCTTTATTCCGTCTGACATTGACATGCTGATAGGAGCTGATTTATACTATGATTTATTGATTGATGGATTTAAACCTTTGGGGAAAGGTTTACCATCGTTAGTTAACACTCATCTGGGATGGGTAATTTCAGGCAATTTGCCATCTAAATATATTGAAAATAGCAACAACGCTAATGTTTCTTCTTTGTCGGTTTTATCAGAAAACAAATCTGATAACAACTTTTTGCTCACTAGTAAATGTGACGATTTTTTAGAGAATAATGTTAATTCTCAAAGTGGTTCTCGTACCCATATAACGGAGGTTTTAAATGTAAAAAGCGGCCCTAGCGCCCTAAATAAAAATAGCGGTTCTCGTACCCATAAAACGGAGGTTTCAAATTTGCAATACGGCCCTGGCGCCAACAACAATAGTGATTTCAAAAAATCACAAAATTCTAGTGTTATTTTTCACAATGAAAAGCTAGAGAATTCAAATTTAAAATACGACCATAGCGTCAACAATATTAATGATTTTCAAACATTACAAAATTCTAGTGTTATTTTTCACAATGAAAAGCTAGACAATTTATTAGAAAAATTTTGGTCTCAAGAAGAGATACAGCAAACACCATTTTTATCATCAGACGATGAAATGGCTGAAAACATTTTTTCTTCCACTACGGAAACTTTGAAAAACGGTAAATATCGAGTAAATTTGCCTCTAGTTAATAGTCAAGCTCACAAGAAGTTGGGTGACTCATTTATTACTGCCAAACATAGATTTCTTTCGTTAGAAAATAAACTTTCGAAAAATCCTAAATTATTTTATGAATATAAAAAATTTATTGACGAGTATCTTGAATTGGGTCATGCACGAAAGATTCCAATTTCTCTCACTAATTCTCTTTTAGAAAATAAATATTTTGCTCCACACTTGTGTGTACTTCGCGATAGTGCCAGTACCAAGTTGCGAGTCGTTCTTGATTTTTCATGTAAATCAAATTCCTCTTTCTCGTTGAACGATATTTCTTTTAAAGGTCCTCAAGTGCAACCTGAACTATTTGATATATTATGCAGATTTCGGTTATTCAAATATGTATTAACTGCTGACATTCAAAAAATGTACAGACAGATTGAGATGAATCCATCTCAAAATTTCTTACAGAACATTTTATGGAGAGATTCTCCTCATGATCAAATTTCATGTATTGAATTAAATACAGTTTCCTTTGGACAAAAAAGTGCTCCATTTTTAGCTTGTCGAGTTTTAAAAGACATAGCTCTTAAAAATTATCAGTTCCCTTTGGCTGCTCAAGCATTGTTGGAACAAACATATGTTGATGACATCCTTTCAGGAGTCAATTCATTTTCTGCTTTACAAACTTTACATCGAGAATTAAATTCAGTATTAAATAAACACGGATTTACATTGCATAAATTTTGCACAAATTCAAAAGAATTTTCAAAAAACATTTCAACTTCTTCTGATATCATTGACATGAATCTAGATAATATCTCTTGTAAAATATTAGGGTTGCACTGGAACCCAAGCACAGACAATTTTCAAATATCTGTGCCAAAAAATTTAATATTACAAAAAGTTACCAAAAGACAAATTTTGTCAACAATAGCTCAATGTTACGATCCAATGGGATTAGTTAACCCGGTGATAGTTTCCCGAAAAATTTTAATGCAGAAAATTTGGCTAAATAAAATTTCGTGGGATGAACAAATTAAAGATCCATCAATTTTGCTTGACTGGGACATTTTTACCGAGAATATTTCTCAATTAAATTCCATTAAAATCCCTCGACGTTTATTCTTATCAAAAACATTATTGTATACGGAAATTCATGGATTTGCAGATGCCAGCTCAGTAGCGTACGGCTGCAATTTATACTTACGAACATTTTATGATGATAATACAATTCATTGCATTTTAATCTCTTCTAAATCTAGGGTAGCACCGGTAAAGAAAATTATTACCATTCCAAAATTAGAATTGTGTGCGATGTTGTTGCTTTCACATTTATTACAAAAAACTTTAAAAATTTTTGAAAATAAAATATTTTTGCGATCAATCAATTTATGGTCTGATTCACAGATTGCTCTCTCTTGGGTTAAGGGACACCCTTCCCGTTGGTCTGTTTTTGTGAGTAATAGAGTTTCACAGATACAAGAAATTACACAAAATTTCCAGTGGCGTCACGTCAAGTCGGCCCACAATCCCGCTGATTTGTTATCGCGTGGAATATTCAATGCAAAGGTTTCGGATTTCTGGTTTACAGGACCAGAATTTTTAAAAAATTTGTCAACAGATTTCGATAAACATGATACTTTCTCTTTAGTAATTTCTCCCCCGGAAAGCAAAAAAGTCGCTTTACCGGTAGTAACTGCACAACAAAATTATTGGATAACAATATTCAACAAATTTTCGTCATTTTCTAAACTTCAACGCACAGTGGCGTACATGTTAAGATTCAAAAATATTTTAAAGAATAAAATAAAATTTCCTTCAATTTTACAAGTATCTGAATTACTCAGTGCTAATATTTTCATGATAAAAATAATTCAAGAAGAATATTTTGACTTGGAATTAAAATTATTAAAATCTAAAAAGACAATTAAAAATAAACAAATTTTATCTTTAAACCCTTTCATAGATTCAGATGGAATTATACGAGTGGGCGGTCGTCTGTTGCACTCATCTCTTTCATATTCGCAAAAGCATCCTATTTTGCTACCAGCAAATTGTCATGTTGTAAATTTGCTTATTCGTTTTGAACATATCAGATTAGGACATAGTGGTCCTCAAAATGTGTTGTCTAATCTTAGATTAAACTATTGGCCTTTAAATGCTTTACGAGAAATTAAACGTATCATTCATCGTTGCATAGTTTGTCATCGATTTAATGCACAAGCAGCCCAACAAATTATGGCGGCTCTTCCTAAAGATAGAATTGCAATTTCACGACCTTTCCAAAAGTCCGGTATTGATTTTGGAGGTCCTTTTCTTATAAAAACTTCATTGCGCCGAAATGCGCCTTTATCCAAATGCTATCTTGCCTTGTTCGTGTGTATGGTCACTAAGGCAGTTCATTTGGAGCTCGTATCAGATCTGACTACTGATGCTTTTTTAGCCTCCTTAAAACGTTTCATTGCACGTAGAGGAATCCCATCTATCTTATATAGCGACAATGCTACAAATTTTGTTGGTGCGCATAATGAACTCCAATCAATAAAAAAATTTTTAGCTTCAGAAGATAATCAAAATTCAATCCATAATTATTTATCCACTAATCAAATAGAATGGAAATTTATACCACCCCGGTCACCCCATTGGGGAGGGATCTGGGAATCAGCCATAAAAAGCGCTAAACAACACATGTACAAAATCATGGGAAAATCACATTTTACTTTTGAGCAATTAGCTACAGTATTATCTCAAATAGAAGCAATATTGAATTCTAGACCACTTTATCCTCTCTCTAATGATCCAGTGGATCTAAACCCACTGACACCTGGTCACTTTCTAATTGGTACAGCTTTAACGGCTTTTCCGGAAAAAGACGTTACATTAATTAACACTAACAGACTTTCATTCTGGCACAAGTGCACACAAGTACAACAACAATTTTGGAAAAGATGGTCTATTGATTATTTGAACAGGTTACAAAATCGGCCCAAGTGGTTAACTCCGTCAATCAATATTCAAATCAACGATTTAGTTTTGCTTAAAGAGGATGACACTCCTCCGCTTAAGTGACCTTTGGCCAGAGTTCTGGAAATGTTTACAGGTAAAGATGGTAAAATTCGATCCGTTAAATTATTAACTTCAAATGGTCAATATGTTAGACCCATTACAAAACTTGTTTTATTGCCTGCTCATGATGACTGACCTTGAATAGGCAGCATCATGACAGTTTTACTTTTGCTTTAAGCCTCTGTGTTTCGCTCTACGGCGCGTTACACAAGCGTATGTGTTTTAATTTTGTTTTAAGCCTCTGTGGCCCGACTCAAGGGAACAACCACATGCGTATGTGTTTGTAACTTCAAATTTTCGCCCATTTATGGACTCTTTGTAAGCCTATCCTGGAACTCCAGGATAGTGCATTTTCATTTATGTCCACCCTGTTGCTTGTTCTTTGTGGTCGCCATGCGTCACAAATGCACAAGCAACTATTTTTTAATTTGCTCGGCGAAATCCAGCAGACGATTTCAGCAGTCGAACCCGGGGGCTGCTTGGGGTATTCTTTTTTGTTATGTGGGAACACAAACGCAAGGCAACTTCGTCCCTGGTAAGTTTCCCACGGGGTTTTCACTTTCACTTCCCTTATGGAAGGAAAGTTAATTGCAAGGAAGCCGCTGTATTTGTACATGCATGCCTTTATTTTCCCTTTACTAAGGAAGCCTTTGCACGCTTTGCTAGCAAAGCAGGGCACTACAGCCTTCTACAAGGACATGTGGTATTATTATAAGCTTTTCGCTTAAGTTAATTTTATTGTTTCATGTTTGTGTTTATGAATTTTCATTACAGTATTCTGTACTTTCTACTTCTCAATAGTTATGTGAGAACTCAATAGTAAGGAAGAGTTTAGTCTTTTCTTACTTTTTTCAGGGTTATTCTTCACCCGTTTCTTCTTTCACGATGAATTCACTGGAATCATTCCCAAATCTTTGCTGCCGGGGCAGTATGGATAAATTTCACTGGAATATTATCCAGAAAATACCAAATAATTCATATTTCATTAAAAATTAATAATATTAATCTTTCAGTTCATACTAATGTCTATCATTGTATATTTTAAAAATTCTATATATAGATTTAAACTCAACACAAGAGTCATTCCGTCTTTCTCTCAGACGTTTTTTCTTTCTACTTTCAAAATACCGTTAACGAAAACAAAATACATAATCGATCGTTGCTATGCAAGCAATATTATTGTCCTCTCATATTATCCCATCATTATAAGAGACAAAAAATATAAATATATTTCTTCCCGCTAAGATTCTGAATTCAAGGTTATTTGGATACCACGTATCGTGTCTCCTACCAACGATCTGCACCTGCAACCCGCTAAAATTCAGACATGATCGACACTCGCTCATCGACTGTCTAAGGATGCAGTCGCATTTAAATAGTAAAAGTTTCTTAAAATAATTGTAATGTTGCGTAATTAAACACACACAAAAAAGTTTTCTGAGGTTTCATAATAACATAAAAATGTACATAGTTTTACAGTGAGTGAAGTGATGAGTTGTTTGATTTCGGTTTCATAATTATTTTTCTGTTCATGTTAGTACTTGGAGTAAATGGAATAAAAAGTACATTCTTATTTCAAATACTCTTTTATTTTGGTTTAACTCCTACCTAAAGAGTTTGGTCCTTCGTTGCATATATTTAAAGAAAATACAAGTCCAGTGTTCTTTCAACATTTATGAATACTATTATTCGTAAATCGTTCATGCATTACGGTAAAAGCTCCATCCTTTTTTTGTCGAATTCTAGCACTGCGTCTTAGCGGCACTGATAAGGGCTTTTTATTTTCCATAGTGCTAATTTAGAAGGCTGAAGGACCAATTATTAGATTTTACCTGTAAATTATGGATTATTAGATTTTACCGGTAAATTATGGATTAAATCCGTGCTCGAAGAACGAAATAGACTTTTCTTTTTTTTGACAAAATTATTTTTTTTTTATTTATTATGTTTCTATGTTACAAAAACAAAAACATCAGTATAATATAGTCTTATCACAACTTCAATTAAATCTTAAATATAAAGCTAACATAAAGTGATACTTTTTTCACATGAGTGAAAAAAGGCACTTTACACACTAGTTGCATACAATATTTTTTCTACTACCAACAAATATGTAGTGCGTAAAATAATAAACTAGCAAAATTGTTCTTAATTAATGTTATATTCTTTTTATTTAATGATACAAGACATACTTGTTACGTAAATAAAATAATACTTTTATCTTTAATTTAATTTAGTTGTTTTATGGGAAATAATCATAATAATGTCACGTCGTGGTAGTCAGTCTAGGTTTTTTGGAGTTTTGTAGCTCAGGTACTTTTCTGACTACACGACGACGAGCTCTAGCTCGCCACGCTGTATTTCGAGTAGTTCGGACTTCCTCAGGATTTGAATAAAGTCCAACCGACCCAAAATAAAACCTGGAGAGGGTTATTTATTAAATCACTGTACGTTACTTACGTTAGGTTAGGTTCAATGTAAGTGGAGCGTTTGCCGCCCCTCAACTGCGGCCAGCAGAGGCCTATTGTGGCTCACCTCTATGGGTTATAATTCACCATACAATCCACACCTTCTTACGGTTGATTTAGGTGAAGCTTCCTTGAAGTCTGTAAGCTGCAGCTGTACGAAGCCAAACATACTAAGCTATTCATCTCCAGGGCAGGGCATGGGCATAAAATATATTCCGTCGTTTCGTCTTTCACACTGCAGAAGCGACAGTCCGATGTTTGACTCAGACCTAGGTTCTTCAGGGTTTGGCTATGAACGCCTTAGAGTGAGGTAAGCCAGGAATATTTTTCCAGTGCTGGAGTCGGTTGGAGCTCAGTGCTTTTAAAGCTGCCTGGCTGTCCGAAAAAATTTAAATACTTTTGTTAACAAGAGGATGATTTGCCAACTCTCTTGCACACAATTCTATAGCAAAGATCTCCGCCTGAAAGATGGCAGCAGACTTGCTGAGGCTTATTGTGATGTCAACTCTCGGTTTTCTGCTGTACACTCCGGCTACCGCACCATTTGGGGTCTTTGAACCATCTGTTTACAATACATAAGCCGTCCCTGGAAAGAGGGTTGTGTATTTGGACCTGTGGCCTTCTTTACTCATAGATGCGATATTGCCATATCTTTTTGGTATATTTCTTGACTGGAAGGCATTGATTTTGTCGTTAAAAGTTCGTTTTTCTTTTGTTTTATGTTGGTCATTGTATTAAAGTACCTTTGACATTGGTTAGGTGGGGGTTTTATGATTTCCTGGTCGGCTTTGGTGTGTGAGAGCACGTTGCCTGTTAAGGCACAACCGGCAAAGATTGGCAAAGAGTTTTTTATTGAATTATTAATTCAACCCCTAGGGGGATTTTGCTCAAGCCATTTTATGGTGTTAAAAACAATTGTTTAGTGACCTGTGGTTATTTTGAGTGGTATATTGTTTAAAAACACATTCACATGTGCTTCCTAATTTTTATTTTTATTTAAGTGTATTTCTTTCTTTTCTCCTACTTTCAGTAGACTTTTTATTTAGTTTTGTTTTTTTGACTGTCCCAGAATAGATAATAAGTCTTTTTTTTGTTATCGTACAATACGATTATTTGAGTAATATTCGTTAAAAAGATAATATTGTAGAAATGGTTTAATTTACTTTATTAAATATTTTTTTCTCTTTTTTATTTTGCTTAAATTCTGATTCTGCTTTTTCTTCATTTGTCCAACGCATATTGGTGTTGTTGCTGTTACCAGAGAGTTACTTCCGGTAGGAGACAGCAGATATCATGCTAATTGAGAACCTCCACCACTGGAGTCAGGCAAGCGTTACGCTAACATACTAATTTTTCTTAAACATATGTGATTACGAATAATTATTGCTTAGTTCGCGGTTTAACCTTTTAAACTTAACTTACGAATTTAAGTCGCGTAAATCTGGTATTTATGTATTGTAAGCAGTGCTCCAAGGCGTAGCATTTTATTCGTTTCGTTTATTGTATAATCTTACAAGTCCTTACCAGAGCTCTAGCGTCGCTTTTTGGTTGCAAAGAAAAATCCATCGCGGATAATCGCGCTCGTGGGCGCGTATGAATATAGTTATTTTCTCTTTATTTTTTTTTATTAATATATTTCGCTTGGAAACCTGCACGTTTTCATTCCGAGAGTGTGGTGAGTACTCATCTCTCGCAGCAGTCCAGAGTGGTCCCATAGCCTCTCCCCCTCAATTTGACCAGCCACCGACATTCTGGCCTCCTGCTCCAATAATATGTGGAGAGGAGTAAGACCCAGAGAACTTTCCATTGCCGCTGTCGGTGTAGTTGACATGGCGCCTGTAATAGCCCACACAAGCTAGTCTCTGGACACCAGATAATTTAGCCGCCGCAATAGACTGGAGCCCCTTCATCCGCCGTTTGATAAATCCAGTAAATCTGCTTAGGGTTCATTACCCACGACTTGCCGCATACCTTTCTGATACTCCAGAAGGATGCCCTGGCTTTATTGATTGTTCTTTCCAGATGGGACTTACCAGGTAAGTTTTCTATCTACGATAATCCCCAGATACTTTACCTCCTCCGCAAACGGAATGGTTACGCCTTCCAAAATTGGATGACGTAGCTTATCAAGCTTCGTCCTTTTTGTAAAAGGAACTATTACCATTTTGTGGAGGTTCACAGACATCTGTTCCTCCTCACACCACCTGTATACGATGTTAAGGGCTTCCTAAAGGATATTAGAAATAATCTCTTCAAATAAACCTCTAACCATTATTAAAAGGTCATCGGAATAGCATTGAAAATCCAACCCCAGCTGGGAGAGTCTGTTCAGAAAAATTTCGACCAGGAGCCACCAAAGAAATGGAGATAGCACCCGACCTTGAGGACACCCCTTAGCCACAATAATTCTAACAGTCTCCTCCTGCAGTGATGATGTCACCAAAACGATTTTCAAGCATGCATTTGATACAGTTGCAGATTGGTCTGCTTATTCCGCTTCACAGCAGTGCAGTGTAAAGGGATTAAGGTAGGGCGTTGTTGAACGCCCCTTCAATGTCGAGGAAAGCTGTCAACGCAATCTCTTTAACGAGTGGCCTATCTGTTCTACAAGGTTATTTAGAGCTAAATCTGTGGATTTTCCAACCTGGTAGGCATATTGTCTGGGGTTGAGGGAAATTTCCCTGCAGTTCCTCTCCCTAATATGCCTATCTAGAATTCTCTCTATATATACTACGTATATATACGACCCTAGCAATCGACCAGCCCTGTGGTATGTAGCTCCACACCAGGCACAAAATAGCTTCATGAGAAGAGGCAACACTTATCTGAAGGGCGAGAGGTAAAAAATGGTAGTTACATGCCTATTTGCGATATTTAGGGCCGGTTTATCAATGTGCTGTTAACACAACTTGACTGACAGCTATCGCCTAGCTGTCAGTTAAAGTGTTTATCGATGTCACTGTTACCGGTAACCGAAGGTTATCTTGGATTTTAGCTGACAGAGACTTGAAACCTCCTGTTTGCTAGTTGACTGCCAGCTAAATTGATTGACGTTCAAGCTCAATAGATTTTGTTGTTTTGTAGTTTTGTTATCTGCAAGAAAAATATAATCTATAAGAATTTTTGTAATCTTTTCTTAATTTTATTTGTGTGATTTATTATTATGGAACAGGGTGATCTATTTCAAGGAGGACATTAATTTATAGAGATGACGACGAAGAAATAATACTATTTATTGAGCATGAACGAAGACCTTATATTATGAGAGGTTATAGCATCTGTTTTTTTATTTTCAATAATGTTTTTTTTTATTTATAATCATCAAAAGCAGTGCTCTATCTGATGCCGTATAATTGGCCAATCTTTTTTTCTTCTCTTCCAAAGATTCCATAACCAAAAAAAAACTTCAACCGAAACACAACAAAAAAGAACTTCAACTGACACAACAAAAATGGACGTTTGTTTGGAAATTGGGCAGTTTGGATTTTTATTTTAGCCATATTCGGGCGGTCTCTTTGGTTTAAAAACATGTTCAACAATTTTTAGAAGCAGCTTTAAAATTACTTCATAGATTTGGGAAGCGCTCAAATATATGATTTTAAAACTGTGATGTCACTAGCAGTTGACAGTTTAGTTTGTCAATGTTTGTCAGATTCGTACCTGAAGTAAATTATTGTAAATAACAAAAAAGAGGTGCTTGTCGTCATTTGTGTTTTTAAATAAGTTATGGTTAAATGATTTACAGAAATGGATCGATTAATCGAAATATTCAACGAAGATGTCGAATCACAGCAGATTATTGTACACAATTGGTTTTTGAGTCAAGAAGATGATTGTGTAGATATTATTTTTGTCAACGCAGACTGTTAAATCGTCTAGCTGAGCCCGAATCATTTTTGTATTTTTTTCGTATAACTATATAAATAAATGAATATTATTAATTATTATTACTCTTTCTTGCGTCTTTCACTTAAGCCCGTCGTCTGCCTTCTCTGTTTGACATTGATGACATTTCTACCTCCTTGAACCGTTCTCGAGAGGACGTTTCAAAAACAGATGCAGCTGGTTTAAAACTAATTCAACGTGACGTCATTGTTTGGTCACTCGAATGGGAATGGTTTAAACTGTTTGAAATATGTTTAAACCAGTCGACCGCCCGAATATGGCTTTTGATTCCAAATCGAACCCCCACCTTTGTTGAGTTTATACCGCGTAATTTAAATTGTCCAATCAAAAATATTTGCGGAAATAGTCAAAGCAGCCAACCGACCAAAATTTAGCAATAGCTAGAAGTTATGTCAGTTACGCCTAGCTGTTGGCTACGTAACAGGCAGATTTAACAGCACATTGATAAACCGGCCCTTAGTAGGTTACTGATTAAGTGGCACCTCCTGGTGTGTCTCACTTCACTTTAACTTTCCCCGCAAGAACCAAACAACATATACAGAATACTTCGTCTAGCGAAGCGTTAATGGTCTAAGGTTTTATAGAAAATTGACCATAAAATAAAGGTTCGGTAAAACATGATTTTTTTTTTCATAGTATAAGGTTTTAGAATAGCAAAACTTCATATCAAGAATTACATTTTTCGATAAAACCAAAAATAAGAATTTTTCTCATCTTGTAAACCCCATGCGTAGACATGTTTACTTTATATTTATTAGATCTATTTTTATTTCAGATTTGGCCAATTCTTGTTATATTTGCCTGTGATTGGACAACTACAGAATCGCAAAAGTTAATCGCTTTGTGCTACGAATTTCAAGAAAATTTTCCGATTTTTTCGGAAGAAAAACAAGAATTGTTGAACTTAGCAAATCACGTACAAGTCACTAAACCAACATTAACGGCAGGCGGATTTTTTGATCTCAACTACAAGACCCTATTCGCGCTATTTGGCACAATCACCACTTATTTTTTTGTAATAATGCAGTTTAATTCCACTATTGAAAATTAATAATCGTTTGTAATGTATTGAGAATAACACAATAAACCAAAAGCATTTTAGTCATTTTTTATTTCAATAACATTTTTTCATAGGTCATAATTCTTAGAAGAACGAGAAAAAACAAGAATACACAAAAAATGTTGTTGTGGCCTGGCAATTGTCTTTTTATAAAATAAATTAAATGGCAAAAAAATAATAAGATTTTTCATCATATTGATATTTCTAAAAGAAAAAGTTATTAAATATCTTGATTATACAGTTAAAGATACAAAGTAAGTTAAATGGGAAAAAAGATGCGTAGGGGACCGTGGGGTAGAAACGAGTAGTAGGCTAGAACGGGGTACCGTTTGTACTCTTTGCATCATCAAGCGGTCTTTTGGCGCCTAAATCCAGGTTTGGATTGCCTCGGACGCCACCTTCCGTTTATAGTGTGAAGGCTACTTGCTCGGGCAGCTTCAGTGGAGAAAGAATTACTCCAGGGGTCATTATGGTATCGACCAAGGCGTTAGCGGCCAGAAGGACAGACTTTACTTGTCCTACTGGGTTCAATTACCTGAGTATTTATGCTGCTGGGATGTTATATCTCACAACCAAAAAAAAAAAGAAATAAATAAAAATACTTTATTTAATTACCCAAAATCCGAAAAGAAAGGTGTGTAACAGACGGTACAAGCACGGATGGCTTTGCTGGCGTGGTATGATCTGATTGACGGTTCCTGGTTAAGGCTATATTTGGATTTGTCTTCAGCTTGACCTATCTGTAAACGCCACTGAAGTGAACAGACTGTTACTCCAATTGGATCTGCCATAGCAACTCGGACTTCGGGCTGCCACTGCAGCTCTCGACAAGGGATTGAATTTTGCTTCTTGATAAGAACTTCGGAGTCTAAGAAGCACGGCCTTATATTCGAAGCTACTCTCATAATTTTAAGTTAATTCCACTCCAGTGCCCTGCGCGATTTAATTTATGTATTTTAATTATTACGGAAAAAATTACTTTGTTACACGTTTTAGATACTTGGGAGCAATACCTTTCTTTGCATCGGCGCCGGTTAAGATTCTCACTAAGAAGGTAGTGAAACTGGGTTGAATCCAGAAATATATCTGGACTGGTTTGTAACGTTTTCTGGAGCAACTCGCAAGAAGCCAGTTCTCTTTCTTTTATATGGTCATACAAGACATATTAAGAAACTTATTCTGATAAATTACCCAAGAGACAACGGGGAAGTTTTACTTTGTTTCCTTTCCCACTGCTATCATGGATTACAACCACTTGACATCGATTCGTGAGGCCTTTGAGCACCAATTATGAGCATAAAATAAGTACCTGGTTAAGAAGTAATCCTGATAAAGTTGTTATGCTGTTTCAAATGTCTATCTACGGTTTTAGATGCATTTGAGGATACTGGTACTTTGTAATGAAAGTTTTTCTTGTTTTATGTTTTTGTGGTTAGGCCTCAAGTATTTTTGTGTTTTTTACCACTAATCGATTTTGAGATATACCAAAAAAAGTTTTAGAAATTAAATTAAAATAGGGCGCCAGTCAATTTATTTTTAAATCCAAGAGGTCATCCATATCTCAAATGTGGTCAAATTATTCAGAAGAAATAAAACTCCAAGACATGTACCACAATATAATTAAAACAAAAGAGGTTTAGTGGGCAACTAGTTTCGGCTTATGAGCCATCCTCAGGCATGGAAACAAATTACCCGGTGTGTAACATACAATATTAAACAATACAAATTTTAAAATACTTACCATATTTAGTAAAAACAATTAATTGTAATAAAAAACATTTTGTAAACAATTTACATGTTATTGAGGGTGGTATTTTCCTACCTTTGTGATTCTTAGCAGCAGGAGGAACATTATGTGGTTTCCTCATATATACCATCCTTCATGCGGTAACGTTGTTTGGACATGATATACGCACTTTTACCTTTTTCCACAATAAAAGTTTTCCTTTACTAGGTCCAAGATTTTATGGAATCATTACTACCGGTCCGCAGGACAACAGTTCCTATTTTAATTTATCATTAATTTAAAAATGTTTTCGTTCCTAACATATTTTTTCTTCATGTACCTACTCTAGTGCCCACTCTCCCTTCACCCTCAATAACATGTAAATTGTTTACAAAATGTTTTTTATTACAATTAATTGTTTTTGCTAAATATGGTAAGTTTTTTAAAATTTGTATTGTTTAATATTGTATGTTACACACCGGGTAATTGGTTTCTAGGCCTGAGGATGTCTCATAAGCCGAAACTAGTTGCCCACTAAACCTCTTTTGTTTTAATTATATTGTGGTACATGTCTTGGGGTTTTGTTTCTTCTGAATTTATTTTTGTTGTAAACAGAAATAATTGACAAAAAAAAGCTTTAGTATATAACTAAATCTTTCCTTTCTGATATTTTAATTTTGAAAAAGTCATTAAATTTGTTTTAAAAATATTCAACTTTTTTTCCTGTTTAAGTAAGTTTGTTTCTATAACAGTTTACGAAATCCCAATAGTGTTTAATTAAATTTGTGCCACCCTGTATAACATTTAATCATTGTTTGCTCTGTTCAATATAAGCATGTTATACATACAACATAAGTAGAAATAGAAAAAAAGAGAGTAATTATTTTTGCACCATTATAACAAATAGTTGTTTATTTCATTTTTTATTATCATAAAAATAGATAACCATACTATAATAACATGTCACTTTCGTCAACAGAGATCGTAGAAATATCCTATTGTTTTACTAGTACAACAATAAGTATCCATTATTGTACTAGTACAACAATAAGTATCCATTATTGTACTAGTACAACAATAACTGTCATTTCAATATTTATTTAATTTGACGTTTGTCAGTTTTGAAAATATAAATAACTATTTTTTGCTACATATAACTTGAATTATCTTTATGCTTGAAAAAATAGTATATATTACTCACATTTCGCTCAGATTACACTGCCTGGGCAGTAAACTTCTGAGCTCAACAACTAATAAGCGCCTTCTAATCCTAGTAGTATGATATACTATTTGTTGGTTCCAAATACTTGCGAATGTTGCAATTAAAAAAGTATATGAATCCGGTAATACATTATTGAATTATTTTAGTTTATCCGTATATAAGATGCTAAAATTACAAGTTCAAACATTGTTGGATCAAAATAAAAGGGAAATTGAAAGAACATTATAAAATATTTTCGTTCGTTTGAGTACAAAAAAAATCGGCTCTGTCACCCCAGAACTTTCCCGGGTCAGCTGTAGAGAATATAATTATTTTAATTACAAAATACTAAGCGTTACATTAATTTACGGAACAAATTTTAAATAGGAGGCCAATGGTGAATACGTCTACAGAATTGATATGTGTATATGACATAATCAGGCGCATGCGCACAATATATAGCACACTGCTACAATTAGAATCTCCTAAAATCATGGTTGAAAACTATTGAAAATTCTGGAAAAAGTTTAATACAAAAGTTGTAGAGAATTTTATGCTCTACAACTATGCACTATAAAATTTTACACCAAAGCCTATTGTTTATCGTTAAAAAAAAAGGCAAAAAGCCTAAATCTGTTTGTTTATCGCCCTCTAGCTGCGAAACTATGGAAAATTCGAAAAAATATGTAGGTATTAAGTAAAAAATAAGCAATCTACTTTACACACTAGTGCGTAAATACTTTACTTTACGAACTAATATTTCATTTTTCGCACTAGCACTAGTTGAACTTTGTGTAAAGTTAGTAATTTACACACGGTAGTAGAAAAAAGTAATTTTGGGGTTTAGCGGCTTCTCCATGTTGGTTGTCCTTAGCAACAAAATAACTGATATTTTGAAGCTACGGGCTCTGTCATATGATGACTGAATATTATGTAAAATTGCTTTTTAATAACATTAGGCTAAGCGCTTTCGGTCAACAACCATCTTCGGAATAAAAAACACAAATGGAGACGACATCAGTTTCACATTAAATAAACAAATTAAAATCTTAAAAATTGAAACCTTGAAACTAATTAAACTAATATGAACAATTTAAATAACAATAATTATTGTTTTAAGCCCAAAGTTACTTTAGAAAACACTCATGGTGAAATGACTTTAGAACGTTCTAGAGTAATTTCGTCATGAGGGCTTTCTAACACATAGTACTACTCTCCTTCGACTATATATACTACGTAGACGCGTCTTGCATATATTTGAGTTATGTTTAACAGTATTTATCGGAAACAACATTATGTTGCCAGGTGCCAGAATTTTCAGTGTTCATAAAAATTTTAACTGCGAATTTCTCTTACGTCGCCTGAAATTTAGACCATTTGGCAGCAATGAGATTTATATTGTCAATGATATTATTTTGTGTTATTTGATATTTTTTACGCTTTAATTTGCTTTGTAGACTTAAATAATGGTTCGAAAGTGTGTAGTTTATAAAAAATCATAAAATAAAGTAGTAAATCAGTCTTTTCATAGATAAGGTGGTTAGAGGTTATATCGACATAGGCGTACGTTATATAAGTAAAATAGCTTATTAGATAAATAAATAGTTACGTTGCATTTTTATCATGTTCAGTTCGAGTCATTTTTTAATGCAGTCTAGTTCTAGCATTCAAAGTATAAACGACTAATTTTTGTAATTTTGAAAATAAATTTTTAAAAAGAAATTTTTTAACTAAAGTTATTTAATTCGTAGCACTTTCTAATAAAATCGGTATGTCCATTTTGTAGTTTTGCATATTTATATACAAAATAGTTTTCATCTTTCTCTAGAAACTTAGATATTTCATAAAAATGTATAAATTGTTCCAAACATGTTTTATTACAGAATTTGAAATGTCTTCGTGTCCCCGTAAGAACGGTAATTCTATGATTTCATCGTCTCTTCCCCCTTCTCGTAAATAATGTCTGACATAAATGATTGTGTGTGTTGGTAAAAGTTCAATAAATATTTAAAAATGACAGTTATCTAACCCATTGTCAAGTTGGCAACACCAACAAAAAATAACCGTAGTAACCTTGAATGATTAATAAAGAAGTAATGGCTGATACTCAACTGGACCATAATAACATTTTAATAGGTTCTGGACCCAGTATACGAGACGTGATAAAAGTAGTGATAATAATAATAGATATTTTGGTGTTGGCTGTAAACTATTTAACTAGTGTTCCGCGATTGTTAGGCCGAGAGAATTATCAGGACTGGTCTTTCGCGGTAGAAAATGTTTCTGTTCTAGAAGGCTTGACAAAATGTCTCGATGGGACTGAAGAAGACACCACACTAGCTAGAAAAGCCAAGGCAAAATTAATCCTAATGTTGGATCCCTCCTTGTATTTGCATGTAAAAGAAGCAAATACAGCAAAAGAAGTTTGGGATACTCTTAAGAAGTTATATGAAGACACCGGATTTACAAGAAAAATCGAATTGCTTCGGACGCTGATATCCTTTAGGTTAGAAAATTGTGATTCGATGGAATTATATGTCAACCAGGTAATTGAAACCGCGCAAAAGTTAAATCGTACAGGTTTCAAGATTGATGAAACTTGGCGCTCTTCTCACTAAAGCACATTGGAAGAAAACGAAACCGACAGATGGTAGCACTAATTCTATAAACAAAAATCGAATTAATGTTACTTGCTATAAATGTAAAACGAAGGTACATTTTATGAATAAATGTCCATATAACGAAAAGACAAAACAAACAGGTGACAGAAACGCATTTAGTGCAGTATTTTTGAGTAAAAAATTTAAAACAACAGATTTTTTATGGATTCTGGCTGTAGTACACATCTGACTGCTAGAAAAGATTGGATTAAAAATATTCGCAAAGAGCATGAGGTAAAAGAAATAACAGTGACAAATAAAAATATAATGTCAGTTGATTGTGCAGGCGATATTGAAATTACAACTTTAGTTAAAGACAAAAAATTTGACGTTACTATAAACAATATTTTGTATGTACCAGGTTTAACAACAAATCTTTTATCTGTGTCACAACTTATTAAAAATGGTAATAATATAAATTTTAATGAATGAGGTTGTAATATTTACAATAGCAAAGGCATACTCATTGCCACGGCAGATTTGTTAGATAATGTTTATCGATTGAATTTTGAACCACCGTTGTCCATTCAACATTCGTTATTTGCAGCAAATCCAGTCACAAGTGGAATATGGCATCGTAGATTTGGTCATTTAAAGACTTAAATTTAATGAAAAATGGTTTAGTTTAATGGAATAGAATGCAAAGGAAACGTTACCAGAAACATGATGTGTGAAGTCTGTTGCGAAGGAAAACAGGCAAGACTTCCTTTCAATCACAAAGGTAACAGAGCCACTAATTTCCTAGAACTTATACATGCCGATCTCTGTGGTCCCATCGAAGTGACGTCCTTAGGAGGATCAAAATATTTTTTTATTCTACAAGATGATTTTAGCAAAATGAATTTTGTATATTTCCAAGAGACAAAAGATGAAACTTTTGAATCTTTTCAGAAATTTAAAAATTTTGTAGAAAAACAAAAGGAAACAAAAATTAAAGTTTTTCGCACTGATGGTGCTTTGGGCTGAAGCAGTCAACACTGCAGTTTATCTTAGAAACCGTTCATTGGTGACAGGACTTAATAAAACTCATATTGAAATGTGAACAGACACAAAACCCGATGTAAGCAATCTACATATTTTTTTAAGTGAGGTTATGATGCATATACCTAAAGAAAAACGTCGTAAATGGGATAAAAAATACAAGAAAACCTTTTTAGTAGGATATAGTGAAAATAATGAAGGCTATACGATCCAGAAATAAAAGACATTGTGATAAGTAGAGACATAATAGTAAATGAAAAACAGAATGAAATTAAAATAGTCATACATGATTGAAATCCAGAATCATTAGATTCAGTGGGAGATTCTGAAGAAAGTATTTATGAAGAATTATTTGTTCATTCAGATATTTCTAATGTTACTAATAATATACATGATGCAGATATTGACTTTGTTTCTGAGATTTCTATGAAGGTACCTGAAACGATCAGAAAATCTCAAAGGGTACCTAAACCTAAAGTATATGATGATTATATTAGTTACTTATGTTTAGATACTGACAGTGATCCAGTTTCCGTAGATGATGTCATGTCCAGGCCTGATCGAGACCAGTGGTTGGAGGCTATGAAGGAGGAATTGCAGTCATTCGAAGATAATGATGCATGGGAGCTAGCAGATGCTGCAGAAAGTGACACAGTGGTGCAATGTAAGTGGGTGTTTAAAAGAAAAAGTGATAGTGCGGGTAATATCAAATATCGTGCTAAGCTCGTAGCTAAAGGTTTTACCCAAAAACAAGGTATAGACTTTGTTGTTAAACATTCTACTTTGAGACTTTTGTTTGCTCTTTCACCTAAATTAGATTTAGATATTTTTCATCTTGATGTGGCAACAGCTTTTCTAAATGGTGATCTAAAAGAAAAGGTTTCCATGACTTTACCTGAAAGTTTAGAACTACAAGGTTCAGAAAATAAAGTTTTATGGCTTAAAAAGGCTATTTATGGCCTTAAGCATTCATCTAGATAATGGTATGAAAAAGTTGATAATTTTCTGAATAATTTAGGTTATAAAAAATCTCATTTAGAACCCTGTTTATACACAAAGATGGAAAATGACTCGAAAACCATTGTTTAAATCTATGTTGATGACTTCTTTATATTTTAAAATAGTAAAGTTGAATCAGATGATTTAAAATTGAAATTAGGTCAAGTTTTTAAGATTAAAGATTTAGAAGAAGTAAATAAATGTTTAGGTACCTATGCGAGTAAACATAGAAAAAAAATGGTTTTATATCTCTTGATCAAGAACAATATATAGACCAGCTGTTAAAAAGGTTTAATATGTTAGGTTCAAAAACTGTTAGTACTCCATGTATGGAGATTAGTTTAAATCTAGAGAGAAATAACGATGACAATAATGTACAGGTTCCTTATCAGCAACTTATAGGAAGCCTTATGTATCTTTCTGTTTTAACAAGACCTGATATTTCTTTCCCAGTAAGCTACTTAAGTCAGTTTAATAATTGTCATACCGAGACACATTGGAAGCATGCAAAATGCATTCTAACATATTTAAAAGGAACAAAAAATTATGACCTAAAATTTGGTAAAAATGATAATTCTCTGACAGGTTTTGTTGATGCTGACTGGAGAAGTAATACCTATGATAGGAAATCATATACAGGTTTTTGTTTTCAGCTTTCAAATGGTCCTATTGCATGGGAAAGCAGAAAGCAAAGAACTGTTGCCATGTCGAGTACCGAAGCCGAGTATATGGTAATATCGGAGGCTGCCAAAGAGGCAATCTATTTAAAGAATATGTTATTTGAGTTGGCAAGTATTGAAAATTGTGAAACCTTATACAATGATAATATGGATGCTCAGAAATTGTCAATTAATCCCATTTTGAACAAACGTCTAAGCACATCGATATACGACATCATTTTATAAGAGACGCTGTTGCTCAAAAACATGTTCAACTAAAATATTTAGAAACGGCCAATATGCCAGCAGATGTTTTAACTAAAAGGTTAAGTTGTAATAAGCATAATAAATTTATTCAAGAATTAGGAATAGTTAAAGTAAAGTAAATATTGTATTGACTCTTGTTGTATTTAAATATTTTTTGAACTTGTGGGAGTGTTGGTAAAAGTTCAATAAATATTTAAAAATGACAGTTATCTAACCCATTGTCAGGTGGCAATACCAACAAAAAATAACCGTAGTAACCTTGAATGATTAATAAAGAAGTAATGGCTGACACTCAACTGAACCATAATTGTTTTACTTGTTTCACGTTTGCCATTTTATATAAAAATTTTAACAGTGTAGTTTGTTTAACCATTCTCTGCCGTTACGTCATAATCGGTGACGTATTCTGCTGTTTGACATTTTTCACATATTATTTGAATGATATTTTACACTTAACCTCAAAATTAAAATATAACTAATGACATATGTTAAGGATTGTTTTCAACGACGCATGTAAAGTGTATGAATACATTGGTAATGCTAATAATTGTATTTTGCTTTATGCGTTGCGTACCTTTTTACATGATTTAGTAATTTTTTTTAAGTTGAAACCTCCGTTTTTATAACTGAATTGTTTCAAATTTCTAGCTTGCGGATATTTAACGTCCTTGAACGTGATTAAATGGCAAATTATATAATATTAAAAATCTATTATACGATGATATTTTTGGGGTCAACCCAAACGTTGTAGTAACAGTAAAAGCGGTATTCCAGCATCTCTTTCTCTTGAAAAGTAATTAATAAACTTCAAAATTAAACTTTGCTCTTTCTCATTATACCGGTAAGGCATTTTGACAGAGAAAAATTAATTGAACTGTCAAAAGTAATAAATAACATTTACGTCGACATTAGTTAAGAAATACGTCAATGACGTCATAATTCTGTCTCATCCATGTCATGGTTGAGAGATTAAGTTGGGCAATGTATGACGTAATGGCAGAGGATAATTAAATAAACTCTAGCTACGTAGTATACAGGGTAGAGTGTCCCTCAAATAGTGCAAAACAATATAAGGGGTGATAGTACTCCTAAAATTAATAGAAAAAGTTCCTATAAGCATAAGTCGTTAAATGCATATTAAGGGAATTAGAGGCTTTAAGAGTAAATTTTGAATATATTTTTTTTATTATAAGTTTAAAAAACAGGATAACATTTTGATTTACATGATTAGTTTAACACTCCACAATTTTCATAAAATTGTATTAACCTGTGAGCAACCAAAATAATTTACCTTTTTCTCAAATTAATGTTCGGCAAACTGTTTACCTTCAATTCTCTCGAAAAGCGACTTGCAACAAGAATACCTTTCTGAACGATAAAAGCATGTACTCTACCCTTGCAATAACTACCCTTTCCGATTATAAAAATAATTTTTCGATATCACCGTTGGATTTAGGGTTAAATTTTATGTCCCCTAGTTTTTTATCCAAATTTTATCTTGTTTTTTAAACTTATAATTAAAAAAAAAACGTTTTTAAAATTTACTCTTTTAAAGCCCCTTACTCCCTTAATATTCATTTAACGACCTATATTTATAGGAGCGTTTTTTATTAATTTTAGGAGTACTATCACCCCTTGAATTTTTTTACACTATTTGAGGGACGTATATGATCGAAGGTATTCTCCTTTCCAAATTAATTCATTTGATGTGTACTTCCGATCCAGTCGTTTTATCATTTACTATTAGACATGTCTTGTTTACATTTTTGTATACAATTTTTTAAAGTCGACACATCTGTCACTTTCTCATTTATCATAGTGCGGGGTATCCGGTATTTTCGGGGCAGTATTTACAATTGACCTTTTTGTCAATGGACCTGTTTACAATGGACCTAAATTTGAATGTTAACAATTTTTTAAGTTTTGTAATAAAAAAAATAGGTCCGTATTTAAAAAATATAATTTAGTGGGGGTCTGAGAAGAATATATAAAATTATGAGCATTTATCACTGCCCATGGGATATTTGGTCAGAAAATTTTTGGATTTTTATATTACCTCATTTATTTATTTGTTTATTTATTTATTTATTTATATATTTATTTTTTTATTTATTAAAACAACAGCTTCTTACAGTATTTTGAGGTGATTAATATGTCTATATTTTCATAATTCAATTCTCCAAATATTAATGTTTTGAAAAATTAAATTTGGAACCGTCATAAGTTTGACATTCCACAGAAGTATTGACACTAATCCAAGTTTAACATTTGAATTAATTGGTCTACATCACATCCCCAACGACTCATTCATAATTTACTATTTGTTTACACGCCAACATTAAACATGGCCAGGTGAGGTGAGAGGAAAGGAGAAAGTAGGAGTGGGGATGTTTGAGAGTGAGTATGACGTCACTTTTAAAAGTATATACTGTTATGTTTTATTTTATTTGTTATATTTTGCTTCCCTCATACAAATTTATTTCTTCCTAACTTTAATATTTTATCATTTGCTCGAATTTCTTTTGTTTGATAATAATTTGTTTTAATTTTAATTTTGGGCGCCAATCAAACAAATCCAAATCTAGCATGAAAGTTCTTACCTCAGGGTAGGGATCATTAGAGGTAATAATAAAACTTGTAAAATTTTGTTATTTTATTTATATTAACTTCTGATTTATATTTTTAGCACATACAACTATCTACATGAACTTTATTTATATTTTCTTAAATAAGTTTTCCCTTTTTTTTTTTTAATTATTATTTTAACCTTTTATTATCTTTGTTGTTTTTCATGAATTGTATTAAATTTTTTCTTTTAAATTTTATTTATTTTATTATATTGTTAAAAAAAAATTTTTATTATTATTATTATTATTATTTGGAATTATACAAATAATATTAATCTGATCAGATTTAACCTTCTTATCCTAAACATAATAAATTATACTACCTAATAATCTGGTTTTACTTGTCCACTCGGTACACGCACTAATTGTTAAATATTCCTTTCTTCTAAGTCCAATGCTGTCGATCTTGTTCGACAACGTTCGCCTTCGCTAGCTTAGTTGGATATGTCTGCATTTGCGCAGAAACCGTCCATATGATTCACCATCCTTTCATTATAACGATAGATGTCTGGTGTTACCATCCATAAATTTAGTTATGTTTTATTTATTCTATATAGCAAATTTCTTTTTAAGAAAAAACCTGTTGGATATTTGCAGTGATCTTTTTGGATTATTTATATTCACTCCACAATTGTCTGGTAAGTGTATTTTTCTCTAGTATCATATAATTAAATGATTGTGTAAAATTATTCCAAAATGGCGTCACCACGTCTTTTCCCATGCATTTAATATTTGCTTTATTTAATAGAATTGTAATTGTTTTCTTGATAATTTATTATAAACTTCTTACCAGTCCTCTAAATCACTTTGATATAACTTTTTGTTGAATTTCTTTACAACTTTTACATGATTTTGTTAATTTTAATTTTGTTCAAAAATTTTTACCTTTTCCGTTCTAAATTTTCTTCTCGACTCTCTATCAATAAACCCCTTAGTAACCAACCCTTTTCCTTAGTTACCCTCAAAATCTTATTACCTTTGATTTATTACGTCATTTCAATTTCCGACTTTTGTCTGTCAATTGATTTGTACTTTATGAAATTTTTAAATATTTTATTATTATTCGTTTTTTTTCTATCCTTTCGTTATCTTTAATTTTTCTTTTATCCAACAAATTCTTTCTGATACATACCCTATAAATAATTACAATTTTTCTTAAATCTAGTATTACAATGTTCCTTATTTTAGGTGTTTATTATTTGCATTATTCCATCTGATTTTATAAAATTTTCTTTAGGTATTCAAATTTATTTACTTTTACTTTTGTTTATATTTGTTTCTCTTATTTATTTTAGTTGTGATTTAATTCTCCTGAGTTTCTCCACCCTGATTTAAGTTTTCATGCTATTTCGTTGATGTAACGCTTTTATAGTCTGTGCGCTCTCTTATATTATTCAAAGGTAAGCAACTATTTTTATACTATATTATTTATTTGTATTTTTTTTCTTTATTTATATTCCTTTAAAAAAAAAACATTACAATACATAGGCGTAACAGTAAAGGGTAAATTTCTTCGATATGGCGAAAATTAATACTTAAAATTGCAGACAATGAAAAATTAATCTCTTGGTAGGTAGAATGAAAAGGAAATTACTTAAAAAGTAATAATAAAATAGAAAAAATAAAAATTTGTTAAAAATTCATCAAAATACTAATTATAGCTAACAGTTAAAAGAATAGTAGATTCTGTAACAAGGTTAGAATGAAAAATTCGACGAGTGGAAAATTCCGAACGCGAGCGTTAGCGAGCGTGAGGAACCACGAGTGTCTAATTTTTTCATTCTAACCGAGTAACAGACTGTATTTTCTCCACGATCAAAAAGTATGAATCAAAATTAAATTAAATATGAACACAAATTAGTTGTTGACATATTTGTATTACATTGTATTTATATTTATAGTGTAGGTATACACTTACCGAAATTAAAATCTGGTGCATTAGTGTTTTTTCATAATTTGCAATTTCAGATATTATTAAATTTAATATCTACTTCACTTGATTTTTCACTCATTATTTTGTTTAAATTAAAATTTGCTTGAAAATAATTATTACCGTCGCCATTTTATATCTGACAGTGACACTTTTGAAATCCATAGCAATCCATATCGTTTAGTTTCAGAAAAACCAAATAATGTAAAATTTTGTTTTTCGACTTTTGCGTGCTTTTATTTTTTTAAATAGGAAAATATTTTCACATAAATCTATAAAAAATAAAGACCTACCTAGTCATATGTATAATAATAATTTATATGTACTTACCTACAAGGCTCATATACCATTGTCAGCGCAACTATTCGACGCACCAGAAAAATGGATAATAAAAATGATGAATAGTTAACAGAGGAGACAGAAATCAGAAGAAGTACATCAGATGAATCAGAAGATAATGAGGCTTTTAAAAGTAACATAGAGAACAACTAAAAGGGAATGATAGGAAAATAAAAGGAAGACATAAAGGAAATTACTATTATACGGGGCCATCAAAATTAGGCATATAGAATTTGGACCAGTAAGCCAAAGAGTAGATTCTGGAATCCGAGATACGAAAGACCAACCGAAGAAGAAAGAGAAATCGCTAGGTCGGAACAAAACCAGATCTACCAATAATAAGAGTTCAAATCCGTCCCCTTCTTTGTTGAGTCGCCTTATTTATGGAAATTAAAAGAATATCACACCTCCAAAAACTGTTAAAAAAACATAATTATAAGCAAAGTACAAAGGTGGTATAATCGCTGACATGACACTACGTAACAAGATTTGATGAATTTTCATGCAAAAACCGTGACCAAGCCCTAATCACTGACATAATTCATTTGAACTTGGTAATCATTTGGACAAAAATGGCGATCAAACGTCAAACTGACAACTAGTTTAAAAATGTCGATAAGATTTGGTAAAGCAGCTCTTCAAGCAAACTCTTCTTCTAATTTAACATTTACCAATTGTACTTTTAATACCAGCCCAACTGGTAATGGAAGATCTGGAAGAAACAACTATCAGTGACCTGAATTTTAACTTACCTTTTTTTATCGATATGTAGATGACTGTCTTCTTGCTATACCAAAAAACAAAGAAAATTATACACTAGACAGTTTCAATAATTATCACCCAAAAATCAAATTTACCATCGAAATTGAAAAGGAAAACAAAATTAACTTTTTAAACCTTACACTAATACATAACAACAACAAAATACAAACTTCATGGTATACAAAAGAAACCTGGTCTGGTAAATATCTAAACTTTAAATCCCAATACCCATTTAGGGCCGCTTTCCCCAAAACGGAAATAAACTTGTTTAACTTAAACCAGTTTAACTTATTTCTTTGGTTTAAACCAAAAGTCACCTTCCCCACGTAATAATTAGCAATGATTAGTTTATACTGGTTTTATCCTCGAAACCAGGTGGTTGGTAGTTCTGTTTGATTGTTTTTCGTCTGTTGTTATGTTATGATTAGAGGTTATGGTAATTGACAAGTGTTAAGCTGAAGTGAAATAGTCTATATTAAGTGAATATTTTGTATTTTCAAGTGTTTTTTCTTTCCACAATTTTCAAATCAAGTTTTTCTTTTTATTCTTTTTGAATTTTAAACATGGAATAAGTTAAGGTTGGAGCCGAAGTAACTAAAATAGAAAAAAGAACCAAAAACTTTAAAGATTCTGAGGTTAATCTACTCTTAGATTTAGTTGCAACTCATAAAAGAGTGTTGGAGTGCAAAAAATCTGACCAGGTTACATTGAAAGATAAAGAAAAGGTGTGGGGAACTATAGAAGAACAGTTTAATAGTGACAGTGGAGTTTACTTTAGGGATTGGAAAATGTTAAGAAGTAAATATGAGAACTTAAAAAGACTTCCAAACGAGAAAAAATATGTTTCTGGAACGGGTGGTGGACCCAACAAATGTTTGGACATTTTCCAAACAGACATGAAAGTTAAGGAATTAATTGGCGATTTGCAGGCTCATGGTACACCATCACAATATGATTCTGATGCACAAGCTGACATCTTGAGTCTGGGAGTTCGTTTTCCCCCAAGAGCAATAGAAATGACAGAAAATGACCTTCCTACTAATGGTACGTTGGGCATAATGAATCCTCCAGTAGTATTCAAGGAGATTGCGGATGGATCATCGACGAAAAGAAGTGGGCCTATGGCTTTGGAGAAAAGTTTAGTGCCAAAAATCTGCGCACTAACGCTTCTTCACCCTTGAAAACGAGGAAGAAAAAAACTTCAGAAATAGATAAAACAGTGATTGGAAAAAAATACAAGCTTTGTCTACAGCTAAAAAAGAAGTTCTCTCCATACAAAAAGCAAACAGTGAGAGGCAGCTTCAAATACAAGATAAAAAGCACGAAGCGAAAATGCTATTTATGAAAGAAGAAAATGCAGCTATTACAGCTTCAAATAACAGAAGAAGACCTAGACATTCAGTTAAAAAGGAGAAAATTAGGATTAGACTAGGTTAACTGCAAGGCTATTTAATTTTAATGTTTTTCTTTTCTAGGTAATCTAATTATTATTTTTCTTTAGTGTCATGTACTTGGTTAATTTTGTATGGGAGGCCTAATGGAAAAAAGCTAAGCTACTGTAAACTTTTTGTAACTTATTTTTGGATTTCAAATTTTATTTTGCTTTCATGTATGAGTTGTAAACTTTAAAAAATACATTTTTCATAGCTTGGCTGCAGGTAGAATAGCTCTATTTTTTAAAGTTCTTGGCGTAATTCTCTCTTCTATTGCTTGTAACATAATATTTGCTGTTCTGTTATGCATTCTAAATCTATCAAAGACCTCAATTTCATCAAACCTCTCATAGTGATCAATCCTGGTTCTTATTTTGGTAGGCCCTCTTGTCCTTGGCAATTCTAAAAAAAAAATCTTCATCCTCTACTCCATTTAATACATCTAATATATCCTCCATTGCAATTATTACCATTTATCAGTACTATAGCTTGGAACTAAAAGATTATACTGTAGTAACAAACACGACGTTAAAACTTTGTTTTGCTTTTAGGTTACGTATAATTTTAGCACACAAGTAAACGAAATTTTCGTTTAAACGGTTTTATGCAGTTAAACTGTCCAGCTAGGTTGGTTTAATCTAATCGTGGGTTTAAACCAAGCAGGCACTTTGGAGAAAGCCATTTTGAGTTTAACCCTTGGTTTAAACGAAAATATCAGTTTAACCAAGTTGGGGAAAGCGGCCCTTGGCCTAAAAAAAATCCGTAATAATTGGCTTAGCTGACAGGGCGATTAACGTATCTGATCCAAAATATAGAACAGGCGCCATTAATAAAGCAAAAGCCGCTTTGAGACAAAACTACTACCCTACGTCCCTTATTAACTCAATTTTTTTTAAAAGAATTCATAAATTTTCTAACACCAAACTAAAACCGAAACAAAAAGAATAAAACAAAAAATATTTAACCCTACCATACATAGCAGGTCGAAAAAATTCAAAACGTGTTCAAAAATGAAAAAGTCATAGTCAGCCACAAGAAGTACTAAACAACAATTTTAGTAAATTAAAAGCACCAATTGAAAAAAACAAAAAGAGTCACATAGTATATGAAATCCCATGCAAAGACTGTGAAGGAGTATATATAGGCCAAACCAGCCAACTTCTTAAAAATCGACTCAACGTCTACAAATATGACAAAAAAAATAAAACCGCCCTCAGTAATCAATCGCAAAACAGAAAAAATCACACGATTAACTATGTAAACACAAAAATTTTTTTTGTTAAAGTTCAATAATAATAATTTGTAATATTAAAGTCAATAAACCTTTTTGTTAACAGTAAATAAAATATTTTTTAAAACGTTCTTTGAGTGAGTGAAAACTTAATTATATCATTGTTATTTATTAGACAAGTGTTTTTTTCTTAGCAAATTCTTATAGCGTCATGTCCTCATTATATAGAATATATGGACATTTCACCTGAACAAAACCTAGTCCACAGCAATCACAAGTAACTAAACCATCAGGTGAAGCAACAAATTCAGGATGTTGATCATAAATAAATAATCCTGCAATTTCTACTAGGAGATTCTTGTGTTTAGAGCTTGTTTCTCATTTTTTATACCATATGAAGTATCTTTTGACTGGAAAATCATCTTCTGCGGGTAGCAGATGCCTTTAATCACAGTTAATGATGGCTGTTCTACAGAAGTTACTGCATACAGATTTGACTCTGGAAGCTGTTATACGTCCTGCTCTGTATTTGAACCACATATTGTTCTGTGACTGATCTTGACACTCATATTTATAGGTATATTTACAGTTCTACATATGATTTAGTTAATAAATCTTTATTATATAAAAAATCCAAGCTATCAGGTAAATTTTCAGGCTCAGGTGTTATTTCTGTGGAAAATGGTTTTAATATTCGACATATTGCTGAAGATGCACCTAAGACATTTTTAATAAATAAGTAAGACTACTATTTAAATATAATAAATGTTTGCTGTGGAATAATTTTATAAATATTAAATTATTTTTGAAAATATACATTTTTAAGTATAAAAAACTTAACTAACCAAATTAAAATACAGCAGTAAAATAATACCTGCAGTTTGAAGTTATTGTAAAAAATCTATCATTTCTTCTTTTTCCATTTTAGGAGCATGTTGTCGTGGTATTGTTCCAGTAGGTTTTTTGCCCCAATCCATATCACGTACACGTACCATATCTACGGTCATTCTGCAAGCTGAGAAGTACAAGCTTGACTTTCATCCACAGAATTAGGACGAGCAAACAAATAAAAAGTCACTGTAGCAATATGAGTGAATACCTCACCCAACCCAGCCATACATGTACAATGTGCACTTGAAATACTTCCATCTTTTAATAGTAGAACCCATGGTCTTAAGGCCTTTTCCCTAGCGCGTTGAGTGTGTCTGAAATAAAAATAAAAATTATATAATATTAAGTCGCCGTTTTAAATGGAATAAACATTACTATTTATTTAAAGAATTATTGTTTAAAAAATATTATTCCATCTGCATTTATTTGATTTGCTCTGACTTCTAAAACAGCTCCAGATTCGTAGTATTTGTAGGCTTGCAAGCTTTTAACTATGCTTTTAACTGCTGACCGGTATAAAAACTGTGACTCTGAACAAATTAAGTCATTATATCTATAATAAATACATTGGGTAAATTACTAGGATTAAAGCAAAGTTCGTTGTTAGTTAGCACATACGGATCAATATTGTCTTTAATTTTAAGTTTTTCGTCATACTGGCATTTGATATCACCACTAACTGTCAGTAGATAGAACGTTAATTAAATTTAACGGTTCTGTAGACGTTTAGATTGTGACAATTGTACAAGAAATCAACTTGTTAAGTTTTATTCTAAACGTAATTGCCTTCACTTACTGAATCTTTAAAATTAATGGACGTTCTATCTTCTAGACATTTTCACGCTTTATTTAAGAAAATAACACAGGAAAACAATTTTGTAACACAAACAGAGACAACTAGTTGTCTCTGACATAAAGTGACATAAAGATACTCGAAAACATAAGCAACCAAACGTCATTCCTCATAGTATAATAGAGCGACATGCTTCATTTTCAGATTATAGAATATTCAGGGTGTATTGTAACATGTAGAACATGTTTGTATAATAATACTAAATTATTTTCTTAAATTTATCAAATTTATTCCAATCAAAAGATATTTTCTAAATTCAATAAGTCCATTCCCCAATTTAATTCTTCATTTTATTAAGACCTGCGCGATTTCAAATATTCAAATTTTCGTTCCCAGTCACATGACTTTCTGACGTATTTCCGCTCGCCATTACGGCCAGCCAAGAAATTAAACACGAACATTCATTCTGTTCGTTGATAGCGTCAGATTCATAGGTCTCAGTCGAGATAGTTAATTTATTTTGAGAAACCGTTCTGTGCTAATTAGTGAACTTTGCAGACTTATTCAGGTAATAACAATTTATTTATCACATTTGTAATTATTAGGAGTTTATTTTATTAATATTTACGTATTTTATACCATTAAATCTTTGGATGTTTTTTACTCATATTTAAACAAAATGGCGAACAGTCCATGCCGGTATTAATTTTTCTTGTTCAACATTATTAGTCTAAATTTTCTTTTTAAATTAACTCATAATCAATGCCAGTATGTAAAATCTAAATTTATATTTATTCAACTTTTTATTTTTCTGTCGTTTTCATATATTTCCACCACGTGGAAGTTTTCTGTTTAAAATTGTTCAAATTAAATTAATTTTTTGTCCTAATTGTGTTTCTATTCCTCCTTCAGGAATATAAGCAAAGTTTCACCTATTGATCAAATTTCACCTACCGGATGATCAGTTTCACCTACTGGTACAGTTTCACCTACTCGTCCAGTTTCACCTATTGGTCGGTTGATCAAGTTTCACCTGCTGGGTTCAGTATCACCCATTGGTTGATTCAACTGTTCAGTTCAACGGTTTAATGCACGTCTGAGTCAACCATTTAGTTCAAGTTCACCCGTTTGGTGCATGTTTGGTTCGACTACCTGGTTAACCTTTACCTCAACTGTTTGTTCAAGTGTTGGTTAACGTCTGAGTTAATTGTAAGTTACACTCCGACGCCTGCAGCCACTTAAAACTAGAAACAACTGGTAACACATCAATTTTTTTTTTTAAATAAATAATCAACTAACTATAATTTTTTTTTTATTTTGGCGAGAGATTATTTTAGACATAATTAACTAAGTTTATAATAAATTCATTAGTATTTAACTTAAAATACATTTCCTCTTATTAAACTTTAAGTTTCTTTTTGTTTGTTTTTAGGGACTTTCAAAAATTATTCAAAAATAAACTGGCGCCCATTCAAATAACCCTTATTGGAACATATTCTACACAAATCCTAAATAAACATAAACTATATTAAGTTATGAACGCCACCCCTAGAGAGTCTCAATATAAGAATAGATATTTATTATTATTAGTATTATCTAATTTCACAACAAAAAGGGTAGTTTACCCGTTGCAGTATTCAGAAATATACATCAGTACACTGGCCAGTGGTAATGACGTCATGAATAGACGCCTTAGAAGTAAGTCAAAATTTTAAGGTTATTTAACATAACATTAACATAGCTAGTCACAAATATACCTGTACGACTTATTACCTTCGTCTATTAAAAGTAATTGTTTAATTTTTTGAGAATTCTGAGATATTTGACTACAAGACTTCACAACTGTCACACCACACTGGCCAGTATACTGATGTGTATTTCGGAATACACCCTCAAACTACTCGCCAAATTCAGTTTAGTTCCATCAATCCTCCAAGGTTGTAGTTCAGTCGCTGAAAATGAAACATGTCGCTATGTTATACTTACTCTATAACGAATGACATCTGACAACGAAATTTCAACCAATCGGAAGTAAGAATTTATTTAGTTCTTTATATTTCGCTAACGATATATTCTGGAAAGCTCAATAGAATTTTGTACACATATTTTATCATTGCGAAAATAATGAAGTAGATTTTGACCAAAAATTATCCTTCCCCGTTGGTAGACCTTTTTCTAGGTTGGCAACATTGAGGGAACTCCCCAATTCGATATCCACTTTGAGTTGAAATTGGCGTGCTTGTCATATGGTAGCAGCACGTTAACATTTATAATGGGAAAAATTCCAACTCCACTTTGACGTGCACTTATAATTTTGTAAACTGATTGGCGAGGGTTAGCAAAAATTTGAGCCTTTACGAATTTTTAGGTTAGATTGTATTGTTTTGAAGATTTTTTATATACATTTTAAAATGAGTTACTACGAAAATTACAGCGATGATGAAATTTAAAGTCAACTTTTAACTCCTACGTTCAGAGAAGCCATGGAAGAAAATAATTTTAATTAAGAATTATTTTTACAGTTAATCTGCAATTATTCCTGCATTTATAACAGCGAAAGCAAGACGCATAGTAACCGAAATATAAAAGAAAACGCCTTCGATAGACTATCGGACTACACTTTTTTATCTGTCATTGCTTTCAAGCATACCTGTTAAATACATCAGGCCGGATATCTCAGAGTGATAGCCAAATACTAAAGGGGTTAATAAATTATCACAAAATATTTTTTATTTTTAGTTGATCTCTGCAGAAAAAAAATGGAAAGCACTTAGAGCAAAATACTACAGAGAGAAGCAGAAGCAAGATATGCTTAATAGAAATGGAGCTGGAGCTATTCATTTGCCTCAGTGGCCTTTAATGTCGTTTTTAACTTTATGTTTGATACGGCTACACCTCCTGAGTAAGTTTTTTATACTTTATGTTGCGTACTACTTGGTTCAATACGTTTTTTTTTAAATTGTTTTAGACAAATCCTTACATAAACCCGAGTATCTAAATTTGCTTCATAAGGTAAATATGTTTTTAGGACTGCATCTAGCCCACTGGATATTGCTTCTCAAGAAAATGAAAATTTAAAATCGGCTTAGCATACATTAATGCTACTCCAAACTGCAGATGACTCAATCGTCAGAATCCTTGGTAAAATTTCAAATTCGGTAGAGGAAGTAAGCATGTCTGATAGCAGACCTCATTCTGGTAATTCTCATTCTAGCAACTATCCAAATTTACAATTTTTGAGCACTCCTCCATCACACTGTAATAAAAAAATTATTCCTTGTATTAGGTTCAAATGTTTTTACTTTTATTTTTTATAATTTTGGTTTTACTTTACTTTTTCTGGGTTAATTTCTAATTTCACACAATATGATGTAGGTACTTAAATAATAAAATAATTATAAATTGAAATTATTGTTTTTTAATATTCCAGTAATAATAAAATGTTAGTTCATCCTTTCTAATATAACTGACAGTTAGCTTCATGTTCTTCAACTCTAGTTCCTGTTGTAACAAGGTGCGACGACACTTCGGTCGTTACGGGTCACTTTGGCGCCTTGGTCCAGGTTTCGGATTGCCTCGGGCGCCACCTTCCGTTTAGAGTGTGAAGGCCCCTGCACGGGCAGCGTCAGTGGAGAAAGAAATACTCCAGGGGTCGTTATGGTATCGACCAAAATCACTGGCGGCCAGAAGGGCGGTCTTTACTTGCCCTGCTGGGTTTGAGTACCTGGGTATTAGCTGCTGGGATGTTAAACTCAAAACAAATATTAATAAATCAAAACTTTTATTTTTACCAATAAAATCCGGCGGAGAAAAGGTGTGTAACGGACGATTGGCTTGGCGGCGTGGTGTAGCCGGACTGGCGGTTCTGGACTCCGGATACAATTGAAGTTGGCTTCAGCTTGACCTATCTCTAAAGGTCGACGGACTGCACTGCTGTTCCAATTGAGACGGCCACAGCAAGTCGGACGTCTGGCTGCCTCTGCAGCTGCCGACAACGGTTTGAATTGCCCTACTCGATACGAACTTCGGCATCTAAGAAGCAGAGACGAGAGTGTCTCCATCAAAAAGTAACTTTGTTACAAAGGTTACTTTTTTCCGTATTAATTAAAATATATAAATTAAATCCCCCACGGCACTGGAGTAGAATCAACTTAAAATTATGAGAAAATCTTCGAATGAAAGGCCAGTCGTACCAGTTGAACCTCCGCCGGACAGATGGAGACACTCTCGTCTGTGCTTCTTAGACGCTGAAGTTCATATCGAGTATCGCAATTCAAATCGTTATCGGCAGCTGCAGTGGCAGCCAGCACTCAGACTCACTGCGGCTATCCCAATTGGAACAGCAGTGCAGTCCGTCGACCTTTAGAGATGAGTCAAGCTGAAGGGAGCGAGGAGTGAAGTCAGAACCGTCATCCGATAACCACGACAGCCCGGAAAACGTGCCGTATCGACCGATCAAGACCCGTGTTGCACACCTTTTCTTTTTCAAAGTTGCCGGATTTTGGTAAAGTAATAAATTGTTTTATTTACTCCTGAGTTTTATTTAGCAGCAAATACCCATGTAACTCAACCCAGTAGGGCAAGTAAAGACCGCCCTTATGGCCGCTAAGGGTCTTGTCGATACCATACGACCCCTGGAGTATTTTTTTCTCCACTGACGCTGCCCGTGCAGTGGCCTTCATACTTTAAACGGAAGGTGGCGCCTGAGGCAATCCGAAACCTGGACCAAGGCGCCAAAGTGACCCGTAACGACCGAAGTGTCGTTATACTGTTTTATTTTCTAAATGTTTCGTTTTAATTTCGTTCCCTTTTCGTAAGTGTTGTTTTTGCACTTCACTAGCTCCACTTTACAATTTTTGTTTATAAAATGTCTGGTGGTCTTGCCCTACCTATAACAAGAAACCAATTAGTAATCGTGAACTGAAAGAAGTTTAAGTTTTGTAGAAGGTAGTACTTTGATAAGTAGATTTGGCATGTGCTTTTCTGGGTAGTTCAAGGCTTGCCTTATTTACCTCTAAAAACAATTGTAAAAATCAGTGGCAATTAATAAAAATGAAATAAAACGTGTTATGAACTTTGAATACTTTCAATTAATACAAATATGAGCATTACTGACAACTAAATATTGGTAATATTTAAATTGATCAGCTCGTATTAAGAAGGAGAATTAATTAACCTTTATTTGTTCGAGTAGAATGTACTATATTTTCTTCTTTACTAACATCTGAAGTAGAAATTACGGAATGCATACTCTGCATACTGCTACTTTCAGTGGAACTCTTCTACAATGTGATCCAGTTGTGAGATCCTCTGTCGAATTTTTTTCAGTAGCATGCAGTATATTCTCTTCATTGTTCACATCTAAAGCATTAACCACAAGATTATTTTTACGATGCATATTCTGCGTACAACTACTACTACTTTCGGTGGAATTGGAGCTTAATGCTGTACGTAATGATTTTTTTTACAATGTTGCAACAGCGATATTTATTCTGAGAGTATGTGCTCCAGTTGATAGATACGGACCATCTCCAAAGTAATGATTTATTTTCAATCACTTTACTAAAATCAAAATTAATTTCATCTTCTATTATTGTTTGATTTTGGGGACTACTCAATTCTTCTTCTGTAACAAGCAATAAATTAAGGGAGATTCTAATATATTCAAGTAAAACATACCTTCATAATCATCATCGTATTGTGATTCTCTGCCTGTTACTCTAGTGCCCAACATTTATTTCATTGCAAAATCGATTTGGGTCGGTTCATGTGATCGATAAGGCCCTCCTCCAGTACCTTTAACAAATGTTTTTTCATCTGCAAACTTTTTTTTGTAAACTATTTTAAGTTCTCGTATTTATTTTTAAGGACATCAACAGTCCTAAAATTTTCATTATTATCATTAAAATTGTCGTTCACCATTTTCCACGCATTTGCTTTCTCTTTGCGTTTACGGTGTCTATTTGTTTGCATTCTATTATTTCAGAAAATTCTTTAACACAAGTAATTATGAGCTGCTCTTCTTTCGCTGAAAAATTTGAGGAATGTTTCCTTTTTGGGGTCGCATTCATAATTATTATTATAAATTCAGATTCATATTAGGAAAACTGAAATGTGTTTATATTTGTAATCAAAAATGAAAAAAGTCATAGTTTTTGTAGTTAGGTTCTTCTTTTCATGGGAGAAACCAGGAAAATAGTTGAAATTTTTTCTACCAACCTTATAAGAATTATTACAAACAACAGTTGACTAAACGTCCACAATAAAATCATTGTACAACAGGACGTACAGTTAAAATTTAAAGTCGTGTTAGTTAAACATTTGTTAGGTAATTCTTTGTACCGAAATTTCAAATGTTTTCGTGAATATATGTAAAATCACCCTGTCTAAATATTTATATACGTTTCTTTAAATTTGTTTATGTCGGCTGATCGTAATTATATAGACTTGTATAGGTTTCGTTTTAAATCTTTAAACAAAAAAGCGTTGAAATGCAAAAAGGTACATAAAAACTAAATTATTTTTCCTGATGAAACAACAACCAAACCAAGGACCTTGGATATTTCATATTTCCTCTGTTTATCAGAGCAAAGACTACAGCGTAAATAGCTCAAGGTCAACTCACAAACCACCTATTCTTTAGACACTTCCGCAACACTTTTATATTTTAGGTACAAAGCGTCTTAAGGTACATTATAACTAAGAGGGTAAAAGTGCCTAAGTACAGTGTAAAATGTTATCAAAAAGTACGTCCGGAAGAACATTCAAACTATTGGGTAAAACGTCCATAATAGCAATCTTAAATCATCATAGAAAGGTACCATCATAGAAAGGTGGATCCGTTGCGTCCGGACGCAAATTCAACCTAGCGGGTAAAAAGTCCATAAGAGCAATGTAAAACATCAAAGAAAAGTACCTCCAATGTGTGTCCGTTGCGTCCGGATGCACATTCAACCTAGGGGGTAAAACTATAAGAACAATGTAAAACATCATCTAAATGTATCTGTAATACCTACGGAGGTATATCCAACCTATGATTAAAACGTCCATAATAGCAATGTTAAATCATCATTACACTTAAAATGCAGCATAGAATAAATGCAAAAATAAAAAAAATCATGCGCAAAAGCTTTGTCAAAAGGACATTAGCGACTTCCTTTGGTAATAAAAAACTTATTTTTATATAATAAACGGTACAATAAATACGTAAAGAAAAATCAAGCTTAGTATATTAGTATATTTTTAACAATTTAACGTACGGAAATGGTTCCCATTTTAATAAACTAACAGCAAATAAGTTTTTAATTATTTTAATGTAAATATTTATTTTATCTAGTGCGAGAATAGATTAATTAAAACGGCATTATATCCATTACTATTAGTCTAAATTGATTGGGAATAGTAGATTCTGTAACAAGGTTAGAATGAAAAATTTGACACGAGTGGAAAATTCCGAACGCGAGCGAAAGCGAGTGTGAGGAACCACGAGTCATTCTGACCGAGTAACAGACTATATTTTCTCCACGATCAAAAAGTATAAATCAAAATTAAATTAAATCTGAACACAAGTTATTTGGTGACATATTTGTATTACATTGTATTAATATTTATAGTGCTGTGGTACACTTACCGATATTAAAATTTGGTGCATTGGTGTTTTTTCATAATTTGCAATTTCAGATATTATTAAATTCATATCTACTTCACTTGATTTTTCACTCATTATTTTGTTTAAATTAAAACCTGTTTGAAACGAATTATTACCGTCGCCATTTTATATCTGACAGTGACACTTTTGAAATCCAGGGCAATCCATATTGTTTATTTCGATTACAGAAAATCCATTCTTTACCTTGATAAAGAATGAAAATACATGCAAAATGCATGAGGCAAGTATTATAGAATAAATATTCAGACTCTAGAGTGTGAATGTTTACATTCTATTATTAAAAATGATTTCAGAATTCATACATTCAGTAATGGTCGTGGAGAAACAACTATTCTATATTCAGGAGAGATCATACATTAAATACTTAAAGAAAAATAATGTGTAGACGCAGCCACATAGACATCTGAGTGAATATTAGTCTAATGGGAAAAATTGCTTTCTCTTAAGTATGAAAAGTTACTGCGCAATAGTAATACCAAAATAACATTAGGGTCTGACTTCATTACTATTAATCTAAATTAAATAGTAAAAAATTGTTTTGTATCAAGGATAGATCATACATTAAACTAAAATTTATGTGTAACACTGCTTTATTATAAATGCGATGTATAATAAATATGTAAACAAAAATTTTGTGCAGCAGCCAAAAAGACACTAACGGACATCTCCGTTATTAAAGGTCAGTTTTAAGCATTAAGCAGGACACAGCAGTAGACGACTTCTCTTTTCTGTTCGTACAAGTGTAAAATTTTAGGCGTGTTAAAGCACTTCGGGTATATAACTCTTTAACCGTATACGGTTGGCATTTACGCATTTCGTCAGCCGAGTATTGGTTTGTTCGACCTCCAAAAACTCAAAAACAGAAATATGGACGTTTAAAGTTTAAATCCGTGCATTTTTGTTACAAATAAGAATAATGACTTGATTTTGCTTTTGGGTCATAAGCATTGATTACAAGAGCTTAAAAATAATTGAAATCTCACTAAACAGCTGATATTGAGAGGTTAATTTTAAAAAATGTTGTTTTCATATAGAACAAAATGCATGTTCAATGCATAAGCCTTTAAAAAATGAGGGAGATAACACATAAAGGGATATACGTTAAAACTAGAAGTAAACATACGATGGCCTAGTGAAGAAGCTCATCAAACAATGACCGCTTATGAAAGACGAAGTGAAAGACGAAATGATATTATAATTTAATTTTTCCAATTACAGGCATCATTGGTTGCATCGATGGTAGTCATATAAGAATAAAAAGTCCTAAACAGTTTCTAAATTCATATATTAACAGGAAAAAATTCCATTCTATCCTAATTCAGGGTGTATGTAATAACAAAAAGTTGTTTACTGATATTTATGCGGGAGAGCCCTATTCATGATTCTAACTTATTTAACAAATCTGATTTAGCAGAACGTATTGGAAACCCATCCGGAACATTTTACAATGATGGCCATTTAATAGGTGACCTCGCCTATAAATTATCCACAAAATTAATGGTGGGATTCAAAAACTTTGGTAATATTACCGCGAGAGAAATAAATTTCAATAAGAGACTAAATGCATGCAGAGTCGATATTATAGAAAATTCATTTGCTTTGCTCAAAGAGAGATTTAGACGTCTCAAATTTATGGAAACTGTTAGACTTGATTTAATCACTCTTTATTGTGAGTGCAGCAATTTTACATAATGCTTGGCACAGGCTGGTAACAGTGGAGGACAAACTAATAATATTCAACAGAACGAGTCTACTGGAATTTCAATAGGAACCATTTTAGAAGGAGTAGTTATTCTCATAGCTGTTGCAGTAATTATATTTTATTGCTACGGAAAATGTAAAAAACGTCTGGAGAAGAAAATACGACGAGAAATCGCAGCTAGTCAAGAACTGGCATAAGTGAGTGAAATAAGTCATAGTGAGAAGAAAAATTCTAAGAAAATGTGCGGAAATGCGAAATGTCAAGTTCTATTGAATTTCATTTTAGAAGAACTAAGAGTGTTTCATAGAAATTTAAATAAGGACTCCAAAGCCAGAAGGACACATTTAAAATCAGTAGAACGTAAGTTAAGTAAATTAGATAAAATCAGAAATAATTTTATTAGTTTAAAATCTTCCGTAAATAATGTTAGTAATTTAGATAATACAATTAGAAAAGAAATTTTAACCTATGCAAATTCAATTTAAAAATATATAGAAGCTATTAATTTAATTTTAAATGACAGATTATCAGAATGTCATAATAAGCAACAAGTAGAACAAAATATTGATTTGGATAACTCAGATTCAGATAGCTCAGTCAGTTTAAACGAAGGAAAAATGGCCGAAAAATTTGACTTGAATATGAATGGTAATGAAAATGTTACCAAAAATCTTATTGGTACCATACTGGATAATGCCAAAATTAGACTAAAACGTTCGTATAATACTAACGCGGATTTAATTAAAGATTTAAAAGAACATTTTTTAACTAAAAAGTCAGTGCCCACATTGTCAAATCAATTGCATAATGCAAAACAAATCTATCGAAAATTTTGAAAAATCGGTAGAAGAACTACTAGTTAATTTAACAATTAGTCAGGCCGACGGTACTGAATCCTCCATTGCTCCTTTGAGGACAGTAAACGAAAAAATAGCTATCCATGCGTTTGCAAATGGATTATAAAATATCGATTTAAGAACTTATACAAAAATAAGTGAAGCCACATTCAGGGCGCAAAAGACGAAGAATTACCGAAAACTAATGTATATCATATGAATAGCTACAGATCATTTGGACGCGGCGGAAACATAGATTTATTAGAAATGGGTATTTCGGTTCTAATAATCAAAATCTAATAATCAAAATAGAGGTAATTATTATCAAAATTTTCATAATCAAAATAGAGACTGTAGACATTTTTAGGAGCCAAAATAATAAATTTAGTACGAAGCGGGGCGCAAATAGAGGTAACTTTAATAATCGCTCTAATAATAATGTGTATCCCAGAAACAAAGAAAGAACTAACTACGTAAGTAATGCAGGTAACGAATTAGAAATTAACCAAAATATTCAATCGACAAGTAGTGATCCGTTTTTTCGGACCTAAAGAATTTAAAAATAGTTCAGTTTTAACCATCAATGGATTAAATTATATTGATATGAATTATACAAAGGCACTAAATTAACTTTTTTATTAGATACAGGATCTTCAGTCAGCATATTTTTTACAAAATACTTGGATAAAAATGAAATAGTATTCACATAAAACTAACATAAACGGAATATCTGGGTCAACTGTCTCAAGTTGTTCTGTTAATTTCACATTACAAGTAAATCAAAATAAATATGTAAATCATGAGTTTTTACTTTTAAAAGAATTTGATGACTCGATGCAAGGAATAATTGGTTCTGATTTTTTTAAACAAATATTTAGCTTCTATTGACTGAAAATTTTTTATTTACATTACAGCTCAATGACTCTAAAATTTTGCTTCCTATGCATGCTACACAATTCATTCACACTGTACTACCGCCGAGGAGCGAAATAATAAAATTTTGCCGTATAGACAATAATGAAGAATGTTTAGTTTTACCGGAAGAATTATGCGAAGGTGTTTTTGTTGCTGGAACTATAGTTAAACCAGATAATTGTAATATGATACCAGTAAAAATTTTAAATGCCAGTCTTAGAAATTTTAAACCAAAAGTAGAAACATTAAATGATTATCATTTGGGTGAAATTAAAAATTACGATAATTTATCCATCAGTCGTGCTGAATCATTATTAAATTCTTTAAAGATAGATTATTGACAAGGCGAAGAAAAGCGAATAATAGATAACTTTGCGTGAAATATTCAGATATTTTCCACTTGGAAAATGATAAGTTAAGTGTAACAAATATTTATAAAGAGAGTATAAGACTACAAAAGTCAGCTAAACCCATATATGTAAAACCTTATAGGTTACCTTATGCGCAAAAAGATGAAGTACATAGACAAATTAATATGATGTTACGCGATGGTATTATAGAGGAAACGAGATCTAAATTCTCGTCACCCCTACTCTTGGTACCGAAATCTAATACAAATACTACAAAATTTAGACAAGTTCTAGACTATCGTTTATTAAACAAACAAATTGAAGACGATAAATTTCCCTTACCATGTATTACAGATATTTTAGATTCCCTGCCGGGTGCAATGTATTTTTCCCATCTTAACTTATCACAGGGATACTATCAAATAGAATTAGATAAATCCAGTCGACCTTGTACAGCTTTTACCACCGATCGTGGTCAATATCAGATGACTAGACTTTCACATGGATTAAAAATTAGTCCTAGTTCGTTTTCCCGTGCAATGACAATTGCAATGTCAGGATTAACGTACGATGCATGTTTCTTATATTTGGATGATTTAATTATTTTTGGAAATAATTTAACTAATCATAATAAAAATCTAACAAAAGTTTTTTAAAGATTAAAGGCGGCCTTGCATACCAGCTTCTAGAAGCCAGCTTCTAAATTATAACCAATCACATTGCTCAATTTCTTTCCACTATTTTTCAAGGTCATGCCACTAAATGTTGGGTGAAGTTTATCTTTTTAGCGGCTTTTTTACATTTTATCTCCTTTCAGTGTCATACCTCTCTTTATCTATGCTCATTTCATAACCAAACTTCTTTGTTTGTGGCTAGGCTCTTGGGCTGTGTTTACTGGAGTATTTTAAAAATACAAAAACGACAAGCGTAAAATTCGAAGTAAACGGATGTATTTACAATTTTATAGTGGACAACGATATAACTTTGTTATTGTACAGTTGGGGCTGAATGAAGCAGCCGTTGAAATTAAGCTCGCAGATTTAGACCAGGCGATTTCGACTTTTCAGGTGTATCTACTAGTTCGGAGGCTCTTAGGTTACAGACCCAGATCAATCATGTGTTAGGTAGGATTGATAGGATGATACTACCCAAAGGGGATGATCGAGTTGGTGCTGAGCAGAATAAAGCAGACCTTTTGGCTAAGATTTTGACTTTGTCAAGCAGCCTACACGACAAATTACATCCACAGTCGGTTGGTGCAGTACCCGCAGCGTTGAGTGTTATCTCAAATTTGCAGCAGTCCTTTCAAGTAGGGTTAAGTCAGACACATGCTTCGTCACCGAGCGCTACTGGAGTGCAGAGAGTTTCTACTCTCCCTGCTTCTTTATCGTCGACTTCTACAAAGATGATACCACCTCATAAGTGGGGGATTTAAAAATTTTCAGGTTCGTTCAAAGGTATGTCGATTTCAAGTTTCTTTGAAATGGTAGAGGAACTTAGGCTGGCTCGTCACGTACCGGAAAGTATTCTTTTGGAATCAGGAATAGATTTATTTTCGGAAAAGGCGTATCAGTTTTACAAAGATGTTCGTTTTCGAGTGTCTACTTGGCAAGAGTTGGTTGAAGAGTTCCGTAAGGAGTATTTGTCGGCTTATCACAATGAAGCACTTTTTGAAGAACTTCGGAGAAGGACTCAACATCAGTCCGAGACTATTGGAGTGTACTTAGCAATTATGAATAGCTATTTTAGTCGTTTGCGTTGTTATGTTTCGGAGGAAACTAGGTTGGCTATCATAGTGAAGAACCTTCATCCGTTTTATCAGGATATATTACGAGACCCTTTGCCTTCGACTTTAGAGGATCTTCGAGTTGCATGTCGTAGTATGGAGGATAGACGCGATTGTATCCGTAATTATGTAGAACCTAGTAGTAGAAGAACTAATGTTTTGGAAAGAGATTTGGCTTTTATCGACAGTGAGAGTTGTGTTGAATTGGATGTTGCGACTACTTCGTTCTCTAATCAGGCTACGCGTCCACCAACAACGGATCGCGGTGGACCGACTTGCTTTCGCTGTCATAAACCAGGACATAGGGCGATAGGGTGTTCGATGCCCAGGAAGCTGTATTGCTTCAAATGTAAGAAAGATGGAGTAACCACAAGGAACTGCCCAAACTGTAGACAGCAGGGAAACGGCCCACAGCGCTCTTAAATGGTCGAGTAAGAGACGCTGTGGCTGAAACGACCAAACTTCAACCTGTACTTGACTTTATTTTGGATCACGCGGTGAACGACGAGAGACCGTATTTAAAGGTTAAAATTTTGGGAACAGACGTGTTAGGTCTTCTAGATTCTGGTGCCACGAGGACGATAGTCGGTAGTCGTGGATGGAAGTTATTGAGTAGTTTTGGTTTGACTTTGGATAAGTCTAAAAGAGCTACCTGTCGTGTAGTTAATGGCGAATTATGTGAGGTATTAGGTGAGTGTACGGTACCCTTTGGGTTACGAGATAGGTTGAGAATTTTGTCGGTGTTAGTGGTCCCAGGAGTCCCGCATAATTTGATTTTAGGTACTGATTTTTGGAGAGCTATGGGGATTGTTCCGGACCTAAGGCATAATGAGTGGCATTTTTCTGAGTATCCTGTCACTCTGAGCGCGGTAGACCATCTTTGTGGTCAGACAGTCTTAACCGAATTTCAGAAGGCTCGCCTAGATGCGTTGGTAGATCGACATCGGAAATCAATGGGTTCAAGTTTGGGTTGTACCAGTGTCGCCGAACATGAGATAATCTGCAACGCGACCACTATCAAACAGAGGTATTACCCAGTGTCACCAGTTATTCAGGCCCAGGTAGATAAGGAGTTGACAGAGATGCTTTCTCAAGGTGTCGTTGAGGAATCTAACAGCCTTTGGTCCTCACCCATACTGATGGTAAAGAAGAAGGATGGAACGTTCAGGTTTTGTGTAGATTATCGTAAGCTGAACTCTGTCACCGAGAGAGATAGCTACCCACTTCCTTACATCTCTTCGATTTTAGATAAGCTGCGAAACGCTCGTTATTTATCTACGATAGACATAAAGTCCGCATATTGGCAAGTCCCTGTTGCCAAGGCTTCTCGTCCTTTTACAGCTTTCACGATTCCCGGCCGAGGTTTGTTTCAATTCCGTCGCATGCCTTTTGAGTTACATAACGCACCTGCAACTTGGCAGAGGTTAATTGATCGTGTGTTGGGGCCTGAACTTGAGCCGAATGTGTTCACCTATCTTGATGATGTGGTCATTATAGCCGAGACTTTTGAAGAACATTTGAGGATTTTGGACAAGGTGTTTTCGCGTTTGCAGGAAGCTGCTTTGACTGTGAGTTGGGAGAAGAGTTTCTTTTGTCGTCCAGAATTGAAGTATTTAGGTCACGTAGTCGATAGGAATGGACTTCATGTAGATCCGGACAAGGACAAGGCAATGCTTTCCATCCCCACACCTAAGTCGGTAAAGGAAGTTAAGAGGAATTATTGGCACTTTTTCATGGTATCGCCGTTTTATCGCTGATTTTGCTACTTTGATGTCTCCGATTACTGCGTTGTTGAAGAAGGGTCGAACGTTTGTATGGACTCCCGAGTGCGAAGAGTCGTTTAATAAAATTAAGGAGTATTTGGTTACGGCACCTGTTTTGAACTGTCCCGATTATAGTCTTCCTGTTGTAATCCAGTGTGATAGTTCCGGTAATGGGGTTGGCGCCGTCCTTTTGCAAACTACGCCCGACGGTGATCGCGTAATTAGTTACCTAAGTCGTTCTTTGACTCGTCAAGAGCAGAACTACTCGACGACTGAAAAGGAATGTCTGGCTGTGTTGTGGTCGATAGAGAAGTTGCGTCCGTATTTAGAGGGTGTGCCTTTTACCGTGATCACGGATCACGCTTCTCTGGTCTGGCTGCAAAAAACCTCAAGGATTCTACAGGTCCTTTGGCAAGGTGGGCAGTACGTCTTCAACAATTCGATTTTAAAATCATTCTTCGCAAAGGCAAGGATCATGTTGTGCCTGACCTTCTTAGTCGCTCAGTCCCTATTGTCGATTCAATCGAGCCACAGTACGTTTCCACCGGTGATCGCTGGTATGACAAGATTTTCAAAGGAGTTTTGGGTAAGCCCATAAAGTATTCTCAGTGGAGAATAATAGATGGTCAACTGTTTAAGTATGTCAAACCGGTCGCAGGATTTGTAACTTCGGAGTGCGATAATTGGAAAGAGGTAGTTCCTAGGATACGACGTGTGTCGGTGTTGCAGAAGTTTCATGATGATCCACTTGCAGGTCATATGGGTGTTTTGAAAACCTATAAGAGGATCGGGGAAAGGTATTTTTGGCCGAAACTTAAGTGTGACGTTTCTCGGTATGTCAGGAGTTGTCGTAGTTGTGCAGCCCATCGGATCGATAACACTGCACCAAAAGGTTTGATGACACCACAACCTACAGCAACACAACCGTGGGAGATCATCGCTACAGATTTAATGGGTCCATTTCCTCAGTCTAAACAGGGTTTTAGGTTTATCTTGGTCGTGATGGATGTTTTTAGTAAGTTCTCGTTAGTTTTTCCGCTTAGGTCTTCGAAGGCTATCCACGTCGTCAAACGGATTGAGGAAGAGGTATTTTTGGTTTTTGGGGTACCACGTATGGTTATGTGTGATAACGGGGTACAATATACCTCTCATTTGTTTAAGGATTTGACGACAGCCTATGGCGTTAAGGTTCGATATAACTCGCTGTACCATCCTCAAGCGAATCCATCCGAAAGATATAACCGAACGTTAAAAACTATGATAGCTACCTACGTAACTGACAACCACCGAGCTTGGGACGTTAACCTAGCGAAACTCGCTTGTGCTACTCGAACTGCTTTTCACGAGTCGACTGGTAAAGATCCTTATTTTACTAACTTTGGCAGGAAAATGGTCCTAGATGGTCGTGATTTCCAATTAAGGGAAAAGAAGTTAGAAGCGAACGACGAAACGATGTGTGAGGAATATGTAGACCTGAAGTCTAAAATCTTGAAAGAAGTGTTTGCTGACGTGAGAAGACGCCTTGATAAAGCTTCAGGAAAGAACGAGAAAACCTATAATTTACGTCGGCGCAGTGAGGAGTTTTTGCCTCATCAAACTGTTTGGAGAAGGAATTTTGCTCTTTCTAATGCTGGCGATTATTTCGCGAAGAAACTTGCATCCAGGTGGGTTGGTCCTTATTTTGTTAAGAAGCGAGTTGGATCCTGGACGTATCAACTTATGGATGATCGAGGTAATGATCAGGGTACGTGGAGTATTAAGGATCTCAAGTCCGCTGCGGACGTTGATTCGGGTGTTTAGTACGTAAATAGCATTTTCCTTCAAAGCACCGTAATCTTCTTCTATCATGCTTCGATATCTGGTATCTTAGTCTGTACCATCACTATTATCTACCGTTGCGTTTTCGGTTATTGTGGAATTAGTGTATATGTATTAGTGTTCGATCCCTTGTTATTTTTTTTAAGGATCGGGGGCACTATGGGTGCGCGGGAGGTGTAGATCGGCAGCTTATTTTGTATTTTTAGTGCTTTGGCGAGTAAGTTTTCAGGGTATGGCGTTGGGGGGTCTCGGTCACATGGCAGGAGTGTTTCTACGGGATGCCTGCCCTTGTACGTTCAAGGTGGGGCTGAGGCTACTGCGTGCGTGCCAACATGGCTGCTTATGTCGATCTACAGACTCCAGTTCAGTGTGATGTCCCCGGAGACCATTCATTTTTATATTCCCTTAGATTTATTAGGCCCGCTTTAGTCTGGCAGGACTATATCTGCTGGGTAGCGACTGGACGCTTCCCTGGTAAACCCAGTACCCAGATGGTTTTCTAGCACGCCTAAAATATTAAAATTTTATTCTACGTTTTGGCTTTTCGAGTGTATTATGTTTTTATTTTGGTGAATACTATAATTCACTAGGCTGTCTTTATGTGCCTTGGAGTTAGTTCCTAAAAAGTCGTTTTTTTTTGTGTTAAGATTTGGTAGGCTTGTGATTGTAAGCTTTGGTATGATAATCCGTGCCTATTCGATGTTTGTTTCTGCTACCGCTAGCGCTATGAAAATTCACTGGTGAATTTTCTTGAACCAAGGGGGTGTTGTAACGGTCCAGTTTTTGTGATAAGACAAATACCTTTTTGTTAACCCTTGTATAGGTGAATTATGTTTTCTACGCTACCTTGTATGCAATTGGGGATAAATATTTGTGGTTTTCATTTCCTTTCAGCACTGTACGACGTTTTTATTCCTCAGAGATACGTATATTTCAACTTATGTGCTTATCGAATGACTTCCTAAAAATAACACAATTTTTCTGTTATTAGGAGACTAAATTCTCATTCTTTAAAACCCTTAGATATCTAGGTATATTCCTACCTTAAATTAAGAGTCCCATTCTCTTATATTTCTCCGTTTCCTCAGTGAATCATTGGCTAATGTTAACCTATGTTTATACTTGGATGTTATTCCCTATTTTGCTCCTTAGATTGTATTGTTGACTTGTCATCCAGTCACGACTATTCTCTGGTAATTTCTAGGCTGGTTTATATTAATGCGGGTTAGCGTGGCGTAGATAATAATAATTTATTTCCGTATCGGGCATTTGTTTATTCTTGAAGTGACATTTCTTAGAGGTTAATTTCAATCGGACATTTGGCTTGTCATCTGTCGTTAGTACGTCAAGGGTGCGTTCGGTTTGTTCTCATGTGAACCTAGGGTAAATACTTGTCGCTCGTTATTCGTTCGTGGTTTGATTATCGGTTCTCTAGAGAAGCGTGTTGTCGAGTGGACATGTATTACGGCGTATCCCATGGCGCGTGTGCTGTTGGTCGTTACTATTCGATAGGAAGGACATGCTCCTCTCGGGTGACATTTTCGAACGTGGTAGAGTTCTTGACATCGAGCGTGATGCGCGGTTTATCTTGTGTTTTGATTAGCCGAATTGGGTCACTTGACCGTCAGACGGTCTGTGATTGGTCGTAATTTGTTGGATGGAAAAAATGTGATTTTGGAGAAGAAGGGCGTGGTAAACTTTTGATGGTTTTTGGCAAGATTTAAGTGGTTGGAAAAACTTAAAAGAGCATTCCTGGAGAAATCGGGGTATATTTTGTGATTTGTGATATCATCTTCGTCGGAAGGATTTCCCCTCGATTTTCCGCTCCTGTGTAAGAAATTGGCATCCTGGTTTTGGAGTTATTTGGATAAATGCATGGTGCATTTTTTTTGGTGTGATGGCCATATTGCACAGCGGCTTTTGAAGTCGGATTTATTGGAATAGCGACCCTAGTATTACATCGTGGTCAACCTACTCCTCCACTTTTGGGTTATTTGGTATTTTGGTTTGTTATAACTCAGGACAACCCATACACATGTAACTCCGGGTTTGGAGGTTACAACGGGACCTCTACTTCGTTGGCGATTCCAGCATCGATAAGGAGTCGCTGTTTCGGTAAGTTGATTACACATTTGTTGTTGTGTAGCCAACCTAATCCTAGGATACAGGGTCGGATGAGGCCGTTATTAACGACCAGGCAGCAGGTTTTGGTCTTCTGGGCGGACACCTGTAGGAGCAGCAAGCCTTGGCGTGTGTTTCTTTTAATCAGACCGGGGGCTGTCCGGCTTCAATAACTGTAAAAAATGAAAGTAAGTGTAAACATTTTATTATATATGTAAACGATACGCTATGTTTAAAAAATATTATGTACAAATAAAAAATAGGTACAAAAAATGTTATTAGTTACCTATTCATGTGCATATAAAAAATATTCGGTACAAAAAATGTTATGAATAGTGTAAAAAATGATATTAAGTATAAAAAATTTATTATAGGTGTACACGCTACGCTATTACGTATAAAAAATATGTACAAATGACAAATATAAACTGGGTACAAAAATATGTTACTAGGTACCTCTACCTATAAAACATAAGTGCCTTTAAAAAATATTCAGTATAAAAAAATAGTATTACGTGTAAAAAATGTTAGTACAAAAAACAAATAGAACATTATTTATCAAATTAGTTATAAAAATGTTATTTGAATCGAAAATATTAGGTTTACAGAACATGATGGTTATAGATAAAAAACATATAAAGTTTAAAACGAATGTTTAGTTAAAACAAACATAATACATATAATATGTACCTACAAACATTACTAAATATACAAAGTTATTTATGTATACATAATTATAATTATCGACTACAAAAAACGATTTAAAAAAAAATGAAGAAAAATATTTTATCGACAAAAACTGTTCAAAAATATTATGGTTTCCAAATGTTTTGGTGAACGATTTCTCTTCATGTTTGTCAGCTGTCCTACTTTGGAAAATACTCTTTCTGATGGAACAGATGTTGCAGGAATATGTAAGTATTTAATGGCTAATCCGTAAAGCTCTGGAAACATCGCTTTATGTTTTTTCCAAAACTCTAGCGGATTTCCCAGTCTTTCTACATATGGAAGTTCCAGATACTGCCGTATTGCTAGTACCGCTGTTGTAGAAGGAGTGGTATGGTATTTAACTTTGGCCATATTATTATCAAAAAAGGACCATACATCTACTTTCGTTGTTGATGATGGCTGACCTGTTGATGTAGATGGAGTTTCAGCATTATTTTGAACTAAAAAAAGAATAATTACAAGATATAACTCTTTAGAGCATATAATAAATATTACCATTTCTATTTGTTAAGTTGACTAAATAAGTCAATTCATCCGAAACCCATTTTTGGGCGTTATTCGCATTATTTTCTAATCCAAAACCAACTTTTTTAAAGCGGGGATCCAAAAAAGTAGCTTTTCCAATTATTTTATTCTCCTCTAGAGAACATCCAATAAATTGGTTTTCAACAACTCTCCGCAATCAGTCTTGGTTACAATATTTTTTAATGAGTGTTGTAAACCTCTAATTAATGGAATAACCATTGAAATTGTATGGTACTGCTCTCCAGAAAGAATTGTGGTTAATACTTCAGCGGGTTTTAAAACTGTTGTGCAATCTTCTATTACAAACCATTCTGAAGCATCTAAACTTTCTGGAGCTTTTGGAAGATTTGTAACACAAACTACCAAACAATCCTTTACTTTCAAAAGTCTCTCCATCATTATTAATGTAGAATTCCACCTCGTTGATACATCTTGTTTCAATTTTAAAACAGACGAATTCATTAGTATTTGTATGTTTTTTAGTTTCTTTGTTGCTAACACACTATGTTTGAAATATGTCACCAATGCCTTACATTTTTTTAAAATAGCCGATAAAGCTCGATTGGACGTAAGAGCATCGGTAACACATAAATTTAATGTGTGTGCCACACATGGATGGTGGTGTTTTTTAATATATACTTTTTACATTGGAGGCATTATCTGATACCACGATTAAAACTTTATTAAACAGGTTCCATTCATTCAATATGGTTGTCAAATAATTGCCAATATTTTCCCCTGTATGGTTACCAATTACTTCCCTCGTAGCTATATTATAAGAATAAAGTTTATCATCCAAAATAAAATGGGTCGTTACAGACATATATGCTTTAGCACTATCTGAAGTCCACATATCTGTCGTTATAGAGACGTCTTTGACATTTTCTAACATTTTTCGCAAATATTATGCAGATTCTTTATTAAGGTTGGGTATCATGGTTTCTGAAAGAACTTTTCGGCTTGGTAAAGAATATTTATTATTTAGTATGTTTGTGTACTCACGAAATCCCTCATTTTCCACAATTGACAAGGGCTGGTAATCAGTCGTAATCATTTTGATCAATTTTCGGTCAATTTCCTTCTTTTTTTTTCGTCAGATAAATCATCGCTTTTGATCCCATATAATTTTAATTGACGCGAACGCTTTGGTAAAAGTGGCTGATCCTCGACGTCTAGTTTTCTTTTTACCGATGTTGATTGGATAAATTGGATTGGATGCATTCTTTCTAAGTGCTTCTTCATGTTGGTTGTATTTCCAAAATATTTGAAGTCCTTTTTGCATACTGTACACACCACTTTATCATTAATTTTTTTAAAATATTGCCACACAAAGGATTTGATGCAACGAGGTCTCATCTTTATAAAATGTTTGTAATGTTTTTAAATGAAATATAATATAGAAACTAAAACACTTAGAAACTAGAACACTAAGAAACTAAAACACACTAAGAATACTAAAACACTAAGAATACTAAAACACTAAGAATGATTAAAAGTACTAAAACACTAAAACTATAAAAAACTAAAAACACACTTTAAAAACTCTCGGAGCCTCGAAAATTATAAGACGTATTAACGGGACCGATAAAATGAAAACACTAAAAAAATACAGATTGCCGTTAATTCATAAAGCAGTTGTAATTTAAGAAAAATAGTAAATAGGGGGTACATTTTATTACTTTAACCAATAAAAAATATATTCCCAGATATTGTACGTGTCCAAAAGAACGAAAACATATGTTTCGAAGATATGCTGAAAAGATTTAGTATTTTATGATAGCAAGTACTCTTAAAAATTTATTTTTTTTGAGAAACCCCCAAACAACATAAAAAATCAGTGTAGCTCAATTCATCGCCTCGTAAAATTATTTATTTATGTATGGAATATTCCAATACAAATACAGTAGGTATAAAATAAAGAGCCCTAATATGAAAAATTTTCCAAGAATGGAATAAAATAAAACATCTGTGTATTTGTTTTTTGACCGGTACCAAACTCAAAGGTCTACCAACTAGTGAATGTGTATTATAAAATCATAAAAATTAATATAAAAAAGATTTTGATTCCTTAATATTAGAGCCGCAAACAGTAGAAATAATTATTAATTATAAATTGTTAGTTTTAATTGCGATTTGAAAAATCTTATTAAAATTATTTTCAAATGGACTATGTCTACTATTACTGAAAATTAAAACGAAAAGAAAGTTTAGAGTAAAACAAAACGTAACAAAATATTAAAAAACTATTTTAATTCTAAACAATATATGTTATTGTTGATCAGAATTTAAATATCTAGTACGATGTCTTCTGTTGATTATTATTGATCCAATATAATTTTTTAACGTACGATTGTAATAAAAATTTTACATGTAAATCTGGAAATGAACCTATAACAAAAGAAAGTAAAAAAGTTTACTTTTCAATACAACAATAGTAATGAATCAAAAAATCTACATAAAAATCTTATTAAAATAAAAACAATAAGACTAAACATTTAACAAAAAATCAGGGCAATAATAATAAAGTGATGAATCAAACTTCAACCGTTATAACTTAACGAGGATCATTCGAAATCACGAGTTATTTCTTGTAGTGGTGTAATTACTAATTAGTCGAACTCAGGTCAGTTTTTGGAGTCTAGTCGTATGTATCCGAATACCGGAGTATTCGAATACCAGAGTATTCGATTCTTAAAAGTATTCGAGTACCGAGTATCCGATTCTTAAATGTATTCGATTCCGTCCATCACTAATAGGAGGGCCCTGTCCTAAGCCGAAACATCTGGAGCACAACCACCTTGCTGAGTTATGGAATAGTTCAATTGTCCCGGTTATTTAAGATTAAAATTTGGATAAATATAGATTACATGTGATTAGAATATATCAGTAGGTATTATGAGTAAATATTGGAATGTTATTTTAATGATTTTATTTGTGTTTTTTGTCACAATTTAACTAGGTGTTTAGCATTTATAAACCAAGTACAATTTTTATCAGATTAACTTTTCATGTTGCAGTGCAATAATTGAAAGTGGCCAACAGCAATATTCATATTATTCTCCTAAAATATTTATATCAGCGTCCGTAAATTTGACAACCTTGAAATAGAACCACGTGCTAAAATTATAAATCGAGCTAGTCATACAGCTGTCGCCATCTATGTACAATATATTGAAGATTTGCTTTGTTACAAACCGCTGGTGGCGTTGTCGCGCCCTTAAATATTTAATTTTCTTATTCATTAATATACGTATGTATTTGCAACACTGCTAAATAAATTGCTACTATAAACAGCGAGACTACACTAAAATGCACTCGCGACATTGATGTGATTGGTCGTTGTGGGCAAACAATGAGCAGGCGCGTTACATCGTTTTCCTACGACCACCTATGAAAACTATGGTCTATTTAACCCTTTGATGGGCCCGAGCGACTTAGGGATTTTTTGTTGTATCCAATCAACTTATTTTTTTATTGAATGTACACAAATATAATTTTATGACATTTTTGAATTTTTTTCCCTGCACAGTTTTTTGTAATTTTACATGGGATATATAGTTCCCAGCGCCCATATATGGAAATGCAATTGTTTTTTAAAAAATATTATTTATTCAAAAATATTGCATCAAAGATACATATAAAATACCAAATGAAACTAAAATAACATCATCGAAAAACAATCAAATAAAACCAAAAGAAAATTAAAAATATATCTGCACATGGTCCCAAAAATGTTTAGTGTTTGAGAATTCCTAATCAAAAACTTAAAAGGTATCTCAAGTATTCACTTCCCATGAAATTTTTTAAAACAAGGATCCACGCAGAGAGGAACATTACATGCTGTACAGGTAAACTTTGTTCGTTTTTCCTTTTGTCTAGTGCTGCAAAGTCGGCAACGTCTGTAAGTATCAATTTTTTTTGGTAAGTGACTTCCGACACCAACCAACCGCACTTCTTCCGGAACTTCTCGCTTATTTGCTAAAAAAAAGCACTGGCCTATTTCGACCTTTACGAGAAGTATATCCTTTTATTAGTTGACGTGCTAAATTTATTCTGAATGTCAGTTGGGATGCGTTGTGTTTTTTATCTAAATTCATTAGGATATGAGCATTGATAATTGCCATATCTAAAAAAAAGTAAAATAGTCTGAGCCACCATTTTGAACTTCTGCGGCCAATCTCGTAACATTCACGCAGTTGGTCAAATTTGTCGACACCCCCCATAATTCGGTTGTAATGATGTACAACAATAGGACAAGAAATATCGACTTTAGCACCAGTGCTATTCTTTCTTTTGACATGTTGTTTCTTTAGGAGAAAAACATGTCGATAAAAAATTTACTGGATTTTTGTCCATCCATCTGACTGCAGCAATAGTTTGACTAGTGGCAAAAGTAAATTCTCCACGTCTAAGTTTTATATTGTTTTTATTTTTTTTTTATTTTACCATCTGCTATACATTTAGGTAATGACTTTCTGTTACATCTAACAGTACCTAAAGAGTAAATATTGTTAGCTAATAAGTTTTTCATCAAAGTCGTACTTGTAAAAAAATTATCAAAGGCAACCAAAGAATGTGTATTTTTCAATGGCTTTGTCAAATCCAGTACTACTCTTTCACCAGTTAATTCTTCAGTTCAGTTATTTTATGAAGTTTATCATACCCAGCTTCTCCTTTCTGTACTGCAGTTTCATTATTATTCAAATGCAAATTTTCTATTACCTTTTTATATCTCTTTGACGACATAACTTGAGATACACTGCTGACATGTAAAATAGGATCACTTGACCAATAATTGGACAAACGAGGCATAACATGAATACCCATAAGTATCATCATACCAATTAGTGCTTTTATTTCATCAGAGTCAGTGTTTACCCAATTTTTGGACTTGCCTATCTCTTCCGTCTTATTTTTACGAGAGCGTCGGGTTAGGTCTTGTAACGCATATATATTTGTTTGCTCAACAATCAAGTCTATTATTTGACTGTCAAAGTATGTTGTAAAATAGTCTATTTCCTTACTTCCCCTGTCAAAATCCTTAGCGCATGATGGTTCAGAATTTTCAAAAAGAGCTGTATTTATTGCATCAAACTGCTCCGTTTCCATGCCCCACGTATCCTCTTGAAATTGTAGAACTCCATCTTCAATAACTGGTTCGTTATCGTTAGTGTGCCCATCATACGTAGAAAAGTTTATTTCGTCTTCAACCTCCATCTCATCTTCCAAGACGTCAGCGGCTTCATGTGGACTAGATGAAATATGTGAACCAAATGACTGATTTTCATCTAATTCGCCCAACTCTGCTTCAGCACCTTCATCTCCTTCCTGATCAGACTCGAACTCGTTGTCGGGTAAACTATACAAATATTCTAAAGCCGAATTTGCGTGTTGAGCATCATTCAAATTCCACTTCATGTTCATCTACAAAAAAAAATGGTGATACTTTTTGCCACTACAAATTTTGTACAAACAATAACAATGCATGTACATAAAAAAATGCATTCATAAGGATATTATTGAAAAATAATAAAAACAATTAGTAGAAATTACTAATAACTTGAAATGAACAAAATTATTCTCTGTTGTATTTATTATACGTCTAATAAATCCTCGTATAAAAAATAAGAAATAAAAAGTTATACATAAGCTAGCATTTTAACTGGGCGCTGGGAATAATATCACCCACCTCTTCAAAGTCCTACTTACCAGCTGCAGAAAAGAAAAATATCTTAATTTCTGTCAAATATGATCGATAATATCACTATATTATAAATTATAATCGATAAATTCTTATTACTTACCTTATGATTACTTAGATTCACTTTTATTTTAAAATCAAAGAAAATCGTTGCACATTCTTTCTATTTATTTGAAGTTCTGTAAGTTACCGGACGTATATGTCACAATATACACTTGCAGAGACCTACCATAATTTTTTTGTGATTTGTATTACTCATCCCCAGATGGCATTACGATGTAGAATTCAATTTTTAACTGAGGTCTCTTTTTACGGAATTATTTGATAGGTGGGAACTATACTTCCCACTGCCTATCAAAGGGTTAATAACCAGGAGGAGCGATTTGAATTTAAGTTGGCAATTCTGTAGGATTCTCATTGGTCAGTTTGCGGTCGGTTTCACACAGCAAATTTTAGCATTAACATCAGCTGATAATTGACATTGACATTTGGATTCGGTGTTTACAGTTCGAACAGTGAAGTTCAGTGCAAAAAAACAGCAAGATATAAAGGTATTTACTAACCACCCTTTGTAAATATTACCCTTCTAATCCTTATAAACAATTAGTTTTATAACAATATAATCGTTTGGCTACAAAATAACATCATTAAATAATTAAGGCTTCTTTAATCTTAATTTTAAACTTTAATATCGTTGAAAAAAAAGCAAACAATATATAAATAAATAAATTATGGGGGAGAATTCAGGGGGCCCTCCTGGGCTCCCTGACAATAGTATAGGGGTAGACAATGACATGGAGTTAAATCCTGATATAATTAATGAAATTATTGTTGGAAACAACAACGGTGTTAGGTTGCAAAAAAACAACGAGAATGATAGCGGTAACAAAAAACTAGAAAATACAAATAAAAAAAAGCCAGATAAATATACATATTTTGATAAGGGACCTTTTGAAGTGTACATTGAGGCTAAAGACGAAAATAAAAATATAGGTAAGTATAATTATTTGGCAATCGCCAGAGAAATATTTGATTTAAAATTAAATTTGATCAAAAAAATATATAAAAAAGGAAAAAATAGGATAAGTGCTGAATTTAAAGATTTTAAGGCAGCTAATGAATTTTTAGAAAATATTAATATTAAAGAAAAAGGTTATGATATATTTATTCCAAACAAAAATATAACATGTAAAGGGATAGTTAGATATCTAGATAAAGATTTCTCTGACGAGATGCTACTCAAGTATTCACAAACTAATAATGCCAGAATCGAAACCGTCGAAATTAAAAGATTTAGTAGAAGGGTAAATAAAAGAACAAGTAATAGGGTATCAGACGAAGCTGGTGGAGATGAGACTGATGGAGGTGTGACGGAATTTGTCCCAACAGGTACAGTTCGGTTCACCTTCACGGGAACATTCTTACCCAAAAGTATACAAATTTGTGGTATAGAACACAGAGTACTACCGTATATAATGCCGGTCATGCAGTGTTTTAATTGCTTAATATACGGACACGTTAAAAAACAATGTAAATCAAAGACAAAATGTAAAAATTGCGGACATATAGACCTAGAAGAAAATCAGTTCTGTATGATCAAATGCATACATTGTGACAGTACTGAACACAATAGCACTAGTAATAAATGCCCAGAATTTATCAGACAAAAACAAATTAGGGAAACCATGTAATAAGACAATATATCCTTCTATGAAGCTACAGAAAAATTTCAAAAAAAAAAATAAAAACAAAATACAGGAATTTCATATCACTTCCCAAGAATTTCCCCAATTGCCATTAAAAGAAAATACAGAAAATAATTCTATTTCAATAAATAATAGACGTTCAGTTCATATAGCATCAACAGCAAAAAACTCTTATAGTCAAGTTACAACCCAGAAAAAAGGCCGCGCTGACCAACATAAATCTACCCCTTATGGGAGAACTACTCAAAACTCTCCAACAAATAGTATACATCATAATCTCTTGTCAGATGATAATGACAACGAAGCAATGCCTGGACCCTCATGGATAAGTCACGGGGATAAAACTTGGATTCTCCAAGATATAATGAATATGGCTACCCAACTTAATAGATATGATAGGGAACACGTATTACAATTTATAGGAAGACTCGCGAATGTCAATATGGTAGGCGCCTATGCACAAAACGGGAATCAAAATACTCAGATTGATGGCTCTTACCAACGACAAAAGAAATCTGAATAATTCAAAACATATTAAAATAGTTCAGTGGAATGTTCATAGTTTAAGAGTGATTGAGTTATATACGAATATTGGAATTCTAGGACTTACCAATTTGCGAATCGTTCTTTCTATGTAGCTACTTGCCAATCATCCATTTCATAGCAAAATCACAATCGACAGACACGAGTTTTGTTTTTTATGACCAAGCTTACTCGGCGATTCGATAGGCACTATTTTCACCTAGGTATCCAATATTTATCGCGACAGGTATCGAAAGTATTTAAATTAATATTAGGGCCACAAATAGACAACCAAAAATACACGAATATTCCAAAAATAAAAATAGTAATTAATATATTTTCCAATTAAATTTAAAACCCAAACATTTTCCCACACCAAAATACAACCGCTTGTATTTTTCATTATGCAAAAAAAAAAAAAAATAATAAAATAAAATTAAACAAAAAAAATAGTTATTGAAGTTAAGACTGTGGTAAAGGGCAAATCTTCACCACAGGTCTCTGAAAGGAACCGTGGATGGTTCTTACTGTAACCACCCTGCACACTCCATCTGTTCCCGAATGTAATTTACATACGCGGCCTAATCGCCATTTCATGGGAGGTAAATTATCGTCTTTCAACAAAACTAACTGACCAACCTTAATTTGTGGACAATGTTTTGTCCATTTCTGACGTTGCATTAACGTGTGCAAATAGTCGGTATGCCATCGTTTCCAGAAGTGCTGGTGAATTCGTTGCAACAACTGCCAGCGACTTAATCTATTTATAGCGATATGAGTACAATTGGGATCTGGAAGTACCGATAGTGGTTCAAGGGTCAAAAAATGACCGGGGGTAAGAGCGCTTAAATCATTTGGATCATTGCTCAACTCTAGAATGGGTCGTGAATTAAGCAATGCCTCAATTTGTACCAAGACTGTAGACATTTCTTCAAATGTCAAACATTGCTCTCCAACAATTCTCAAAAGATGGCCCTTTACAGATTTTACTCCAGCTTCCCAGAGTCCACCAAAATGTGGACTAGAAGGTGGATTAAATCGCCACTCTATATGTTCTGTATCTACAGCATTCTGAAATATTTCGCGAATATACCTATTAGCACCCTGAAAGTTAGTACCACAATCAGAGTGTAAGACTGAACAACGACCTCGTCTACCAATGAACCTTCGTAACGCGGCAAGAAATGCTTCAGAAGATAATTCGGAACATAATTCAAATGTGGCAAAACACACAAAAACCGAGATATATGCCTTTTTTTTTTTTTCTCCGCGAATCTTGGAATGAGTCATGGTAAAAGGGCCACAAAAGTCTACTCCAACACACGAAAATGGTTTAGACTGATTCACTCGTAACGACGGAAGATTACCCATTAAAGGGGTAGTTGATGTAGGACGAAATCTAAAACAACGAACACAGCTTGAGAGTACATTTCTAATAGCTCTTTTAGCATTAATAATCCAATAATTTTCCAAAATTAAGAATCGAAGAGTCTGAACGCCAGGATGAAGAAAGGTTAAATGATAGTCTAAGATTAATAATTGTGTGAAACGATGCTTTTGAGGCAAAAGAATAGGATGCTTTTGATCAAAAGAAAAGCTAGAGTTAACAAGCCGTCCACCGACTCGAAGAAGTCCACGCTCATCCAGAAAGGGGCAAAGTTTACGCATTGGTTTGGAAAGAGGCACTTTATTACGAATATCACAAATTTCTTGTTCAAATGAACTAGCTTGAATGCACTTAACTCAGCCTGTTGCAATTCTAAAATAGTAAAGGGACCACATCTTTTCTGTATGTTTTTCCATTTACTTTTAATATTAAAAATGTAACGAAGTAAATAACCTATAATACGTTTTACCTTTCCCAAGGTAGAAAATCGATTTAAAAGATCATGTACGAAATTAAACGAAGATAAAGAATTGGTAAGAGTAACCTTTCGTTCTTCTTTTGAAACTTCCTGAACATTAATATCAACAAGCAAATCCGTAGGCCATAACTCTTCAGAGTGTCTTAACCAAGAAGGCCCAGACCACCATAAGTCATGAGTTATTAGAACTGAAGGAGAAATGCCCCGAGAAGCACAATCAGCAGGATTATCTTTACTGGGAACGTGTCGCCAGTCAGAAGGGGGGACCTTGACTTGTATTTGAGAAACACGATTAGCAACAAACGTTTGCCAGCGATGAGGTGAAGAGCGAATCCACGATAAGGCAACAGAAGAATCACACCAAGCAATAACTTTCGAGACTTTAATGGAATCTTTCATACTTTTAAGGATGAAATCGATTAATGAAGCTAAAAGTGCAGCTCCACATAATTCCAGTCGAGCTAAACACACTCTTTTTAACGGAGCCACCTTGGACTTTGCCATTATTAAAGGAGTCGAAATATTACCGGTCTTGCCTTCTATTCGAAAATATACAACAGCTGCAAACCCTCGCTCGGAAGCATCACAGAACCCATGTACCTGGAGGATAGACTGCGTATTAACGGAAACATAACGAGGCAGAGATAAGGCCGATAAGTCACTAAGTTTATTTTTAAACTGGATCCAACGAGAAACAAAATGCGGATCAGGTTCCTGATCCCAATCAAGACCCATTGTCCAAAGATATTGCATATAATATTGAGCCAAAAACGAAGTAGGAGTAAGAAATCCCAAAGGATCAAAGATTCTGGCTAAATCAGAAAGAATATTTCGTTTAGTGCAGGGCCTGTTTAATATATCGACTTTATACGAAAATACATCTAAATGTGGAGACCAAATAATACCTAATATTTTAATAACATGTTCTTCTTTAGATTCAAATTCTAAGGATTCCTGTTGACAAAATTCAGAAGGAATATGAGTGAGTAGCCGAGAATCATTACTCGCCCATTTCCTCAATTCAAACCTTCCCCTTTCCAACAGAGAGATTAATTCTGTTTGCAATGACATAATATTTTCAATAGAATCAGAGCCAGTAATAATATCATCGACATATATATCAGACGTCAGTACCTTTGCAGCATTTGGAAACTTCAAACCTTCATCCTTAGCCAACTGTAACAAGGTTCTAATAGCCAAGTAAGGCGAGGATACAACACCGTAAGTAACCGTGTTTAGTTGGTACTCTTGGACAGGTTCTTGAAAATTGAATCTCCACAAAATCCGTTGGTAATCTCTTTGATGAGGTTGCACTAAAATTTGTCGATACATTTGACGAATATCAGCAGTGAACACAAAGCGATGCATACGAAAATGTAATAAAATTGATACAAGGTCTTGCTGAAGCTTGGGCCCTGTGAGAAGAGTCTGATTAAGCGAAATATGATTCGAATCGAACGATGAAGCATCAAATACTACTCGCAAGTTAGTAGTACGAGTATCCGATTTGAAAACAGGATGATGGGGAATATAGTAAACTAGTTTAGATGAGTTTAGTGAAGGGACCAAAGACATATGTCCCATATCTAAATAGTCCTTCAAAAAGGCGGAATATGCTACCAACAACGAAGGGTTTTTTTGTAAACGACGTTCCAATGATGCCAAACGACGCAAAGCAACGACCTTAGAGTCTACAAATGAAGGCATACCTTGCTTAAAAGGAAGACAAACCATATATCTCCCTGAAGAGTCCCTTGAAAAGGTTTCAATGAAATGTTTTTCACATTGTAAATCTTTTGGGGACATCACTATAGAAGTAGGAATTTCCTCAATATCCCAAAATTTCTTGATGGATGAATCAATTGAATTTATACAAAGAGAAATCCCAGTTTCTGCAGGAAGAACCTTAATTTTTCCTACCAAAACATAACCAAATATGGTGTTTAAAGCCATGGGTTGACCTGTGTGACCACGCAATGTACCGTCTAACAAAATATCTGGCAACAAATCAGACCCAATTAAACAATCTACATGAGATGGGATATTGTACTCAGGATCGGCCAATGTAATATCAGAAATATGAGGCCATTTTTGCAAGGGTATATACGACGAAGGAACGCAACAAATTTTAGGAACGAGCAAAACATCCAAGGATAGAAGTGATGAGATTTTATTTCGTGGTTTAAGTGTAATACGAGTACCGCATGTAGATTTTTTTGACATATCATCTAAACCATGTATAATGAATGACAAGCGATGTTTTCGAAGGCCTAAACGATTACAACAAGTTGTAGTAAGGAAGCTTGATTGACTTCCAGTATCAAGTAAACAACGAACCTTTTGGAAATGTCCTGAAGAATCACGAACTTCCACCACCGCAGTACCTAAAAGAACATTTTCCTTTTCAGAAAGACAGGCTAATGCCACAGGATTCGAATGTGTTGATAAGTTAGTATCAGACGATGGGTCTACTAATTCAGGAGATGACGACGACGAAGCAATTTGTTTTGAATTAGGCACACCAGTGTCAGAACGAATTTTATTTGAACGAGAGGTAAAATGAAGCAAACTGTGATGCTTAGCATGACATAGTTTACATTTAAACGACGAAGTACAATTGGACGAACGATGAAAGGGTTTTAAACAATTTAAACATAACTGTTTTTCTTTCGCAAAATTATAACGATCGACAGGAATTTTATGTAAGAAATGTTGACATTTAGTCAAGGAATGTTTCGAATTACACAATGGACAAGAAGCGTCAATAGTTGCTTCCGAATTGGTACATAGTGAGGTACTACGATTAGCATTGGAGGACTTTGAATATTTCTGCGTATTTTGTTTACCAATATTTTCCAACGCAGTGCATTGTGATTGTAAAAAGGTAACTAATTCTGAATATGTAGGGATAGAAGTTTTGGCGTATTGTAATTCAAAACGTTTAACCGTATCATTTTCTACCTTTTTTATAAGGATATGAAACAAAACAAAACTCCATTGGTCAACAGGTAAGTTCAAATTTTTTAATGCATCTAAATTTTCGGAGAAACATTCTAACAATTTCCTTAAATTTTGAGAACAATCACCTTGAACTTTTGGAAAATCAACAATCTCCTGCCAATAAGCAGACGCTAATGACCTTGGATTTTGAAATCTATCTACCAATGCACGATAAGCAATTTCATAGTTATCGTCTGTAATCTGTAAAGACTTTATGGTCGACAGTGCACTACCACTCAAATTTGATCGCAAATATTGAAATTTTTCGATGTCTGACAATTGAGGATTATTATGAATTACGACATTAAACAAATCAAAAAATGAAGGCCAATCTTTATAGCTTCCATCAAATTTAGGCAAATTAATTTTAGGAAGTTTTATACTAGGAGACTTCGTACTTACTACCGATTGAATTGACCTATCTGCCGGACTGTCAAATATTCTTTCATAAATATCTTTAGTGGCGTAATACATTGTATCAAAGTTTTTACGAATTAATTCATCATTAGTAATATCTTCCTCTAGACTAGCTGCTTGAGCCGAAGTAGCGAGTTGCTGAGTTGTAAATTCATTTGCAATATTATCAATATCTCGATATCTAATTTGGAAAATGGAATAATGAGTTTCATCAGTTTCTGAGAGATCCGCGACTTCTTTTAATTCTTTCATACGACTAAACCATACATCGCGTAGCCCTCTAACGTGCCGTAATTTGCCTGCCATTATATTTATACTATATCAAAAACTATAAATGACAATGTATCAAGTGCATATAATTAAAACGAACTAATAAATTGCCTAACGATATAATACCCTTTATTTTTCAAAGACCATCCGGTATACTAAATTGTAGTAAAAAATGAAAATCCGCTAATATAATAATGTGTACCTCAAATCTAAATCGAAATCCCAAACCAACGATAAGTAAATTTCCATAAACGACAAACGACAAATTTAGCAAAAAATTAAACTCGAAGCAAAAAAGAACAAACTTGATCGGTTGGTTTTGTGAATTTTAAATAAACAACTTTTACAACTAAGGATCAGATAAGAGTGTTTTAATTATTTAATTTTAGCGCAATTGAATAAATGAAAACGATTCACGAAAAACTTGCAATTATCACTTTGTCTAGGTTTTAATTTTATACCACACTTATATGAGTTTTAACCATCGAAATTGTTACTAATTATGGCCATAATATTTTTATTAAATAAGCAAAATAATAAAGATTAAAATCCGACCAAATGATTGAGTTATATACGAATATTGGAATTCTAGGACTTACCAATTTGCGAATCGTTCTTTCTATGTAGCTACTTGCCAATCATCCATTTCATAGCAAAATCACAATCGACAGACACGAGTTTTGTTTTTTATGACCAAGCTTACTCGGCGATTCGATAGGCACTATTTTCACCTAGGTATCCAATATTTATCGCGACAGGTATCGAAAGTATTTAAATTAATATTAGGGCCACAAATAGACAACCAAAAATACACGAATATTCCAAAAATAAAAATAGTAATTAATATATTTTCCAATTAAATTTAAAACCCAAACAAAGAGTAAATAGAGATAATCTTGAAATATTTATCAAAGAATTTTATCCAGATATAGTTTTACTAAACGAAACATGGACCAATGAATATTATTATTTTAAAATCAAAAATTACTACACTCACAGACAAGATCGAATAGATGGATATGGTGGTATAATGACATTAGTCAAAAATAATATAGATCATTGCATATAAGAAATTAGGGATGACTTTCAAAGTCAACTACAATATATTATAGTTAAAATAAAATCAATTAATTTAAGCATAATAAATATATAACCCATCAGGACAAAAAATCAATGACAATCAATTCAAATTAATTTTAAATGAAACAGTTATGGGAGATCTAAATGGACATGGCCCACTCTTGGGCTGTACAAATACTGACACCAATGGTAGACTAATCAAAAAATCACTCGAAGAATATGAAATGGTTATCATGAATGATGGTACCCCAACAAGAATTGGAACTCCAAAGCAAAACCCATCAGCGATTGACCTCACAATGGTAGATCATCGCCTAGCACCAGATTGTCAATGGTATGTTTATCAAGACACAGGAGGAAGTGACCACTTTCCAACAATCTGCGAATTATACAAGAAAATAGCGGGTGATGAATATGGCAAACTCAGGAAAAGAAATTTTAGAAAAGCAAATTGGGAGATATACTACAGTAACATAGAAAATAAAATGAAAAATATGGACATCAAACCAACATACGATCAATGGTATGAAATAGTTGACTCAACGGCGGAGGAAACTGTTCCATACTACAAACCAACAAACACTAGATATATTCCATGGTGGGATGATACATGCACCATAACGATTACTAGTAGGCGGGAAGCTATTAAAACTTTTATAAATAACTCGAGTATTGATAACTACACAAATTATAAAAAATATAAGTCCTACGCAAAAAAACTTTTAAAAAATAAAAAGAAAAATAGTTTTAGGGAATTTTGCGGAACGCTTAATAGAGATACCCCAATTAATAAAATTTGGAAAACTGTTAGGGCGTTTAAAGCATATACTGTACCCAATAATAACCTACTGCCAAATATAAATATAGCAGAAAACATCTTGATAAATTTAACCCCATGCAGCTTAGATCCACAATTTAATATCTATCACGATGATACATTGGTCGATAGAATTAACTACCCTGAGTTTAGTAGCATATTAGAAAAGAAAAAAGATAAGGCAACAGGAATAGACAATATATCATATTCAATGATTAAAAATTTACCGAATAATGCAATTTCTCAGTTGTTAAAAATATATAATAACTTCCTAGACACCAGTAAAATCCCTGCTCAATTGAAAGACATATTAATTCTCCCATTTTTAAAAAATAACAAAGACCCAGAACTCTCGGATAGTTATAGACCTATTGCCTTATCTTCCAGCATAGTTAAAATATTTGAAAACATAATCAAAAATAGGATTGAATGGTACTTAGAAGATCACAATATGTTACCAAAATACCAAATAGGGTTTAGAAAAGACATGGGGTGTGTAAACGCCTTGTCTATTCTAGTCTCCTCGGTATTAAATACCTTCAGTAATAATAAGATTTCTATAGCAGTATTTCTAGATATGAAGGCGGTATACGATAGGGTAGACATATACATTTTATATAAAATAATGTTAAAACTAAAAATTCCTACCAAATACGCTAATATAATTTTTAACTTATTAAACAACAGAAGTCTCTTCATCAGAGATAAAAATAATAAAATTATAGGCCCAAAAAGTACAGATAAGGGATTAACACAAGGATCCCCACTGAGTCCTAAACTATTTAACATTTATACAAAATATTTACATAAGTTAATTCCAAAAAATATGAAACTAGTACAATATGCGGATGATTTAGTGTTATTAGGAGAGGGAACCCTAATTGCAGAAGTAGTTGATAAAATAAATCACTGTCTGAATAAAATTGAACATTGGATGTCCAAACATAAACTCGAAATATCTGCTAGTAAAACATCGGCAGTAATTTTTAGTAAACGAAAAAATTTTATAAATATCCCACCTATAATAGTAGAGGGGAAAAGTATCCAAATAAAAGAAACTGTAACATATCTAGGTGTAAAAATTAATAATCATCTAAATTGGTCCCAATACATACAGGTAATCGAAAATAAAACACAAAAAGGAATGAATATATTGAGAGCAATGAGGGGAACATGGTGGGGAGCAGATCCATGTACCCTACTTATAATGTACAAGGGCATTATAAGATCACATTTAGATTATGCAAGTATATTAATAAAGCCATGTAATAAAAATAAAATTAAAAGATTGGATAAAATACAGTGTAGCGTATTCGTCGTTTACCCAACGAAGAACTACGTCTAATGTGAATAAACTGGAAGTCTTCAAAAAATATCTTTTTATTTTTTTTAATGACAATAGTATCGTTATAATGACATTTTATATAAGAATAAACAACTATATACTATATCTAAGACTAAAAGTAGGATCGTAAAAGCAGTAGGAACTAGACCTAACATACTCCCACCTTAAGTTTTCTATTTAGAGAAAACTTAATTATATGTCGGCCGTATCTTGTTTGTACGATCTTATTAACATCACATGCAATTTTGGGGTTTGTTGATTTTTGCTTATTTTTGTTCAATTGGACATTTTTACCTCTCGCCCTTCAGATAAGAGAGGTATAGGAATCATGCTAAAAATTGGGTAGTGAGTTTTCAATTGATAAACACGTTTTGGGGTCCCTAGAATACGATTTTAATATTTTCGCGATGATGTCTGTGTGTGTGTTAGTGTGTGTGTGTGTGTTAGTGTGTGTGTGTGTTAGTGTGTGTGTGTGTGTTAGTGTGTGTGTGTGTGTGTGTTAGTGTGTGTGTGTGTGTTAGTGTGTGTGTGTGTGTGTTTGGATGGATGTTGTAGTAACGATAACTCAAAAACTACTGAATAAAAAAATTTGAAATTTTGCATACAGGATTCTGATACCCTAGATTAGATCTGATTAGATTTTGGTGCCAATCGCACAACCGGAAGTGGCAGTTGCTATGGGTGATGACGCCATTATTATAGAAAACGGCAATAAAGTTTTACACATATATTTTGTATACTCTACAGTTTATTTTCATCTCATTAAAATTTTCGAAACTTTTGCCATTGTTGCCAGATTTACAAAAATATAATTTTTTTTCATACTTTTTTGTGTCAACCTGTAAATTTTTGATTCAAAAATGGCGAGAGGTCATGTGCTGGCCACATCAGATTTTTTTCTACGTTGTCAACCTCCAAGGGAAAAATGCTTTGAACCGATCTCAACATGCTGCCCTCTGCCGTCTTGAAGTTCGACAACCTTAAAGATTGTCATATAATTAAGTTTTCTCTAAATAGAAAACTTAAGGTGGGAGTATGTTAGGTCTAGTTCCTACTGCTTTTACGATCCTACTTTTAGTCTTAGATATAGTGGCCCCACGTTGGGCGCCATTTGTAATGATATTTACAATTCGTCTCAGAAATTTGGCTGGGTCCTAGTACACAAATAATAAACATTACAAATAAAATCAAAAAAAAATATAAACTATCCTGTTATATTCCTTTTTCTTGTGTTTTTCTTATATGATTAGTTCTAACTATGATTTCTTTCTCTTCTTCCAAATATCTGCTTCTTATTTCCTAGTTTCTTCAATTATAGATGCTTTCCCAAAATTTAATCTTGATATAGTTTAGGCTTCCTCCAAATTTTTTTTTTTTTTTTTTGACTACTGATTGAGTACCATTTCAAATTTTATAAATTTTCTTTAACATTTTTTTTTTTTTAATTAAAACTATCTTTTCTAATTATTTTAATATATAATATATAACTTTTTACATCTCTTTTTCTTTAACCATTCAATATCTCTTTATCACAAAATTTTTTCTGACAATTCCAAAAAAAAATTATTCATCAATCATCTTTTTTTTTTGTTTATTATTTTTCCTTACCACTAGATTTTTTTTTTAAAACTACCTCAGCCTTATTTTAGATTATTAAACTTATATTCCCTTTTTACTATCTGACTTAAATTTCATGTATTACAATTCCAAAATTTCGATTTTATCATAACATATTTCATTATTTTAATAACTTTTAAGATTCTTTCACTTTTTTCACTTTTTTTCAATTTATTGCCAATCTATCTATAATACCTCTCGTTTCCTATTCTTTACTTGCATATCAACTCTCCTATCTTATTTAATAAACATAACATTTAACTTTGAATAATCTTTTAATAAATTAACTTTTAAACACAACTTTATCAATATTAATATAATTTTTATGCTATTTAACTCATTTCACACACTATCATATATCAAATTAATTGCTAACTTGTATATTAACTCAATTATAAACATCTCCTAATAACTATTTGAACATAAAAAAAAAATTTTATTTTTTTTTATTTTATAACATTCCCATATACAGGGTGAACAATTTCATAACAAATTCCCAAATTTACATTTAAAATTTTCCATTTATGGAAAATTTTAAATGTCAATTTCCTAACTTTTAATTCTATGCTACAACTATTGTCATTATTAAAGTCTCTCAAAAAAAATTTTATTTAACACAATTCTATTTTATTCTCACTCTTTTTTTCATCTGAATTCTTATCTACAATTTCTTTCTTCATTTACTTATCTTCTTTGTATCATTTTACGACATTTCCTTCTATTTACTTCTATCTTTCCATTTAAAATTCTATCTTCTTTTCTCTAATATTATCTTGAATTTTATTTTAATTATTTATTTGCTCGTAGCAATTACCTATATTATTCAACTTTAATTATATTTCATAATATTTATTTATAACTCTTCATATACCTCATATATTTTTCATATTCATATTAATTACCTATTTAAATTCATTTATTATACCGCACTACATACTACTATTTATTTATTTTTTTTAATTTTATCTTCAAGATCCTATTTTCTCTTCTTTATCACTCTTCTTCTTACCACCATCTTCATAATTATTTCTTACATTTTCCCACTTAATCCTTTTTTATGCTTTTGTTCCCATACCTATGCCCATTATTAATTTGTTCTATACTTCCTTCAATCCCTGATATTTAATTTTTTTTTAATTCTTCCCTCAAGAGACTTTAATTATTACAGACACATTAACTCATTTAACTTTAACTCTTTTTTTTTTTTTTTTTAATTAAACTTCTTATAACTAATTTAGACTTCCTATAGTCCTCATATTCCGTTTTCATTTCTGTTGTTATCGTCAGTTAATCGATCCATTTGCTTCTTTTCTAATTTTAAATTTGACTTTACGTCTTCTATATCTTTTTAGACTTCCCATGCTATTTCTTCTATACAATTGTTGTATTCTCCGTTCTATTTTTGTTACAATTTCTTTTAACTTCTTATTGATTTCTTCTTTTTCTGTTTGCTTATTATTATCATTAATTTGACCTTTAGTTTTACCTATTTTATCATTAATTATTTCTATTTCTTTCTTGACTTTTTCCACTTTAATCTCCAATCCATATTCTCCATTCCTTTGTTCTTCTCTCATTCTTGTTTCTATTGCCTTCATATTCCGATTAAGATTTTCATCTATGCCTGTTATTGTATTAATCCATTTTTCTTCTAAATTTGACATTCTTTCACTTATATCTTGTACTTCCAGTTTGACTTTTTCAATTTCTACTTTTACTTCTTCTTTAGATTTTCTCTCTTTTTCTTGTAGTATTGCAAATTTTTCATCTTGTACTTTTTCTACTTCTATTATTCGTCCTATCATTTCTATTCTTATCTCTTTTTTTGTATCTTCTATTTTATTATCAGTATATTCTCTTAATTCTTCAATTTTCTGTATCATTTCAATTTTATTTTCTTTAATTTCCTGTTTAATATCCTTTTTTATATCTTTACCCATTTCTTGCATTTCTTTTTGATTATTGTCCAATTTCTTTCCCATTTTTTTCCCATATCTTGCATTTCTCTTAAGCGTTCTTCTTTATCTTCCTTTCTATTATCTTGCATTGTTTTTTCAAGTTTTTTACTATTTTCATTCATCTGAATCATCATTTGCATCATGATCTCTAGTTTATCTTGCTTCTGTTCTTCCTGTCTTGATTGTTCATTTCTTTCTTGAATTTCATCTACATTTTGTTCCTGCATATCTTCAATATCTCCTTGTCCTACTTCCAACTCTTCCTCTTCTTCCATTTGTCCAATCCTTTTTCCCCCTCTTAAATCCATTTTGTTTAGATTTACACTAACACTTCACTTGTATCAAATAACTAAATTTTAGTATAATAATAAATGTCCACTCTGTATTTTTTTTTAATTACGTCACAAATGTCACTATTTACGAAATTGATTATGTCAGTTCTTTGTATTTGTCAGATACTGTCAAATTACTATCAAAATTTATGATTTTAATGAAGCTATTACTTTATTTTTATATTGGCAATAAATTCAAGTAAGTAATAGAATCTTACCAATAGTATTCCTGATGTGATTTTCTTTAGTATTCTTCCAAATGTAGTAAAATTTTGAAAAATCAATCTCAGAAGATTCTCTGCCCAGATTAATTTATGCCCGATTACTGTGTGCCCCAATTTGACTTTGAGGGCCCCACGTTGGGCGCCATTTGTAATGATATTTACCATTCGTCTCAGAAATTTGGCTGGGTCCTAGTACACAAATAATAAACATTACAAACAATATCAAAAAAAATTATAAACTGTCCTGTTATATTCCTTTTTCTTGTGTTTTTCTTATATGATTAGTTCTAACTATGATTTCTTTCTCTTCTTCCAAATATCTGCTTCTTATTTCCTAGTTTCTTCAATTATAGATGCTTTCCCAAAATTTAATCTTGATATAGTTTAGTCTTCCTCCAAATTTTTTTTTTTTTTTTTTGACTACTGATTGAGTACCATTTCAAATTTTATAAATTTTCTTTAACATTTTTTTTTTTTAAATTAAAACTATCTTTTCTAATTATTTTAATATATAATATATAACTTTTTACATCTCTTTTTCTTTAACCATTCAATATCTCTTTATCACAAAATTTTTTCTGACAATTCCAAAAAAAAATTATTCATCAATCATCTTTTTTTTTTGTTTATTATTTTTCCTTACCACTAGATTTTTTTTTTAAAACTACCTCAGCCTTATTTTAGATTATTAACCTTATATTCCCTTTTTACTATCTGACTTAAATTTCATGTATTACAATTCCAAAATTTCGATTTTATCATAACATATTTCATCATTTTAATAACTTTTAAGATTCTTTCACTTTTTTTCAATTTATTGCCAATCTATCTATAATACCTCTCGTTTCCTATTCTTTACTTGCATATCAACTCTCCTATCTTATTTAATAAACATAACATTTAACTTTGAATAATCTTTTAATAAATTAACTTTTAAACACAACTTTATCAATATTAATATAATTTTTATGCTATTTAACTCATTTCACACACTATCATATATCAAATTAATTGCTAACTTGTATATTAACTCAATTATAAACATCTCCTAATAACTATTTGAACATAAAAAAAAAATTTTATTTTTTTTTATTTTATAACATTCCCATATACAGGGTGAACAATTTCATAACAATAGTTGTTTATTCTTAGATAAAATGTCATTATAACGATACTATTGTCATTAAAAAAAAATAAAAAGATATTTTTTGAAGACTTCCAGTTTATTCTAATTAGACGTAGTTCTTCGTTGGGTAAACGACGAATACGCTACATGCTTTTTCACCATTTCTTAGAAATAATGGGCCTGCCATATCTACACCAGTTACTTCAAATACGGCAGCATCTTTGACACGATCTTTTGGAAGTGGTACTGGAAAGGAATCTACACTTTTACTGTGTTGTCGACAAGTAATACATGAATGTACGACTGTTCTAATTGATTTTCGTCCTCCGAGTATCCAAAATGTCTCTCTCAAAATGCTCAGCAGACCTTGAACTCCCGCGTGGTAATGTTTAACATGAACGTCCAAGATCAATCTTGAGACAACTGGGTGCTTAGACGGCAAGACTGCAGGAAATCTAAAATAACTGGTATCGGTACATTCTGTAATTCTGGTTTTTAACCTTATGACACCAGCATCATCTAAGAAAGGTACTAAAGAAGCTAGACTTTCATCGGCGATAGAATCAAATGTTTCTTCTTGAACTAGCTTAATAATTGTTATTTCAGCTTTTTCCCTCTCTACTGTATCTAAAAGGCCATATTTCTTACTACTTTTAGCCTTGCAATTGTTGATAAATCGATAAATCCATCCTAACAAATTTACAATCTTCTGGTATTTAGAAAAATATTTATAATACCACGTTTTATCTTCCTTCTTTACAAATAACGCAGTTACTTTGGCTGTTCTTTCTGCAAAATACGGAATCTTCATTTACTTCGTAATGCTGATCGATCCAATAATTAAAATCTTCTCGTAGCCATGCAGGACCCTCCCACCATCTAGACTCCAATAATTTTCTTACAGAACAACCTCGAGATGGTAAAACTGCTGGATTCATTTTTGTTGGAATGTGATGCCAAGAATCTTTATCGGTAAGTTTTCGAATTTCTTGAACTCTATTCCAAACGAAAGTCTTCCACTTATCAGATCGTTTAATCCAGGAGAGCACGGTGGAAGAATCAGTCCAGCAGAAAACAGGCAAATCTTGAATATTTAAACTTTCTAAAACGGTGGACAATAATCTAGCTCCTATAGTTGTTGCCATTAATTCCGCACGAGGTATTGTTAACATTTTCAAAGGACATACCCTGCTCTTTGCTAAAACTAAATTAGTAGTTAAGTGTCCCGATACTTCACTTCTTAAAAATATTGCAGCCGAATACGCTTCTTTGCTACTATCACAAAAAAGGTGTAGAGAATTTTTACCTAGTTCCAACTGTTGTCTTAGTAGCCATCGAGGTATCGTTACTTCATTTAGTATGTGCAAATCTCGAACCCAAAGTAAAAATTCCTGTTTGATGTTTTCGGGAACAAAAGAATCCCATCCAAGATGAAGCTTCCACATTCTCTGAAGAATTAATTTGGGATACAATAAGACAGGAGTGGCAAATCCGATTGGATCAAAGATCCGATTTGCAATAGAAAGTATTATCTTCTTAGTGATCTTTTCTAAATTAATGTTTTTAAGACCATCTAAACTAAGTTGCAGTACATCAAACTTCCTATTCCAAATAAGACCCAGTACTGGGGTCAGAAAGTTTTCATCAAAACTATCTTTGTATATTGTGGATTCCCAACATCTCAAATCGAATTTTCCTTCAGCCATTAATTCAGTAGATTTTTTAATAAAATATTCTAATTCTTCTCTGTTGTTTAGACTTGTGACACAGTTATCAACGTAAAAACTTGATAAAAGTCTCTTAATAGCTTCTTCAGAGTTGTCTGAGGACAATTTAAGCACTTCTAAATGAAATTTAATAACAGCTCCTAATAGAAAAGGACTAGAAGTTATACCAACCAAAGACTACTCTAGTATGACGAAAATAAACAAGTTTTCCATCTTTATTGTACCATAAGAAACGAAGAAATTTTCTATCATTTTTGTGAAGACCAATTTGGAGAAAGGCTTTTCGTATATCAGAAACAACACCAAATTTACATAATCGAAATTTAATTAAAATAGACGGTATTAGGGAAATCAAATTAAGACCTTTTTCAAGACATTGATTTAGAGAAGGAGAATATTTTTCTTTTGATGAAGCATCAAACACGGGTCTAAGCTTAGTAGTGCTACTAGAAAGTTTAACAATATGTCTATGAGGTAAATAGTAATCTTCTGCTTCTAATTCATTTTCAGGTACATATTCTATAATTTCTTCTGCTTTCTATTCTTCTAAAACATTATTGTACTCTTCGTAGAAACCGTCCTTATCAAGTTTCTTCATTAAAGAATCCAAGCGATTTTTTGCTGATGTGAAATTGTCTGGTGACGGGGGATGTCCTTCAATCCAAGGCAAACAATCCGAAACTTGGGATTTATGGTTAATGTCAGAAAACTATAAACTATAAAAATTTGCAATTTGTTTAATCGCCAAAAATAAATGATAAAGTATAACTCCTTTGTTAAAATTTCAAAAAACGTGCAAATTGACAAAAAAGTTTAAGATTAGGTGACATGAAAAACTAAAAGTTTAAGTTGTAAAAAATGAACGTACCGTTTTATCTCAACCAACGCAGAACACGACACTATAATTAAAACTAATAAAATGACAAAAATCATCAAACTACAAAAAATAATCCAGTATCTACTTAAGAACAAAAAGCAATATAAAAAATTCACAAAGGGATCAACTTGAAAATACTAGTGCGAAAACAGTTGGATAATAGGATGAATAAAAACATTAAAAACGGTGGAAAAGTCTCTATTCAACTAACTACTCTCTATTAAACTACATTTTATATTCTTATATTAATCTAACAACGCACTTTTAAGAAAAATAAACATTTCGGTTATAGGACAGATATGGCAGCGTCATCGTGCACTTAAAATAAACTAATAAACATATTAAATATACATACTAGCCCTTAATATTATTTTTTCTTTCAAAAGTAAACATTTATTAAATTAGTTTTTGTAAATATTCCAACAAAAACAACCAAGACTCACATAAATAAAGAATTTGTAGATAAGTCAAATTCGATGATTTAACTGTTTTGAATTCTCTGGTTACATGTACCTTTGACGGAACCTCAAAAATAACAAGTAGCGAGTTCGTCCAACTTTTTAATATGCATGATTATAACTGGATTTGTGAAAAGTAATTAGTTGGTCGCATAGAATGTCACAGAAATAAATAAGAATTAAATTTTGGTAAGAAAACTGCGATTTAAAAAATAACTTTCAATAGTGCAGCTTTTTGCCAATAGATACCATCATTTTTTGGAAAGGTGTATATATATTTTATTTGAATATCCAAGTGCTGGCATTCCCGCCTAAATCCCAGCCTTAATATATTATAGGTTATGAATCTAGTAGAATCCGCAAAAAATTGAACCAAAGTCAACTTATTTGCGTATGTGCAATAAAATTGGCGAAAATTAATTCGAAATCGACTAATAGAATTGAATACAGAAAATCCGTCTGCAGATTTTCCGCCTAGTGGGAATCAGTCTTTGGAATACATAAGGTGAGTTCGGCTTGGTTACTCTTTTCACTCTTTTTACTCCGTCCTTAATCCGTTCAGGTACTAACAAAAATTCGGTTCAGATGTTTCTCCAAATACTCAAACTCTGTACAGTGCGTCCATAAAGTAACGCATAAATTCATTATTAGCTAAATGAACGATTAAATTAGAAATTCCCGAAACAGGTCGATTTTTGATTAAAATTTACTATTTTTTCAGATCATAATCTAATATACAAGGTGAACCACCTTCGTGTAATGACGTCATCACCATTTTTTTTAAATGAAACCCCCCTTTTTTCTCAATTTCCGGATTGCCCTTGCTGAGCTGATTCCAAAAATGTATAATATGTTGCTTCAAATTGGTACAGGGTGGGCAAAAATGCAAAAATTTACTATCAAAAACATCCTGCATTGCGCGATTTTTTAAACACAACTTTTCCACAAAGGTGGATGTAGTGTGCGTTTTCACTTCTCTACATTTTCCTTAGATTAGGTTGTATAATGACAGTTGGTCGGTTTTTATTTTATAACCTCTTTTACAAATTTCTGGCATAGAACTAGCAGAAGAAAGAAATCGTTCCGGAGTTTCAAGTTTCCGGATTTCTCGGCCAACTAAAGAAAAAACAGAAACCATGAAGAAAGAAAAACATCTGAATATTATTATTATTGATTTTCTGGGAGCTTATCACCAAATTCCTATTGCTGAGGAAGATATTTTTAAAACAGCCATTACTACTCCTTTTGGAGCTTTCGAATTTCTAATGACTCCTTTCGGTTTGCGCAATGCCGGAAATAGTTTCCAAAAATTTATTCATGAAATTTTGAAAGGTTTGGATTTCGTTTTTGTTTATATTGACGACATTCTGATCTTTAGTAAAGATGAAGATGAACATCTTAAACACTTAGATATTCTTTTTGAAAGACTCAATACTTATGGCATTAACATTAAGCATTCAAAATGCATTTTTGGTGTTGATAATTTGACATTTTTAAGCTTCGACATATCAACTGAAGGCATTTTACCTTCGCGTGAGAAAGTCAAAACTATCACAGAATATAAAAAACCAAAAACGTTAAAGGAATTACAACGTTTTGTGGGAATGGTTAATTTTTACCACAGATTTGTTAAAAATTTCGCATTATTGCTCAGCCCTTTGCATGATTTTATTAATCATCTTAATTCAAATAAAATTAAAATTATTCAGGATTGGCCTAAAAATTGCGAAGATAGTTTTAATGAAGCGAAAGAATCGCTTGTTAAAGCTACGCTTTTAGCTCATCCTAAAGAAGGCGCACATCTATCAGTAACTACTGACGCGAGCCAAACAGCCATTGGTGCGGTCCTAGAACAAATAGTTGACGGATCAAGACAACCAATAGCATTTTTTTCTAAAAAACTTTCTAAAACTCAACAAAATTACTCAACCTTTGACAAGGAATTATTTGCAATATATGAAGCAATACGTCATTTTAAACATATGCTAGAAGGTTCGGTTTTTGATGTTTATACTGACCATAAACCGATCGAAAAAGCTATTATGTCAAACACAGAAAAGTCACCTAGACAATTTCGTTATTTAGAATATATTTTGCAATTTACAAAAAACATTTTTTATGTAGGTAGTGATAATGTACTTGTTGCTGATTTCCTCAGTAGGTTAGACGAGACAGATATCGCTTCCCTTGAAATTAAAGAATATGATCTTATCGAAATCAGTCTGAAACAAGACAATGATCTAGAATTAAAAAATCTAATTAAAACACAAAATTCCAATAAAGCAAACAAAAATTATAAGCTACAATATATTTCAGTAGATTCTCCAAAAACAAACGTTTGGTGCGAAGTAAGTTTTGGTCAAAACAGACCTTATATTCCAAAAGAGTTGCGTTATAGTGTTTTTTCAAAAATGCATAACATTGCTCACTTGGGTACTACAGTTTCGGTTAAATTAGTTAAGTCTAGATTATTTTGGCCAAAAATGAGTAAAGACATCAGAAATTGGGTCAAAGTTTGTCTTAATTGCCAAAGAGCAAAAATTTGTAAACACACAAAGAGTCCTATTGGACACATCGATCCTCCAAGAGGGAGATTCGAACACATTCATTTAGACATTGTAGGTCCTTTAAAAATGTCAAATGGATGCTGTTATTTACTTACCATTGTGGACAGAGCTACTAGATGGGTAGAAGCATACCCTCTCAAAAATATTTCTTCAGAAAATATAGTTAACAAAATTCTTAACAATTATATTTCTAGATTTGGAGTTCCATGTAAAATAACTCATGATCAAGGAGCTCAGTTTGAATCCCATCTTTTTAAAGAATTTAGTAAAAGGTTAGGTTTTCATAGTATACATACAACAACATATCACCCTCAAAGTAATGGAATTATAGAACGTTTTCATAGAACTTTAAAAAGTGCCTTAATGGCCAAATTAAATAATAGCAATTGGTCTGAACAATTACCTTTAATTTTACTTGGTTTGAGATCAGCTTTTAAGGAGGATTTGCAATGTTCTTCCGCGGATTTAGTTTACGGTCAATCTTTACGTTTACCTGGTGAATTTTTCACTAATTTGAACGAAAACATTGACACTCACGCATTGTTAATCAGATTACGTGAAAACTTTAATAATTTTAGACCTGCTCCAGTAACTAAACACGGTAATGAAAAAATTTTTGTATCGCCTGATTTAATGACGGCTGAATTTGTTTTTACGAAAACTTCTGGTTTAAAACCTTCATTGACTCCTCCATATGAGGGTCCATTTAAAGTTATAAAAAGAACGGACAAAGTTTTTACAATTTTAAAAAATGATGTTGAAGTAGTTGTCAACATTGACAAATTAAAGCCTGCTTTTTTGTTAGCTGATTTTTCATGTTCAGAAAATAATCCGACTATCAGGCCTAAAAAGAAAGTTTCATTTGTGTTAAATTGAATTTTTTATAGTTGTAATCTTTCTTAGTTTTGCTTTTAACATTTTACGATTATTATTATTATTTTCTTTAAAAAAAAAAGGGGAAGTAGATGTAGTGTGCGTTTTCACTTCTCTACATTTTCCTTAGATTAGGTTGTATAATGACAGTTGGTCGGTTTTTATTTTATAACCTCTTTTACAAATTTCTGGCATAGAACTAGCAGAAGAAAGAAATCGTTCCGGAGTTTCAAGTTTCCGGATTTCTCGGCCAACTAAAGAAAAAACAGAAACCATGAAGAAAGAAAAACATCTGAATATTATTATTATTGATTTTCTGGGGGCTAGCATCAAATATTATGTACAACTAAAAAATATACTTATACAACTTAAATATCAACGTTTTTATTAAATATGGAACAATAACGTATTCCTCTAGACCTTCACGTGGATATTCGGCCTTGGTCTCGGTTTTCCGCCGAATTCTACAGTGGATAGGAAGAAGGGGACCAGTGGAATGGCCTGCTAGATCACCTGATCTGAGCCCATTAGTCTTCTTTTTATGGGGTTATTTAAAATCTAAAGTCTACTTCAACAGACCTGGAAATATCCCTCAACTGCAAGACCGAATTAGACAAGAAATACAGAACATAACACCCGCTATGCTACAGAATTTTAGAGATGAAAGTAATGCCCGGTTCAGTCATTGTATAATGGTCAATGGAGAACAATTTGAACATTTATTGTAAATTTTCGTTTGTTTATTTTTGGTAGTGTATCACATTAATTGCATAACTACGTAATTCCATTTAATTTGTTTATTACATTCAGTAACGTATAACTTTCCATAAACAATTTTCATATTTTTTTTTGCATTTTTGCCCACCCTGTACCAATTTAAAGCAACATATTATACATTTTTTGAATCATCTCAGCAAGGGCAATCCGGAAATTGAAAAAAAGGGGGTTCCATTTAAAAAAAATGGTGATGACGTCATTATACGAAGGTGGTTCACCCTGTATATTAGATTATGATCTGAAAAAATAGTAAATTGAAATCCAAAATCGACCTGTTTCGGGAATTTCTAATTTAATCGTTCATTTAGCTAATAATGAATTTATGCGTTACTATATGCTAAGTACGGTAACCTTATTTTTAGCACTATTCTAAAATAAGGTTAAAACCTTATCTATAGTTATCGCAACATCACTGCTGTACGGTAATTGACTTTAAATTTAAATCTAACCTTAAAAACATTCGGTGGTTTGCATCGAATCGAGATAAAGGTAAAATGGAAAATATTTTGGAAGCTATTATTATTGGTGGTGGTAACGAAAGAACACTTTTTGAAAAACCACTGGCTGAACTATGAATAAATATTATTCTTTTTCAGTTTTGAATATAACCTGTTAAATCTCTTTAATGACATTTTAAATGTTTTCAAAGAACCTACCGCCGATTCCAAAATAATGAATCCTTTTTAAGTATTTATTGTTTATACTTTATGGTATTTATAATGAGTCTGGGTTTTCCCAGTCTTTTATTTTAATTACCCAGAAGTCTTATTTACTAACATTGTACAGGGTAAACATTACTTTACTATTCAATATTTTAAATTAAACAAATTATTTTAAAATCCTATTTGAATAAATATATTTTCCGTTTAATGTGAAAGTGAAAAATTAACAGAACGTAATCAAAAATGTAAATAGTGAATATGCTAACTAAACTGTCACAGCATAATAAACTGCTGGGAATCTGGAAAATTGTCAGTAGTGTCAGCCAAGTGAAATGAATAAAATAAAAAAAGTAAACGAGATAATACGAAATGCGGCAGTAAATCACGATCACATACGGTGTTTCAAATTTAAGGTTACCGTATTTTGTTCATTTACGGTAATACGATAATAGAGAGTTTTCGCAAGTTCCGATAACGTGAGGCGCTAATACCGTCAACGTTAACTTGACATCTGCTCATGCGCAATTGCTATTTCAAATAAGGGGAACGCTAATTGCGATAGCGCCCGACGCAAATAAGGGACGGTTAAGGTAAACCCTATTTACGTAAAATTTAGTAACTTTTTGTCTCATCTGGTAACTTTTTAGGTTTGCCGAGAGTATAATGTTGGCGCATCTGTAGCGTATTTAATAGTTGTGTTTTAAGTTTTATTTTTAAGTTTATTTTTTTTTATAGACATTTTTATAGTGTAGTTAGATTAGTTAGTTGATTGAAAAGAACTCCCGTTCGTAAAAAAAATGGTAAGTTCACGTAGTTTTTAAATTTTCCAGAAGTTATTCAATTACTTCTTTTTATAGAACAAGGAAAACGTACCAAAAAGAGTACGATTCACATCAGATGACGACCTGGCACTTCTGCGAGAAGTTGTAAATGTAAACCCACTAAAGGATGTGGAAAAGTGGAAGGATATTCAAGATGCTGTCCAGGTTCTGACTGGTAAATTATTTACTGTGAGAAGCCTAAAAGACCACCTACATCTAATGCTGGAAGTTTGGAGGAAGAAAGATGCAGCAGATGTTGGAAAGTATGTACAAATTGTTATAAGTAATCAAGTGTAGTATGTATATAGTAGTATATTAATTAAATATAATAATTTTTAGATCAGGTATAGAAGAAATTTATTCCGAAAAAGATTCTTTATTACAAGAAATTACGGACATTTGTAGAGAATTAAATACCCCAATTAAAGGAAAGAAGACGAAAGTTGTTTCACGTAACAACAGAATTATAATTCTGGGTAAAGAGCATAGAGCTTCAACTTCAGCAGCTTTTTACCAGGAAAAAGTTAGTGATGATACTGTTGTCATCGAAGGTGAGATATTGAGCTATTGTTTATTATGTGATCTATATGTTTCTTCTTGTGGCATTACTGAAATTGAAAAGTGTTATTGGGGTAAAAATATAGTGGTTTTTTACCCCAATAACACTTTTCAATGTGATCTATATGTTCCGTCTTGTTGGCATTACCACAGAAGATAATTAGTTTATCTTCTTTGGCATTATTAATATTGAAATGCATTGATTGGAAAATAAAATACAATTTTTATAAAAAACAGTGGTTTATTATGAAAATTTAAATTTACTTGGAATAGAAGCATGGCATCTTATAAGCAATTTTTTTAACTCATGAATGTTTTACTAAAAATTTAAATTTATATTGTAGAGAATGAAACGAGCATAGGTGAAGTAAATATGCATGATTATTGCATTTCTCAGATAGAAAATGAAGAAATCTCTTCCGTTCCAGAAATTGTTATTCAGCAGGAATCTGCAGCTGCAATAACAAATGAGAATCCTCCACCTACAAGTGATACTGCAAGTAAGTATATGTTTATTTTGAATGGAATATCCTGCATGTTGATCTGTTAGTGTTATCACATAAGTAATTATATCAATTTAATTTAGAACCCAATAAACTGAAAATGCCTAAATTAAGAGCTGTGAGAAAGTCTGCATTAAATTTCGTCGAAGAGAGAAATGCCACAGAACGTGACTTTAAAAAAAGGCAATTAGATTTGGAAGAGAGGCGTATGCAGCTGGATGAAGAAAGATTTCAATTGGAAAAAGAAGAGAGAAAATTTAAAATGAAATTAGAAGAGGAAAAATTTTTTTTAGAAAAAACTAATAATAACAATCAACAAATGTTGATAGAACAACAAAAAAAAATGATTGATTTGTTAATAAAAAAGTTAGATTCTTAAAGCTATTTTTTTCAAACTTTCCAAATTCCTACTTTACAAAATATAATCAGTCACACGATTTGTTCACTTAATATAAAGCACTTTAAATAAAAGCCATTAAACTGTGTTCAATTTTTATTGTAAGTATTCTTCTAACGTAGGTGGATCTAAATTAAAATAAGTGGAAGTCTGACTTCCATACAAAGTTGTATGACAATTTATCAAAATTGTAGCAGTTGAATACATTGCACCAACATCCTGTAACAATAATTTTTGATTTTTTTTGAAGTCCAAAAAAGCAAATTCTGCTACAATTTTTCCAAAACCCCACTCTACTGCTTGTCTTTGTTGTGACATAGAATTGTTAAAAAGCTGCTGTTCAGGCGTTAGCTGTCTGTTGGCATATGGGCGTAGTAACAATTCTCTTATCCCATAGGCTTGGTCCCCATATATAACAAACTGAGCACCGTCTGGAAAAGTAGCACATTCTTGCAATTGTTCATATACATTACTTTGCCGAAAAATGCCAGAATCATGACGTCTACCTTGAAACGGTCCCATTAAACTACTTATTATTCCATCTGGACAAATTATTGATTGATATTTTACACAATGTACTCGTTTATGTCCAGAATAATAGTGTTCTTGATTTTCAGATGGTCTACATATTGGCCGTATAGTGCCGTCAATAAAACCCCAGCAATTATTTATAGCACCACCTTTGTTTATTATAGCCTAAAAGTAAATATTATTGTTTTAAATATATTAAATAAATTTTATGAGAAAAATAACAAACCTGGGCGTATCTATCTAGTCTTTGAAAATTCAACCATCTTAAATTATTAAGATTGGTTAGTAGATGACCCCAATTAACAAAAATAATGTTAATCATGCTTTGCATTATATCAGATAAGAAAGGTCCAGATAATCCAAAAAAATGCTCCAAATCAACTAATCTGTTGGGATATGCGAGCCTTCTTAAATAAATACATAAACCTGTGGATCCTAAAAATACAAAAACATGTATGTATGCGTGTATAATGTATAGCTATTTCAAAAAAATTTTATGATTTAAAAGATATAATGTGTTCTGGTTATCTAAGTCAAGTTGTTTTCCCAAAAGACATTCATCTGTCCGTATGTACATGTTTCTACAACCGATAAGACACTTGAACCATTTGAAAAAATATTAAATTACTAAAGTTAGAATGTTAAAATATTAGAAAATGGCCATCGGTTTGTTACATTGTATCGCCTTTTTCATGAGATAAACAGGCATGAGGTGGACGGTTACACTATTAAAGTAAACTTACCGCTTACTGCATGTCTATTTTCGGTTCTTATTTCATTTGGAATTCTTAATGCCTCAACTAAGCGATGTAAATCTTGTCTTTCAAATCTAAAATTTAATTTGACCTCTTCATCACTTAATAAGTCCAGATTAAATAGGCCATACTGCATTTGTCGTAATCGAGGAGGACGTCGTTCCATAATTAAATCATAAAGAATTGCATCTTCTAAATCATCATTATTTATGCCACCTAAAGCCGCTATTTCAAGTAGATCTTCCATAACTCTTCAAAACAATACGTAATAAACGAAAATTCAACGTAGTCGTAATGTGACGTTAAATTTCTTCTTCTTTTTTAATACTTCTAATTCTACCGTTCGCCTGTGCGAAAACTAAAAAAAATCATATGACGCTAACGACCAAAACACTACGTAAATAACGTTAACGCTAATAGCGCCTTACGTTAAGTTATTTGCGAAAACTCTCTATTTTCTCATAGCGCTATTTGCTTTAAGCACCAATATGCGCCAGCGTAGATGTCAAAATAAGGTTACCGTATTTCTTTGGGGCGTGGCGATAACTCCCTATTATGGAGCGTATAGAAGGAGGGCAATCTCTAATGGACAACACATTTAAAATGTGGTCAAAATTTTATACGCAACTAATGGTACATAAAATAACCGACGCGGCGCTGACGATCGTATGTTGAAAAACTGCTTGTAGATTGATTAGATCCATAATCTCAAATAACGTTTTTTATTTAATGAGCCACCCAATTTTTATAAAATGCATATCTTTTAAAAGTTTACGTAATGAATTAAAATTATTATTTGAAAAAAAGTCAAAGGAAATGTCAAAATTCGCTTAAACTGTCATCAACAGTCGATCAACAGCGCCACCAACTGGCTTCCAAAATCGGGCCACTTTTTATAACGTTGAGATGTGCCTCCTTCTATAACCTATAATCTTCTTAATAGGTTCGGCCCAAACATATTTGCTGAATGCATTAATAACAACGAGAATGTAATTGTAACCTTTATTGAATTTAGAATACGGTATCATAACAGCTAAATCGGCTTGAATCAAATCATTCAATCCTTTAATAATAACATGTCGTCTCTTGAAATTTTTTCTAGCTGGTCTGTGTAGTTCATTAACTACTTGATCTTTAGACATTTTTCTCTAGAGGGCACTGAAGAACAAAGTCAGCGCACATTCCATCTACGGTACCAAGTTTAAATTCGATTTTATCTCCTTTATTTATATAGATATCTACTAATTGATGATATTTAAATGTTTTAGAGTTTAATAAAATGTCTCCATCAGCCTTATAATGTTTTACAGCTTCAATTTTTCCAGAAATTGGAAATACAAAGGCTGTACCAAAGTTTTCCAAAATGTAGAACTCCTTATTTGATTTTGTTTAGTACCTCTAAACCTCAAAAAGTTTTTACTGTGAAAGGAAGTTGGTTCACAAATGTAAAACGGAGATGTAAGGTTAGTTACTACTTTATTTTCAGGACAATTTGATGTATCACTCAAAAAGTGACTTCCGAATTTGTTAATAGGCATTCTTACGGTGAACGACATATACTGAATGTATTTTGCACGTGTTACTATATTTATTGGATTATACCTCCCTCACGTAATTCTTCTATAATTGAGACAATTTCATTAGTATGACCTGTATTTAAAGCAGACTCAGACGCTATCAGGAGTTTTAGTCTCTCAATTATTTCATTGAAATCATCGAAATATTTATAATCGACAGGATTTTTACTATAATTCATTTTAGTCAACCCATGGCCCTTTTTAAGCATTTTCGTTAAATTTCTAGTGACTCTACTTGATTTCAGAGATGGTAGTGAACTTATTCTCGGTCTGAAGGGTTGTGGTCTCGTTTCTAATCGGGGTTTAATAACATAATTGAATTTATCTTTTAGCTTATTTTCAATTCTACGATAAGGTAAATCTGGATTGTTATCTCTCTAAAGAGCATTCGTTCTACGTAAAATATCAACATATTCATCCGCATCTTTCGGAGTAAAATTATTAGTATCTACTTTAAACAGTAATTCATATAAGCCAGGTGTTCCCTTGTATTGTATCCCCTTAATAATTATATCCGGTCCTTTGAAATTTAATTCAGAGTCCCCGATATAGAATTTTTCTGATTGAATGTTATGATATACTCCAAAAGTGTGATCAAACAGCCCCTCGACATCTGCAATATTTGCTTTAATATAATTCAATGGTAGTGGTTTGGAAAACTATTCGTAATACTCTCTCATAACGTTAGGATTTTAAACCATAGAAACAAATTCACGCATTGAGTCGTCAATGTACTGATCTATTTCGCGATCTTCTTCCGGATTAGATTCGAATACAGTTTCTCCAACTCTGGTACTACTAGCTACATCTTAAATGTTTGTAGGAGTATCCGAATTATTTATTCTACTTTCGTTTGGAGACGAGTATGCTAGTTGATAATTAGATCTGCGAGGTAAGTACTTTGTAGGAATACTTAGTCGATTAAAATTTTGTGAGATTTGTGATTCTGCCTCTTGTTTTATCTGATCCTGTTTTCCCAAAGTTGAAACTAATTGTTTAAGTGGCTCTGTTATTGGTAGATATGTTTTCTCTAAATGCGTTTGTGATTTAGCTATATCACTTTTTAAACTTTTATATTTTTTCTTTAGTGTTTGTCTTGATTTTACTACCTGTTTAGTCAAGTGTGGATTCATTATGACTAATGCAATAAATCAACTTCGGAGCTTATATATGAATAAAATTATCAAAGTTTTTCCTATATTTTCCGGAAGATTTCGAACAATCTTTATCAATGGTAAGAAACCCATATCTATCTTTCCAGCAAAATGAACCTATATCTTTAAAGTTCTGATAAGACATATCACAGCTAACGTGGTCATCATAAACATGTTTCAAATTAGTCATATCCTGTTCAAAAATTACTAGTAAATTAGCATTATCTCTAACTAGCTGTTTAGGAATTGCTGAATATGTTTGACATAAATAAAAGCAATCGGTGTGTTTATGTCGACCAAAGGAATAATAGCTTTGAATAATTTTCTGATCACAGGAGGCGACATCATCAAAAATTATCAGTGAATTGTCTTTTAATTCATCGGGTAAGATAACATCTTTTGAATCACTATATTCTTCGTATCCGATTTCTTTCATGGGTTGTATTAATTTTCTTAGGTAAGTATATTTTGGTTGATGAAGAGTTTTGGAAAAAATATAAATATTTTCAAATCTTAATCCATTTGGGTGTTCGATTAACCATAACATCAGATTTGTCTTCCCCGAACCGCTCGAACCAACAACTAGTCCTCGTTTAGATTCGCCACCAAACAAGTAACCGTGTTTTCCAATCTTATTATCATCTACAATATTGTCATGATTTTTTATGGGTAAACATACACTTTGTTTTTCAACCCTTATTTGTTACGTCTTAAGGAGCACTGAGAGTATATATAAGTTGATGCGAGTATATAAAGATAACAATGGTAAAACGTAAGCGACAACGTTCACATCGAGGCAGGGGTTTACTAAATTCCGTTTGAACTTCACATTCCTAACTATAATTATTGCGGCCCTGGTACACATCTAAGCAAGAGATTACAGAGAGGTGATAAGGGAGTAAATCAACTTGACGAGGCCTGTAAGGTCCATGACATAGAATATTCGAAAAGTACGAAACTTGAAGATAGGCACAAAGCTGATAAAATTTTAGAAGACACAGCTTGGGAAAGGGTTAAGTCCAAAGACGCTAAATTTGGAGAAAAAGTAGCTGCTTGGTTTGTAACAACGGCTAAGAAAGGCAAACGTAAATTAGGAATGGGTCTAAAACGCAAGTCTAAAAAAGGTGACTCATTGAAAAGAAAAACAAAAAAACGACTTATTCGAGTCCCTGAAAAACGAGGTGGATTTTTACCACTATTATTACCACTACTAGGAGCTCTGGGGGCTATTGGAGGTGGAGCAGCTGGAATAGCGAAAGCTGTTAATGATGCAAAAACAACAATCGTCTACAACTCGAAGAAGAAAAACATAATATGGCTATGGAAGGGAAAGGTTTATATTCGAGACCTTATAAAAAGGGAAAAGGTTTATATCTAAGACCATATAAGGGGTATGGAATGAAATTAAAAAACTACCGCATGAGGACTTGAAATATTATGTAAAGTTATTACAAATCCCAAACTTTCGAGGTATTTTTATGAGAGATACTTTACCAAACAAAATTCATAAATATGAAAGTGGAATTTTAAATACGGATTTACAAAGGAGGAAAGGAACACATTGGATAGCATATATAAAAAAAGATAAACAAATTATGTATTTTGATAGTTATGGTAATTTACCTCCGCCACTGGAACTAATTAGATATTTTTATAGCAGTGGTAATGTAAACATAGAATACAACTATGATAAAGTTCAATCATTCAATTCTAATAAATGACTATTGTCTTAAATTCTTATATAATCAATATGATTAGGAATATTGCTCATTCGTGAATATACATCTGTAAATATGTCTTTCAGTTTTACGTTAAGTGGGAATTCTTCAATTCTAAGTTATGATTTTAATCCTCCGATATACTTGGAGGAAAATGTGGATTATGAAATAGGGCTTGTATCTTTTAATAGTTTTAACACTATTCCAAATATTGATGAAACTAACAATGTGTTTTGGTGGGGTACTAAAAGTTCTGGTAAGAAATTCACAATACCAGTTGGAGCTTATGAATTAGATGACCTTATTCTTATTATAAAAAAATATATGTCTGACAATGATAAGGGAGCCGAGATAGAAATAATTCCCGATATAAACACATCAAAACTTTCGATTAAAAGTAATCGAATAATTTCATTTAATTTTAATAATTCCATTGGACCAGTATTTGGTTTCAACGCGTTAAGACTTGAAGCAGATGACACACATATTTCTGAAAACCCCGTGAAAATTTTAAAAGTAAACAGCATAGGCATTGATTGCAATGTTGCCGGAGGCTCATATTTGAATGTAGAGCCAGTACATATTATTCACCAGTTTTTTCCAACTGTTCCAAGTGGGTATAAAATAGTTGAATCTCCTCAAAATATACTATATTATTAAGTCAGCGTTAGAACAATTAACAACATCACAGTAAAAATCATTGATCAAATAAGGAGTCTTATAAATTTTCGAGGAGAAGAAGTAACCGTTACTTTACATATTAGAAAAATTCAATAATTAAAATGGTTTTAAAATTCTTTCACCCATACTCCAGAGAAAACTATAAAAGAATTTCTACTACCAAAAAAAATATTAGTTTCCCACAACCTGTTGGGGTAATAACACCTGAAAATAAAAAGCTTCTGACTTACCTTGGATTTAGAGTATTAGTATAATGGAAGTTCTTCACGTAACTGGACACCCCTTTGAAGACAGTACCATTGAGCAATACCAGATTCACACATACCAACCTTACATACCTGGAAAGCTCAATTACAATGATGAAATTCGAATTCCTATTCAAGAATTGGATGCATTTACTTTACCATCAAATAGTTATCTTTATATCGAAGGAAAATTGTTGACAGATAACGGAAGTGTACCAACCAAACTAAAATTTATTAATAATGGAGTAGCATTTTTGTTTCGTGAATTACGCTATGAATTAAACGGATTCGTGATAGATTCTGTTAGAGATGTTGGACTTGTTTCTACAATTAAAAATTATCTATGTCTTAACGAGAATGATAGTATTTTGATGCAAAATGCTGGATGGTTTCCCAAAATGGAGGGTGAAAAAATTCTAGTAGATTCAAACGGAAATTTTAATGTTTGCATACCTTTAAAATTATTGTCTGGCTTTTTTGAAGATTTTAAAAAAGTTATCGTGAATATGAAACAAGAATTGGTTTTAATTCGTTCTAGAGATGACAACGATGCTCTAATCAGTGTTGATGAAACCGAAAAACCCAAAATAGAATTAAATAAAGTCTATTGGAATGTGCCACATGTTACTCCGAGTATAAGTCAACAAATTCGACTAAACAAAATTGTACAAAGCAATACCGAAATTCCAATAAAATTTCGTTCATGGCAAATTATCGAATATGCGTCATTAAATAATTCTAGCAGACATACATGGGCGGTTAAGACAAGTACTAAAATTGAGACCCCGAGACATGTTATAATTGTATTTCAAAACGGTAGAAAAAATAAAATTACCAAGGATATGAGTAAATTTGATCATTGTAAGCTAAAGAATATACGGGTATTTCTGAATTCAGACAGATATCCATATCACGATTTAAATTTAGATTTTGATAGTAACAGATTTGCAACATTATATGAAATGTTTGCCAATTTTCAAGAAAGCTATTATCACCTTCAACCAAATCAACCCATTTTTAATCCTCAAGAGTTTAAAAATAAAGCTCCTATGGTACATATTGATTGCTCACGACAAAAAGAAGTGTTACAATCTGGAAGTATTGTGTTGAGAATAGAATTTGAAACCGATGAAGCTACATCTACCGATGTCTCCGCCTATTGCCTTATATTACATGAAAAAGAATTTTCATACACCCCTCTCACAAAAACTGTTAAACAATACTAATGCGCATGTCTCAGTTATTTAGTATAAAACCGCCGTGTTTATAACCAACACGTCAATATGTTGTGCAGAGTGTTTCAAGAAATGTTAAAACTCAAACAAGACACTGAATTCTATGAGCTTATAAAAAAAATAAAAATATTAGTTGATCTGCAAGGATTCATAATAGAAAATAATAAATTTGTGGTGAAGGAGTTTGCTTCTTACGATGGGACTCGTATAAGTCACTACGTCTTCAAACCCCCATTCCTTTAAGAATGCTGTCTCCTGATTTACATAAGCAAGCTGTTTGGTTGATGACAAACCACCACTGTATTGACTGGAATAGCGTATTCACTCCTGTACATCAGTTTCCAACCATAATAGATGAATTAACTAGGAATGCTGATATGGTTTTTGTAAAAGGAAGAGAAAAACTCAACTATATGGAGAAATATTCTAAAGTACCTGTTTACGAATTCGATGAATATCCACCATTAGATCGCTCCATACCTAAATGTTTTTACCATAAAAATGACAAATGCGTTTGCGCATTATCGAATGTATATTTTTTATATGATAATTTTATAATGCATGAAAAATAAAAATATATATAAATATTTTTTGTTTTATTTCCCAACTTAGGAATGATATAAATAACGGATACTATACTCTAAAAATTAATATGCTAAAGGATGTTGACCTCACATTTTATAATTTTACAAGCTATCTTAAACAGTACGCTCTTAATACAACAACCGTTTAATATCAGAGATGTGTATGTATGTTTTGATAGTAACGGAACTTTGGACGAAAGCTGGCCTTCAAAATGGACGCGAATGGAAATTTATACACCAAATAATGCAGCCACTTTAAAATCAGCGATACCATCAAACAGTACAATGTATAAAATACGCCTTATAAAAGGCAACAGATCAACTCAGGACTCCAACTGGCATACATTTTACAGTAACTGTTCGACTCTATCAAAATGTGACTATACCAAAATAGATATATTAAATAGCATAACCTTCTATATTACATAACAATTTGTTCAACAATCTTTTTACTTATATTGATTAAAAAGTTGATTAAAAGGTTTATTCACATAAGCAAAAGTACATCCAAGACCAACCAATATAGTCAAGAGTCTAATTTAATCTGAAAATACTACCCCCACCCTAATCACTGATATAAAAGGAGTTGATTTAGAAGAATATAGATTAGTCTTTGCTCTGTTCTTTTCATCGCTGGATTAAATATATTTGAAAAATATGTCTCAACTGTTCCAAATGTTATGATTTGGTTAGTGCTCATACTAATGGTAAAAGTTTGGAAAAATTTACGGAGGAAGAACTTCAATATTTTCCTTTAAAATATTTAGTGCAGGAAGTGAGTCCGATAGCTTTACTTTATGTATGGAGTAAATTACCAATCGACTATAGATTAAATTTTGACCTTCAAACTGCACTGCCCTGCTTTACCCATTATAATCGTCCGGATTGGAGTACACGTGTTGATGGGCCGCCTACTTCTCAAGCAAGATGTCATCTGTGTAAATTAGCTCTTAAAATGTGTAACCCACATCCAATTGGAATGTAATAATATATTATAAGTAAAATAAAGAGAAATAAAAACCATAAATTGTGTATATATTTTTTTATTATAAATAAGGATTTAAGTCTATATCGGGTATATCATACAAATCGTCTAAATCTATTAAATTTAAATCTTCGTCGACCAATTCTTGAGCTACGTCGACTAAATCATCGAGTGTGCCGCCATGTGTTTGTGGGTTGAAGATAAAATGTCCCCATGCCAAGGTATTGACATCATGCGGTATAACATACTGTTTGTCGTCTTTTGAAGATAATGCCACTTTATTCTTCAATTCAGTAAAGATCGTATGTAATTTGGATATGAAAACATACATTTTTCGAAAAACAACCATTTTCAACAATTTGTACATAATCATTCAGGTGAAGTTCATTTTTCACGACTTGTTTGGAAACACCTTTCGCTTTCTTCACAAGTTTGTCGGTCTTTGCACAATAGGCCTTGGCACCAGTTCCATAAAATGACTCAATTGGAACACCGGCAAACTCGTCTTCCATTTTTCCAACGATTGATGTTGTTATAGGGATGTTGTGGGTATTTATCTCACTGTAGTTGGAAGTATCAAAATATTGAATGTTTTGTTTCATATCATCATAAAAGTTGTTTGTTAAAATCTCCAAAATTAACGAGTCTGTATCAGTATAACACAATTTTGCCGCATCTCCATACTTTTTCTTGATGTAACCATATAAAAAATCGTATATGATGGTTTTAGAAATGTCCAAAATTGAAAATCCAACGTATAGGGGTTTATCATGGTATACCTTTACTGTATTTAAATGGATTGCAACCAAGTTTTCAGTAAACACTGAACAAGTCTTAAATTCTGGCTTGGCTATTAAAGTTCTTGCACCAAGCGATCCTTTGATATTTTCCCAGTGGGGTGATAGTTTTATATCTTTTCTTTTCTCGACATTCTCCATAGTTTTTCCAAATATTGCGTTAATTAGAAAATATTTTAAAATTCACAAACTTTGAAAAACAATTAGAGGTGCCGTTCATAATATATGCAGATTTCGAGTCACTCCTCAAACCAGTAGATCATAATGAACCTTCAAATTCAACATCTTTCACAGTCAAGGTATGTGAACATGAACCTTACTCTTTTGCTTTCTATGTAAAATGAACTTACGACGACAGCTTTACAACAGACACTTAAAATATGTTGTACCAATGTCACCATTAACTGCCGAAGAAAATATTAGATTTGAAAATGCAACAAGCTGTCATATTTGTGAGAAACCTTTTAGCCCTATTCATAAGAAAATCCGAGACCACTGCCACCTTACGGGGAGATTCAGAAATGCCGCCCACAAGTCCTGTAATTTAAATTACAAAATCCCCAATTTTGTGACGTGCTTTCTTTCTACAAAAGATACTTGACGTCACAATGACACCCTCGGCTTCGGTATTTCTCTAGATTGCCCCGGGCGCCAGATTTTTGGGGTGGTTTTCTCCACCGACTCTTGATCTCCGGTCTCAAGAGTACCTGGGTAGCAACAGATGGAGGTTACAGTAATTCCAGGGGTCTGTTGTCGTAGACTGTTTAGCGGTGCACGATGTAAAACAGGCTTTAATTGTTTCACAGTGCCAAACCTGAATTTACCGGTTGCTTGTATAAAAAAATTGCAAATATCTATATTTCTTTTATAATTATTAATTCTTGCTATAAGCTACGTTACACTAACTACGGAAAGCTGTTTTTTTTTTAAACAAAAAAAAAACGTGTATTACTTCTAAGTAATAAAACCAAACACCACAAGTTATTTACAGTTAAATGCGTTTTTTACTATGATTGAAGAAAATGCAATAATAAGATAATTTAAAAGCAGTATGAAACAGCGTACAAATCTACAATAATGCCGGTTATAAAATAAGCCGGTTTAGCGGAAAAATGATATCTACCAGGAAAGCATGACTTGGTCAGAATAATTATTAACGAGGAGAAAAGAAACTATCAAAAGAAATAAAACATCTCCGGAACCTTCAGATTAAATTGTTAGTAAGGTTTAAAGTATTATATTTTTTTTCCTGTCTTAGTTTTTATTATCCTTTTGTTCATATTTTAAAAATAATAAAGGCGAATATATATTTTATTTCTATAAATTTTTATAAACATTAAAACAAATTAACCTATTCGGTCAAAACGACCGACCGCGAGCTCTAACGAAACTTTTGTGGCGCGAGTAGTCTAGGGTTAAACAAAAATGAATCTTGAAACTAAAACGAATATGGGCTCCCAGACTATGAAATATTTAATTTAGAAATTCATACGTTAAAGAGATTACCTTCAAGCATTTAGAAACAATCGCGTTCATTATTTAGCTGATCTTGCGTTCTTTATCATGAATAAGATAAGAAAATTTCGTAACATTCCTTGCAAATATTATTTATTATAAAGTTTTTAAAAGTTATTAAATAAAATAGAATTAATTTGGTATACTATAAAATAATATTATTCACAGTAAAATATTTAAAGATTTAAAATCGGTTTATTTACTAAATTAAAAGTATTTTCGAAAGTTCAACGGTCAAAAATATAACATTCAGAAACTGCTTCAAATTTTTCTTTACGTATTGAATCTACGAGGTGTCCCCAATTAAAAGACCGTTTGTCCCACCTAAATCGGACAGTTAATAACGGACGTAGAGGCTAATGTCCTTTGGTCTTTTGTTCTACTCTTGATTTTTATTTAAATATATATTCTGCGCCACATTTCAAATATACCCCCTTTTTCCGCGTTAAATTTGAACCAATAATAACGAAGTTTGACCTTAAGGCCCTTTAGTCTTTACTTCTGCGCATGATTTTTGTTTACGTATTTATTCTACGTTACATTTATAATATAATACCGTTTGTCCCATTTAAATCTGCCTACTAATAACGGAGATATCCCTCTTCATACTTTCCCCCGTCTCCCCGACACCCGCGGAGGTCCACCGTTCCAGCTCTCTCTTTGCTTATCTACTAGTTTATTAATTATTTCTTATATTTAATATTTATAATGGAGTTTAACGGTTACAAGTATATTGTGAAAAGCACCAAAGGAGATGTAAAGTAAGTAAAACTCTAGGTTATTATATTAATTCATGCTTTCTAAAGAATTTAAAATTTGTGTTAAAAAAATATATATACTCAGTAATATCAATATTTAGTTTATGGGCTCGTTGTTCATATAAGCGGGACAAGTTCACGTTTGCGGTAGCAGTATGAACTACCTTAAAATAAAATTTAAATTTCGCGGCCATTAAAGCATTTAAATTTCCCGCCCATTGTAACTTTTCCCACTATTTCGTGACAAGTGACAACTGATCGTTGACGTAAATTATTTTCGGTTACAAAATAGAGACTACACTAAAATGCACTCGTGACATTGATGTGATTGGTCGTTGTGGGCAAACAATGAGCAGGCGCGTTACATCGTTTTGTTTGCTTTTTATTTTTGTGAGTTAAATTTGATTTGGAGGTTGTGTTTTGTGTTGATGAAATCATTAGTTTTTACTTACGAAAAGAAAAGCTAATCTCCTGAGCTCTTGAGTTTTAAAAAAAGACTAAAGAAAATCTGAAGCATCCAAATAGGATGAATACATGTTTTAATAAGTCAAGATATCACAAATTTGACGAAAAAATATAACAACCACAATAAACGAGATCAGAATGATATGGTAGCAGCTGAAATGAAAGTTGAAAAATAGAATGCTAATGGCAAGAATTATGCTTTTCTATTCAAGAAGGAAGGTATGTAAAAAAAATTAATATTTAAACAAAACAGTTATTTGTTATAAACAATGAACTTTAATAGTTTAGGTACACTTTAAAATTAATGGTGTTTTTAATAAGGTATAGATGTATGTACGTATAGGTAGAAACTAAATTAATTTTCAAACATATTTTTCATATATGTCACAAAAATGCACCAGTGCCAAAAATGGAGCTTGTTTGCACTTTTTTATTGTTTACTCGAATATTAAATTTTGAAGTTGTATTGGTAGTGGTATTTTAAATTTGGTTGTGAGTAAATTTAAACAACATACACTGTAAATTTAAAGCAAGTATGTAAAAATAAATGAAAGATACTATACTGTAGAGTATGCAAAATTTCCTTTCATCGCTACCAGTGTGAGTATGTAGTGAAGAATAACTTGTGCAAGCATGTGCACTTGGTAAGAATGAATGTGGAGCGAATGGGTACTAACTTTGTTTTAGATGAAGCTGCAAAGGTTTAGGAGAAAATTCATGTATCAAACCACAGCGCAAAGAAGAAATCGGTGAATTTATTAAAGAGAAATTAGAAGAGGCAAATCAGGTAACGGATAGAATCGAGGCACAACGCAAACGAATTCTTCAGTGGGAGAATGTGCAAAATTTCATAGAATAATTAGATGACAATTTTACGGGGCTTATGAAGGAAATCCAAGGAACTATATGTGCGCAAATATGAAGAAAAAATAAATAAAACTGCACATAAACGAAAAATGGAGAAAGTGAAATATTTTCTTTGCAACAAACACCCAAAAGTGAGTATATTTAAAATAATATAATAAAATTTTCATTTGTACAATCCTACTTCTATAGAATATTTTATTACCTACCCATGTGTATTTTGTTTTCGTGTTTTAAGTGAATTTTCATTTTAGCTACAGTATTATAAATAAGAAGAAGAATATATAGGTACCTTATATATTATAAGTGGAATAAATGTTTTAATATACCTATAAGTTAATCGCTATTATTATTTATTATTCTATTACAATAGCTATTATTATCATATAGTTTAAATTAGTCCTTATTGTTGGATGCTTTTATTAGTAACACAGTAAAAGTGATTTTATTTTGTATTAATTAGTCCAATATTGTGGTTGGGAGGATAAAACATTGTAAAATTAATTTATTGCTAATAAATCTAGTGAAATGTATCCTTGTTTTTTCATATTGTGTATAGGTAAAACTTTTATTAGTATTACTAAAAGTATTTAAATATGTACCTACATTAAATTTTAACCTTAAAAGTTCGAATTACATTCATGTCATTTTTAAAAGAAGAAAATGGTAAAATTAATATTAACACTTTTTTTTTGTTTAGATAAATCAGATATATTCATTGTTGTATAATTCTCACAGGCAAAATTATTGGTTTATTAATGACAGTTGTTCATTTTTACATGAACAAGAAACCCGCCGAAATTTGAATTATGTACACGCCCACAACGACCAATCACATCAATGTCACGAGTGCATTTTAGTGTCGTCTACAAAATAGAAACACAATTTTTGATTAAAAATTCTTTTAAAACGTGAGTTAGTTTAGCTTTATACTGATACAATTGGGTTTTTAGATATTTAAAATGCAAGTTCCATGCCAAATATTTCTGCAAAGGCACTGCCAAATTTCAGTTCGGTGAATTTTCCGAAATTGTTGAACACAATCATCCCGCCGATGAAGATGTAAAAAGTTTATTTAGAAACATTTTGACACAAAGGGCAAGGCAGGAATATTTACCTCTTAGGCAAATATATTATGAAGAGGCAGAAAGGTAATATTAATTTTTTATTTTGATGTCGGTAAATGATAATAACTGAATATCTTTTCTTCGTTGTACATCACAACTTTTTGTAAAAAGCTATATCCAACACTACAGCATTTATGAAAACTTTTTAATTTAATACAGACATCAAGATGCAGCTGTTCATTACCCGTATGTGACAGCCGAATCAGCTATGAGATCCAGTCGGGCCAGAAATGTTCCTGGAATACCTCATTTGTTGAGAGATCTGGGACATCTCTTACTAAATGAGGAGGCAAAGATATTCATGCCATAACTATAATATTTGCCAAGCTATAGTGGGTAATGCAGGAGAGTGTTCGATGATTTTTTATTGCAAAGATTTGTTGGATCGAGCTGTTGGAGGTGAAACGGAGATACACGCGGACGCTAAATTTAAAGTTGTCCCGTCCACTCCCCAATCCATGCAGCTCTTTACATTGCATGTAATAAGGCAAGATGTCGTAAGTATAGAGATAAATTCATACTTAATGATTTAAAAAGAAAAATCCTGAAACAAGTCGATTTTTAATTTCGAATCGAAAATACAAAAAAAAATGGTAATAAAAAATGATACATTTTTTTAGTCTATTCCAATAATGTATGCATTAATGGAGCGGCGAAGAAAGGCTGACTATAAATGTGTTTTAAACCATATAAAAGGGGCCGCTCCCACATTACTTCCGCAAGTGGTAATAACTGATTATGAACAGGGGCTGCAAAAAGCATTTAAGGAAACCTGGGAAGAGGCAGTAGTTAAAGGGTGCTTTTTTCACTATGCCCAGGTGAGATTATTACATATACAAATTTCCTCTATCTAACCCAATCTATTCTTTATATTTGCAACACTTTTTTTATATGATGTTAATTACAATGAAAAAGTTGAATGTGTTGACATTATGCGAACGGCTGCTGTTCACCGGTAGAGCGGTCGTGAATTCTTTTTGATATTATTGAAAAATTAAAGTCAAATTGTGGGCGCCACGAGGCTTAATAATTAAACTTTCAAACAACAAAAACGTAACTTTACATAGCCCCGAAAAGTAGAGTATTACAAAAAGATTTTACATAAATAGTTTGAATGTTTTAGTAAATATATATATATGCATAAGAAATCAAACACAAACCTAAAAGTGTAAATGTTTAATAAAATATAAAATAGAAAATAGAAATGTACAATATGAGTGTATAAGTGAATCCTATTGTTGTATACCATCAACACATTTTAATAATCTTACACCTTATATAACATTTGGTGTAATACAAGTGACATATTCGTCTAACGAATGTATATTTTTGACAATACAAATTATGTCAAACTATATTAAAATTATTAAATTTATATTTTCACCAATGTGGTGACCCAACCATAGCTATGTTTAGTTTACAGTAGGTAATTGAAAGAATGTTGTACATACATATTGTAAAATTTAGAAAAAATTAAATTCTTAAGTGAAAAGTTAAATAAATGTTAAATTTAATATTAAACCGCTTAAATTTTGTCAAAGGTAAGTGACATTAAACTCAAAATGAAATGAAATAAAACCAAAGTTAAATTTTAAATTAAAACACCTTACTTGGTACACTGTAGAGATAGTTACACTGAATGTTTCATAATCTTCAGCTCCAAAAGGAATGTTCAAAAGGTCTCGTTGATCAACATTAACGAATACGATGGACGATGATTCAAGTTCTTGAATCCAAAAAAATGAAGTTCACAAAGTTGGTTTCAACAGGCATAACCCATGGTTACAACTAACAGTTGTAGAAGAACGAAGTGGTAAAACGTAATGAAACGATCCCAAAGGAACTGCAATCCTGCTACCAGTAATTGTCGGTAAGACAAAGGGGTTTCATAGGTGGAAAATTATCCAAAAAAAAAATAGAACATTACAAAATGTCCAGAACGTAGATTGTCCATTTCCAGAACGTAAATCAAAATTTGTACTTCATGAAACGATCCCGCACGGCACTGCTATCCTGCCACCAGTGATATTGGTGCACAAGGGGGTTTCAGAACATCAAAAAACAAAAGCCGGCATCGACAAGATGGCTGACGACATCAAAAAAATCGGAGGTCCAGAAACGTCCCTAATAAGAACAAATAAAATTGGTAAAACATCACGAAAATATTTCTACCAAAAGCTACAAATTAGCGAAATTAAATTAACATACCTTTTTTTAAAAGGGAATCATCAAAACCATGGACACAACGAATAAAAAAGTCGCGAAGACTCTTCGACCTGCACTATTGCCGATCCAACGCCAAAAGGAACGTTTGTCGTTCAAAGACAGAGAATCTGACCTAAATGGCCTTACACATCAAAGGTAGTGAGTTAATTTAAATGGATTACCACTAAGAAAAAGACCGAACTTTCATTAATGGGAAAGAAGAATGTAAACAAACTCACGGATTCGACCTTCGACAACAATTTGGCATTAATCATAACCTAAGTTATTAAAAATCAAAATAAACATATTTATACCTGGAAATCTAAGGACATAAAATATTGAGATGGTTTGGATAATAAGAAATATATTATATTACAAGTACAAAGACTTATCAATCGATATTAAGGTCTGAATGGTATAATTAAATCATTTTCATACGATACCAACAGGTGTTTATTACAAAAAAAATAAGCAACGATTCTAATAAATGTTTACCAAAGTTGAAATTAAGGGAAGATAGTGTAACAGGTTAGTACTATATTATACTATTGAGTATAAATATTCCTGTTTACATGGACTGCTAATTTTTAAATGCTACATATTTAATACTAAGTACTACTAGTAGCACTTAATTGTTTTTTTATCCAAGTGTCTGATTAAGGTCTGTTATCAGAAACCGTTTAATAAAGAGAAATCTAAAAAATTAATCATATACATCTATTAAAAAAATATATTTTTTTAGTTACGCCCTGTAGTGGTTATTTTATACCCCTCAAAATAATTTTCAGCTCTGCGTCTAGACCACATTTAGTTTTTTGAAATCTCTTTGTTGAAATAAAAACAATTTAAAAAAAATATATCTTAAATAATTTATTGACAGGCAATTTGGAGAAAAAATAAAGCCTTTGGCTATTTCCGAACAACAGCAGGTTCACGGGAAGCCAAAAATGTATTGCAGTTGCTAATGGCTCTCCCAATGCTTCCACCCGCAAATATTCAAGAGGGTTTTGATTCCATCAGAGAGGAAGCGGGGTAGAAGAGCGATTAATTTGGAGAGGATATTTACCTATGTGCAACGGTAAAGTATGTTGTATGTTTATGTAAGAATATAAATAATTATATTTGTTTTAGATACTGGATTAATCAAATAGGGCCTGCCGTTATCAGTAATTTTGGATATCCAAGACGAACCAATAATAATCTTGAGTCATTTCATAATAGACTCAAGATGGTTTTTGGTGTGACGCATCCAAATATCTGGATATTTCTAGGTAAAAATTTATATTGTATTTATTTTATATTTCTTGTAGGGTTGAAGTATCTTTTATACAGTGTATAACAAAAAGATAAATGTATACTAAACTAAAAAAATTATATAGCTTTTAACAGTTGAATGTGTAAAATACTTGAGATTTTTGACAAAAAAGTGTACGAGGTACATACAAATGTAATTCCAAAATTTAATTTTCTAAGATTACAAGAGGTAGTGTAACCTTTTCTGAAATATTAAATTACTAAATTAGTATACAGGAAATATAATTATTTTATAATTAAAAATTATTTCAGCTAAATTGGTTAAAGCAATCGGCATAGATCATTAACCAAGTAACGGCTGGCACTAGAACTGGGAGAGTGAGGAGTAAGGTACTCATTAGCAACGCAGGCATTAGAGAGGCAACTGCTAAATTAGAAAATAGAAACTTAATAGTTTTGGAATTTCTCCAAAGGATTGTACAAGTCATTGGCTCAATTGAAGAAGGTTTCACAAATTGGGCCAATGCACATGGCGAGAGTGATGGTAAGAATCGCAAATAATTAATTTTTGATGGTTTACGTTATTTAAAAGTAACTAATTTTTATTTTAATTCCGAATACAATACTACATTACTACTTCCAGATTTTTTTTTACTTTCTATTAAGTCATCTATTTTTAGAAGATAACATGGAGGAGGATGAAATTGATCTACTAAATGAGGAAAGAAGGGCAGTTGACGATGCTGGATTAGTAGGGCCACCATTAGAGCAAGAAGAAGATGACAACTTTGAGTTGGTTCTTTTAAATTTATGTATGTTGAAATGTATTTTTGGATTATTTTATACCTAAATTTGTACATATTTCTTACAGCTGAGGAAGATTTTAATCTTCATCTAGAAATAAATAATAATTGGGAGCCGGAAGGAGAAGACGTTGGTGAGTGAAAAAATTAATAGATTTTTGCCGCTTGCGGTAATTTTTCCAGATATTTTAACTCATTTATTTCAAACTGCACTGGGAACTTTTAACAAATACTGATTGTCTGTTTATCAATTTCTGCTGTTTTTTTTTTTTTGAATATCCTGTAATACAATTATTTTTCAGTAACGAATATGGATGACCCTGCTGCCTGCATCATATGCACCATTAGAGTGATGCGTTTTGTTTTGCAGTGTGGTGTGGACACAGACTGTGTGGATATTGTTGTAGGCGTTGTTTCAATCCTGCCCGCTTAGGTGACAGTCGATGTCCGCACTGCAGAAGCAATATTTTATCCGCGCCTACAAGGTATTTTATTAATTAAATTGAACACTATTGGGATTTAGTAAAATAATATAGATACAAAGTTGATTAAATGGGGAACAAGATGTGTATGTTCAAGACCAATTTATTGGTTTTTTCAAAATTAAATCAGGTCCGGTTTCCGACATATTTTGGAAAAACTAAAATTGACGATTTTTGATTCATTTAATTTAATTAACATCTGAATTTTGAAAGATAGAACAAAAGTTGATAAAACTTTTTATTGAAGGCCAAATATTGATTAGCATTGCGTATCCCTTTTTTTTTAAATAACGTTTCAAATATGGACCTGTACGTTTTATTTTATTTTTGAAATCTGTTTTTTTCTTTATCCAACCATGTAAAATCCTTAATACTTTTATTACGGCCCTGTTCCATTCTCACTAAAATATTAATATCTTTTTGAATAAAATTAATTAAAAATTGAGTATATTTTGAGCTTAAATAACTACAATCAGAAAAAAGGGCTATCCTCAATTATTTTTTGTACCTTTAAAAATTAAGGTGTTAAATAAATAAAACAAAAATCGTCAATTTCGATTTTTCCCAAATATCTCGGAAATCGAACCTGATATTTTAATTTTGAAAATACCAATAAATTCGTCTTGATCATACACATCTCTTTCCCCATTTAATCAACTTTGTATCTATATCACTTTACAAAATCCCAATAGTGTTCAATTAAATTTGCGCCCCCTGTATACAGAAATGTACACATGTACAGAAATCTACTTCTGAATTTAGGTAATTTTTAGACGTTTAACAAATTTCAATTCAAATATTGCTTTAAATCATTTACTATTATTTCAAAAACAAAATCAATTTAATTTAGATAATGCACAAGCATGTCATCAGTGCCAAGATAACTAGGAGTACCTAACTGTTGAATTTATAATCTAGCTCTAAATAACCTTATAGTTAAAAATGAACTTGCCGGTTATTCTGTCTTATATTATAATACATCTTCAGAAGTAGGTTTCTGTTCCTTGTAAACATAATTTCTTCGAACTTAATTTCCCAGGTAGCAGAGTGACGTGTTAAAGACGTTGAAAATTGGTGTATTCTCGTCAACTGACGTAATTTGGGCCAAAACATGACGTGAAAAAAACGTTGTTATGTGGACGTTTTTAAGACGTCATAAAAAAACGTAATATATTCGTCGAATTTTGGTATTAGTTTTCGAATAAATATATAAAATCGTATTTTTTAGAAATTTGTTTATACCTAGTCGGTGCACACCGACATTACCAATAAAATTAAAACAGAAAGTTATTTTTACTCGGCAAGATTTCGCGCGAAATCATAGCCTTAACCATGTATTGAATACTATATTAGAAAATAAACTAAAATATAACCAACAATTATTATTACATATAGACAATAACGAAAACAGAACTTTATAAATTCCTAATCAAATTTATATTAGAAATCACTGTTTTTGCGGTGGCCCAGTGTTGCCAGTGGCCTGATAATTATCGATATCCAACATAATTTTTCTTAATCTTGTTTACGAACTGATAAATCGATAATGATAACCTATAATGTAGCTAATTAGATAGAGATAAAAATTTCAAATAAATCAATATATCAATTTTTTTCTGATAGTTTATCCTGGAATCTTATAATTTTATGGTCATATTCCAATAATTTTAGACTAGACGTTTGACGTCTGGCAACCCTGCGTCCGCCTTTGCTTTTTATCGAAGCTTCGGCGCAATACAACCCATTTTGTTTTGTTGTTTTTTGTGGTTACAGTTATTATTTAATTCAATTACGATTTTCATTTAAATAAAAAAAATAATCAAACTACTTTTTATCCACGGCTGCTGGAGTTCTCCAGGTTAGAAAATATTGTTCTTTCAAATTTATATGATGAAATATTTTAAAATGGGATGCACGTGTGCGAGTGAAATATTTATTACAAATATGCTTTGCCAATTCGTTCTAATCGTTCACAGGTAAATTTGTTATTACTATTTAATATAATATACAAATTAATTAAGTTATAAATCGTTCTCAGAATCCTAACCCTACTTTTAGGTTAAACAGGAGTCTCGTGCTCTTGTTTTACAATAATTTATTTGATACCAAGTTACGATCTATAATGAATATGAGCTGTTTATCAAATATACTAAACACTATCGACAATTTAGCTTCTTTTATTTTCAGTACTTGAAGACAGTTCAGTAAATGGAAAGATCTTACTTGTTAGTTAGTAGACTCTAGAACTAGTATGATGTCCTCTACGCCCCTATCACTGATCAATAGTTTACCGGATCAAAAATGGAAGGAAGGCGGCTTTGAATGGATTATATCCTGTCTTAAGTTAGCCAAAAAGCAGTGGTAAAGCAGAAAAGCATAGAACGAGCAAACATAAAACCGATGAGACAGCAAGATGGTAGCGCTTAGGAACGCTCAAAGCATTAAATTCTTGTTGTGCCCCCTTCTTGATGTAAGGGTAACAAAAGATATATACAACATTGGAGAGAAGAGTTAGACATAAAAACTTACCCAGGATGTTGGATGACCTTACAAGTGATTTCCTACAGGTTAGTGTTTCATATATCCACCTTAAGAGATATGCAGTATTCTACCATACAATTTAAGAAACACTTTAACCATTTATTTCTTTTTTAGGCATTTAAATCCGTTACCGGTTGATTTTATTAGCACATGCTACAATCAGGTTAGCACCAAAAAAGGAAGAGAAAAGAAAGGAAGGAATTCAATCCATGAAATGTCACATTCAAGAAAAATTAATTAAAAGAAGAATTAATGATTTAACTGTGATGACAAAGGAAATGTCAATAAAATATAAAGTAAACAATAGTGAGATTATTATTAAAACAAGGTTTGTAGTATTCTTTTTATAAATAAATTGGGAATACATTACTCTATTAGGAGACTTAAAATTTGGCCTAAGATGTTAATGCCTAAAAAATTTTAGCCCGTAACACGATCTCTTAACAGGACTAATAATAATGTAAAAAGTGATAGACTTTGGCGAAGAAGATGGAGGAGGACTAGTGGTGGTTCATTCTTAGTGGCTACCTCCCTATAGCTTCTCAGTAAAACTCAACATGTTACTATATTTTTAGTTTAATAAATTATACAGGTGTCTTGCAATATTGTGAAGATTTTTGAACTGAAATACCTTCGAAAGAGTGCCGTTTTGACTACCTAATCGTCTTTAATAATCTAAAAATGAATTTAAGTAAGTTGTCCATCCAGTTAAACAGCGGAAATCACTGCGAATTTTTATTTTTAAATGGGATACTCCGTGTGCATGTGTTTAATGAAAAATTTAGTGGGAATGGGAAAAAATGCATTCAGACAAAACCGCTCTTTTATCGTATCTGATTCGAAGTTATTTTAGTTTAAAAATCGTCAAACTACTGTTGGACATCCTGTATTTGAATATAATTTGTGTAATTATTTCTTTTATGAATTCCGAGGATATTATGTTTTTTACAGTAAAAAAATACAATTTTTAAATCTAAAATAACCTCAAAATGGATGTTTAATTATACGTCAAAAAAAACGTAATTTTTACGTAAAAAAAGACGTCATTGGTCTGTGACTTATGACCCTGTTTATCACGTGTTTTTCACGTCATTCATATACGTAAATAATGACCAATATTCAACGTCTTTAACACGTCACTCTGCTACCTGGGTTACATCGTCTAATTCAGTTATAATAAAAATATATATTCTCACATTACAGCATACACAAATGAATGTGTGTACCTATCATACTTATACCTATAGATTTAACTTAACACAGTTATTTTTTGACTTTCTACCACTGAATGTTTAATACTTTAGAAACATGGGTTTTTAATACTTTTAAAAAACATATGACTTCTTGATTTTAGTTTCATAGTTAGGTTATCGGCTGATTTATATTTTATTTAAATCTTTAAAATTGCAATTGCAAATTCAAGCTTCTAACATTTCTATGACAATAATAGTTATTTATGATACAAGTGCGTGAAATTATGTTTTTACGCACGTATGTTATACAAAAGACTTCCTTAAAATTTGTAATTCGTAAATCGAAAAGTACCTTTATATACAGACAAGATCGATAAACAATGGCGTTTCGAAAACCAGCTTAATTATACCCTTTATCGGTGGTTTTCCTGTCTTTTTATATGTTTTCCACTAACTAGGTAACTAGCTTAATTAATCCATTCAAAACGTGTTTTTTCCATTCTTTTATAGATAACCTAATCTAGTATTATTATTAAGAAATTAACTTGTAAAATGTTATTCTAAACGTCATTGCCTTTACTTACTGAATCTTTAAAGTTAATGGACGTTCTATCTACTGACAGATAATGTAATAATGTCCTATATTGTTACTTAATTAATAATTGATAATCATTCACCATGTAATTGACTAATAACTGATAATCACACTTGGTACATTTAATGGTAAAAATCTAGTAGGTAAGCTGCCATCTTTGTCATTGTTTTTGTACTGTAAACGTAAATTATTGAGTTGTCAAATTTTTAAAATGTCATTAATTCGTGATATAATCTAATGATTACAACTCTTGGTATTGGGTCTATTGATAATCCCAGATGTTAATAATAAAAATAACTTATGCGATTATCGATAGTCACGATGCCACTCTTATTATAAATGAAAAGCCCATTTAAAAAGCATCCTAATTTAAAAATACTAAAAATAGTTATTTTGCTTATGTAGTACATTTATTCATTATTTCTAGGTAATTATTCAAAACTAGTCATTTTTCATTGGTTTTAAGATTAATGAGTGAATTACTTAATAATTTTGACATTTATACTATTGGAAATTTCATAAATTTCACTTATTGAAAACTAAGTAAATCATGGCAATTTTGTGGACCTAAATTTTGACATTCCTGACATAATACAAAGGAATTTAATATTTAAAATAAAGTAGTTAGTGATGATATCACGATTTTTGTATCAAATTTTACATTTTTCGCCTTATATTATTTAAGAATAGCTTCAATTTTGCTATACTCTGTCCAATACTTCTTTTTTCTTAAAATGATAAGACTAGTAATTTTGTGTTAAATTATATGGTGTGGCTAATCTCTTTGGATATGTCTACTCGGCCAGTACCAAGTTTAAAAAGTAGTGAATTATTTGAATATGCATAAAAAATGTAATTACAGGGAATATAATTAAGCATATTCTAATCTATTACAAAATATTTTTTTATTCTGAAAAAAGGCAGGAAAACTGTTGAAAATTTAGAATATCTATATGCTTCGTTCTAACTTAAAATAGTATCAATAGACACTAACAGTTTTGACGAATTATTGACAGAATTTGTGAAGATTTAGTGATTTTTTTTTCGCTAACTCAGCTGGCGCTTGTCAAAAAGTTCAAAGAAATATTGGATGGACGATATCAAATATGATTCTTATAAAACATTCAGGTTCAAATTAAGGTTTAATTTCTCATTTTTATAATGCTACGTTTATCAACTACTGCCATCTTGTTATTACACATTAAGCACACGTGCGCAAAGTAGTTTTATATTTATATACCTACATAACTTTTGGCAGTGGAAAAAATATTGTATGCAACTAGTGTGTAATTTTTGTACTTTTCAATAATGTGATTGTTTTACTCGCCTTTGGCTCGTGCGATAAAATTCACTTTTGTGAAAAAAGTTTCACACTTGTCGCACAAATAACTTTCCTACGACCACATAGGAAAGTAACATTTATCGCACTGTCAGATGCATAATTTATATTTAGAAATACCTATCTATCTGCCAAATGTATAAACTTTGATCACACTCTATACATTTCCCAGTAAACCAAATAACGCAATTTCAACGTTGTTACAATAATACATTGTGATTCCGTTACATTTAATTAAGATACATTTAATGTTACATTAACGTTGTTACAACTGCACTTTGTGCCGCTTTTTAATATTGAATTGTAAACGTTGTAAATTGAAATATTACAAAAATGTTTAATGGATGTCACATATACAACTTCTTAATATTTTATTAACATTGCACTGACGTTTAATTAATATTTATTTGTTATATTTAATTAATATTTATTGGTGATATTTAATTGATATTTATTTGTGATGTTTAATTAATATTTATCTGTGTTGTTTCATTAATGTTAATTTATGATATTTAATTAATATTTATTTGTGATGTTTATTTAATATTTACATCAAATATATATAGAGAATGGGCCATAATTAATGGGACAAAGAGTAATCAGACATATGAACCAAAATATGAGAATTGGACCAAATATGCCTTAATAAAATGTTACTGCAGAAAAAGATACAGTGTGTCACAGCTTTTTATAAATTGTTAATAATTTTTTTGACATAGAGGTGTATTACTTTAGGTAAGGAATATGATTTTATTTATTATTTTACATTTTGATATAAGGGCGCCACATGAGCGATACCTGATGATGAAATTAGGCCCTTACTTTTTTAAAGAAACTTTTTGATAATTTGTTATACCTTTTTGAACTCGTTAACTTCAACCGTTTTCGAGAAAAACGCCATTAATAATGGGCCATAAAATAACTGGAGAATCCTCATCTTAAAATATAAAGTTTTAACATAAAACACATAGACAAAATGTGCTTTGTCTTACCGAGATACAGGGTGTTATTTAATTTTGAAATAAAACACCCTGTATCCGTGTAAGGAAACTCATTTTATCAGAACGTTTCGTTAAAAAAAGTTCTGGCCTAATTTCGTATCGCTCATATGGTGCCCCTATAAAATGTATAATAATAAATAAAATCATATTTCTTACCTAAATACCTCCCTGTCAAATTTGGTAACAAGTTATAAAAAGTTGTGAAAATATTGCCAAAGAATGATTTTTTTTCCACTTTGACACCCTGTATCTCTTTCCACAGCCAGATTTTACTGTGTTATATTTGGTCCAATCCTCATATTATGGTGCAAATGGTCTGTGGTTACTCTATGTTCCATTAGATATGGTCCACCCTGTCCAATAGGAAGTTATCGCCAGACTCGTCTCGTAACAATAATCGACTCCATAATAGTGGTGATCTAAAAAGTACTTAAATAATAAAACTAATTTTATAATAATACTATTTTATATAAATAAAAATAACTTTTTTAAACATACAAATTTTTTTAAATAAACTGTCTCATCCAGCAAAAAACACATTAAAACATTTTCTTTCTAAACTTATTTTAACAGATTTCTTTTTAATCTTTGATTAGCAAATCGCAGCCACTCCATCACTACTAATTCAAAACTTCTATATGCGGTGTCAGGAAAATTTTATCACAGCGCCTAAAAAGAAATTCAATAAAATATATAAGTTCTACATAAAGTAATACATTAATAATATAAATATCACTCATTTTTTATTTTTCTGGTTATTTTAATGGCATTTAAATTTCTTTAAAATATCTAAGTTTAAACGGCAGTCATGCGCATTTGAAGAATGTCAATAGTTTTAGATAAAAATGGTCAATAAGCATAAAACCATAAAAGTAGTATTGGGCCTCATATATAACACAGGGGAAACAGAATTTGCTAAACCTTTTTAAAAATAAACTTACTGGCAAATGTTTTCGCTATGGTTAAGTCTCCTACTTGAAAATTGCTTTTCTGGCCTGTCCACTAACACTTCATGGCAAGTTCGTCGGAAAACAATTGATTAAAACATCTCCTTATTAAATTCTTGTAATTAGATTCTTCAATGAAAACAAATTTCTTCTTCTGCAATCAATAAATAAGAAAAATAATCTACATATATTTTGTGATAGAGTTACTAGAGTTTATTAAAAACAAATGTTTCGACTTTCGGCCATTTGCTGTGAATCTAGCTACATATACAACATAGACATAAAGTTTTCATGTTGACTTTAGAAATACAAATAATTATTTATGCACTTACTTTAGCTTCGCTCGGCCCAGAATCACTAATTTTTAATGGATACAATACAATAAACCAAATCAACACTAATCATTACAGCTCACAACTCACAACCCAACTCCAAAGTCCAAATTCAACTGCCCTGCCATCCGCCAAGCACCCACACCTACTCACCATAAAAGAAAAATGCCACGAGGCAGACAAATGTAAGGTTAGGTTGAAAATAAAAAAACTATTATTCATATTATTACCATATTAGAATAACATTAAATTGAAAACGTTAGAAAGTTTACTTTCAAATAACATTAATATTATGTAGCATTTTTACAATGTTAATTAAGCTACATTACAAATACGTTCTATAAAAATAAAAAATAAACGTTTGATTATCTATATTATTACTACATTATAGTAATATTAATTTGAGGACGTTACAAAATCTACTTCTAAATAATATTACATAATGTTGTTTACATGTAGCGTGTTTTTAATGTTATTTAAGCTACAATGCATATATGTTCTCCAAACGTTAAGAAAAAACATTTGATTACTTACATTATAACTACCGTATAATAACATTAAATTGAAAACATTAAAAAATTTACTTCCAAATAATATTATATAATATTAGAGTTATGTAACGTGTTTACTGGGTTTATTCTTATGCCACCAAGTAGAATTCAAAAAGTTAAGATAGGGACATGTAAGCCGTTTATCCGATTTTCTGGAATTTTTCTAAAGCAATCATTTAAAGATGAAAAAACGCGATTCTTAATTGTCATAACTCATGGGGGGCGCGTTTTTGGACCTCTCGCCCGAGCAGACTTTTTATTAGGATTGATATTTCTATAATTTTCCTGAGTATAAAAATTTTAATCGAGGGCCATTTGCTGCATGTTCCGTGCGGGATCGTTTTACAAATTGCAGCAATATTCAGTTAACTTTTAATTTTGATAGCAATTCAAAATAATTCAATATTTTTCTCAGTTTTAGTTCCTAGTTGTTATTATTTTTTTTAAATAAATAATTGTTTAGGACGAAACAGTATCTCAATAAAGTGTTGTCAGTTTTGATGTCGAATGAACTGTTTGTAGATATTGACATGGGACCACAATTAATAAGCACCTATTGACCTCGCTATTGATTATTAAATAAAAAAAATACTTCACTGACAGACAGGCAGACACAGTTTAGAATAAGCAAAACGAAAAGTTTGTGTAATTTGTCCTTTTTCTCATGTGGTTGTTTCACTCGCCTTTGGCTCGTGCGTTAAAATTCACTTTTCTGAAAAAAGTATCATACTTGTATAAATAACTATTTTATACAGTATTCGAATTTATTGGATATTGTGTGTAATATATAATGTGATATGTGTGTAACTGTGATATTTTATTAATTTATCGGTGTACACGTTTGTTATGTACTGTTACGTTATTTTTTTCTTGGGTCACTCTATAATTCATTTTTCAGCTCACCTCGTACATTTTTAAATTCAAATTTAATTTTATTTCTGGTTCTGTTATCATCAATTGCCATTTCTACCGTAGATTTCCACCTCTCTCCTAAATCGTAAGTATAAAGATCCCGTCCCAATATTTTTCTTCCTTTTTTCGCTATTGTTAACTTACAAACTTTATTGTATACCGTCATATCTTACATTAAATTTTTTTATCTTCCCCTTGTGTTAAACTGGGTAAGTTTATATTTTATAATGTATTTTCCTTTATTTTCCCTCATATCTCTTTTAATTATTTTGACGCTTTTACGTTTGTTAATTGCTATTTTAATGCCGGTATATATATATTGTTATGAAACACTACGTTGCTCTCAATTTGGGGTGAGTTCTATATAAAAAAAATAATAAACATTACAAAAAAATATATTAAAAAAATTAAATTTTAGATCCTGTCCACTTCCTCTTCTTTACACTCATCCGGCAAATTCGCCTTTAAATCATGTATTACGCTTTCTTCTTTAAAACAGCTTCTTTTATTTTTTCTCAACCGTTATATCTTCTTTGTTCAAATTTTCTCCCAGATTGCTTCCTTTTATAGTATTCTACTTAAATAATCTCCACAAACAATACCAATCAGCCCAGCTCAGCTTTTCAAAAAAAAATTTTTAAACGTATGAAATTCTTCTTTATTTTAAATTCTTTAAAATCTAATAGTCCAGCTTTTATTGACAAATCATTCGTATCTCTTCTATATCTTTCTTAATTAACAAATTTTTGTAAATTATTGTGACATGTTTTTTTTTAAAATTTACAAAAACTGACTTGTTTATTAATTTTTTATTCAACTGTCCGTCTCTAAATTAAAGAAATTTTTTGTTACTTGATTTCCAAATAAAAATTTGTTTAATCACTTTTGACAAACTTGCCATTTACCTTTTAATTATACAGCAAAAATTTACTTTGATATTCTATCCAAATTTTAACTTTCTCTATTAAATTATTATACAAATAATAATCATTCATATTACAATAATGATATGATATTACAAATAAGATTTTTTTTTCATACTCCACAATTGTTGATTTTAAATACTTTATACACCAATTATTTTCAATAAATGCTTTAAAATTATACTTTTAATAATAAACTCTGTTTATAACATTCAAAATTCACAAATGTTATTCAAACCTTTTAACAAATAACTAATAATTAACTTATAAAAATAACTCATACAGAGTATTTCATTACAATATATTTTTATAACACTAACAAGTTTACTTTTTTTAATGTAATATTTTGCTACTCTGATATTGTTATAAACTTTTCTAAAAAAAAAACCCCAACAGAGACCACTACATCCGGCAATTTATAAACCGAAGACATATTTTATATCTTATGTAAACTTTTAGGGTTCTTGGTTCTCGTAGTTACCTGCCATCTTGGTTCTTGGTTCTCAAAGCTACCTGTTATTAATATTTCTTGGAGCTACCTGCTATAAATATTTCTTGGAACTACCGGTTACTAATATTTCTTGAAGCTACCTGCTATTTCTTTGGAGTAGAAAATTGGAAGAAACCAAGAAAAAGATCTAAAAGAAGAATACAAGATAGGTGTCTCTTAAAATAAAAACATATTTTAATTTGGTCAAAATAATTTATTTTTAAATAAACAAATTTTCTTATAACACGATCTTTATTTCCTTACATCCTTAAAGAAAAGAAAAAAGAAGGATTTTGAAATATATTGTAGTTTTCTTGTCAATTGTTTCTAAAAAAAAAACATCAAAAAAAAATCAATTCGACTGGCGTCCAATAAATTTTTCTTAATATTATACTTTTCAATATATTTCAAATCCTATTCGTGGAATGAACCATAAAATTAAATAATTGAGCTTAAATCACTTTATTAAATAAAAAATTAAGATCAAAAAAATAATTTCGTATCAGTACTTTTATTTTTTGTATTTTTCTTGACAAATCCCCTACGTTGTAACAACTATAAATAAACAATTAGTATTTTTCTTACTTTTGCAACACACCTTCTTTGTTAGGCAATTACATTGAATAAAAACATCCTTTCAAATTAAACAGGTATATTTTTCACTATAATTACTAAATTACTACATTTTATGGTTTTTGGAAAATGGTAAATCAAGTTTGTCAAATGTGAAAGGAAGTTTCAACATAACTTCCAACAAAATTAATACAAGTAGAAATGAAATATACCAAATTTTATTCATGTGCATCTTGTTTATATTGATACATCAATTCACTTGTTTCAAATGATAAAGTAGATATTACATACGGGAATTTATCGAAATTCAAATTTTTACCACAATGATCTAGTATTTTCGATTAGAATTTTAATTATTGTGAAGTGCTCATTTGTATTTCTGTGTAGAATTATTTACTTTTAAAATAAATAGTTTATATTTAATGAGTATATCTACTCTTTTTATTTTTAGTATGTATGCTCTTTTAATGTAATGTACTCATAAAGAAATATATTTAAATTTACTGTTTATTCAAAACCCCAAAGCCACAATTATAATTACAGTTAACTACAAATATTTTTAAAATATTAATAAAATTTTACACTCCCTTAAATTCAATTTTATTAAAACTTAATGTTAAATATTTATTAGACAAAAAATGAGAATTATTTTCAACACTTCAGAGTTGAACAATCTAGCTTTACAATATAAGTAACAAATTAAAAAGCAAATATTTGTTTACAAAATAATTAAGTTAAAATTAAAAAATAACATCAACCAAAGAACTCTGTTAAAACTTAAAATATCAAATAGGTGTCTATAATCAAATTTTATCCTGGTAATTGTTTTCTTGGTGATTAGTGGCTGCAATGAAATCAAATAATTATGTAAAACTTAACTCAAAATAAATATATATTTAAACAATTAAATTTTATTTAAGAAATTATTTTACTGAAAGATAAATTCCAAAGGCTTTTAAAGAAGAAATGACAACTTATTATTATGTATATTAATTTCTATAAATATTGTATATATATATATATTGCAGTTATTTTCTTAGATAATAAGTTCATTTTATGTTAAATTTTATTAATCAGAAATTCATTTATTAAACCTCTAGTTTTTTATTTTAATACAATAGTTATGTACATTTATTTAAATTATTTTTTAAAATTACCCGCCAATTTATTAATTTGTATTATGTTATGTAGTTAAAAAATTGTTGTGGTTTTTTTACTAAACTGTAATACACCTAATTATATCTATTTTTGTTTTATTTTTATAAAAATTAATACCAATTAATGAAAGAACTATTCTGAAGTACGGTCCATCTTTAAATAAGGTGGTGTGTGTGAAGAGGCAGTGTTGGCATCAGATAAATCCTATTTGCACAGACGTTTATTAAAATATGATTTCATGTGAATATCTTAAATATCTAGTTGACTCATTACAAATGTTACTAAAGCATCAAGTGCCTTTTTATTGTGAGTGCTAAGCAAAGAAGTAATGTTGATGGGAGGGATAGAGCATTGGAAATCAAAAACTTACTTATCAATATGTGAGAAGTGCTTACCACAAGAAAATAAGATGACTTAAATCACAAATTGATACATTGTTATAAACAGTAAAATGATGCAGATTTAATTTTATATAATATGGGATGGGAATTTTCCAGTTTGTGAGATGAGGTATTTTTTATTGTAAAGACAGATGAATAACGGTAAGATTTCTGGATGTAGCAGTAGTCTTGCCATAACCTCTCTCAATTTAAGCTGATGTTATTTTTAGCTACATCAGTTAGATTATGAAAGTTGAAATATATATATATATATATATATATATATTGATACGGAAATTGTAAGTCAGTCAGATGTCAGACATTCAATGATCAATCCTGGCTGAATAAGTTCTGGAAATTTTTAAAATTTTAATCAAGATTGTGATTTTTTTTTTTGAAGTTTAGTTAGTTTGTTAGTTGCCAAAAAAAAAAAAAAAGATAAAAAGATTGTCAAAGATTAAAAGAATTTTGTACGAAATTAATTCTTTATTTAAAATTTATTTAAATAATGGTAAGGTTGCTGAAATAATAGTGTTAAAGAAATATATAAAGAATACAGGATAGGAGAGAATAAAGCAAAGAGACACTAAAGATTATAAGGGGTGAAGACGAGAACGACAGAGATAGGAGCCAATCAAGAAAGTATATAAAGAATACAGGATAAGATATAATAAAGGCAAGGAAACACTAAAGATTATAAGGGGTGAAGACGTGAACAACAGAAATAAGAGCCAATCAAGAAAGAAGAGGAGACAGGATACAGAACAATATTTTTTTTATGTTGAATCCAGCCCAGATTGAGATTTGGTGATTGGACATCTGACTACAAAGCAGGGACAGTGTACCATATCAAATGGCGCCCAACGTGGGGCACTAAAAAAAAAAAATGCTCGATCAACAAAAAGGTTGACAAATTCCTTAGTAATTTGGTAAGAATTTTTTAAATTATTATATATTTGTTCCGAAATTGTTGATTTTCTACATTTTTTATAAGAAAGAAATTTAAAACAGGGTGGTCATAATTTATAGTATTCAGTGACAATTTTTTTTTATGAGACAATAATTTTGGAGAATTTCTCTAAAATTCGGTTTGTTGCATCATAAAAATAAACAGTTTTTTTTTTATTTTATTTGTTCAAATTGGTTTAAATAAAGTTTACTAATTTATAAATTAAAACAAAAATTCTTAAAATAAACAAAACAAATATGTCTCATCAAATGCAATTGAGAAGAGGTTCTAAAATAATACCGCAAGAAGTGGAAGAGATTGGATATCAAGTATATCCAATACCAGAAGAAAACCAAGAACAAGATGTTGAAGAAAAACATGAAAAAATTCCAGAAAAGAGGGAAGAGACAGAAGAAAACGGAGTACACAATACAAGAAAAGATGAACAAAAGTTAGAAGAAGGAGGTGAAGAAATTTCTGATGATGAAAGTGAAGAAGGAGGAGAAAAAAAAGAAGAAATACAAGAAAGATCCAGAGGAAAGGGAAATGATACAAATGCAATGGATATGATGGCATTTTTACAAGAATTGGGAAGGAAAATAGATAATAATCAACAAAAAATGGAAAAGAATCAAAAAGAAATAGGGAAGAAGATAGGACATCTTAAAAAAGAACTAACAAACAAAATAAATGGGATATCTCAGGAACTAGAGAGAAATAAAGAAGAAATAAAAAAAAATTTGGAAACCACCAAGGAAGATATAAGAGCGGAGATGATAAGCAGAATTACTGAAACAGAAAAATTCCAAGAGGAAAAATTAGAAATTTTGAAAGGAAGTGAAAAATTATTCAGAAATGAAATAAAAATGAAAATGGAGGAAATGAAGATGGGTGTTCAGGATACTTCACAGAGAATGGAAGTATTAGAAGGAAAATGGATGGATACCATAACAGGAATTCAGTTTGATGTACAAGAAAATGTGGAAGAGGCAAACAAAAAGATTATAGAAAAAAGAAAGTCAGAAGAAAAGAAACTCGACAAGAAAATCGAAGAAATGAACTATTTAATTAAGGAAATTGAACAAAGGAAAATAGGATATGAGTATCATTCACAGGAAGAAACAAGAATTGAAAAGAACAAAATAGAAGAACTGGAAATTAAGTTGAAAAATCTACAGGAAAACTATGAATGGAGTAGAAGACAAGAAGAATATGAAGTAAATGATACACAAAAAGGAACAACAATCATAAATAATTATATGGGAAACAAAGGAGATCATAAATTTGAGGGAAATATCAATAAAATACACCCTAAAGTATTTTTAAAAATCATGAAGAATAAATTTAAAAATATCAGGAATTTTGAAGACATTAAGGAAGTCATAAGAGATAATTTAGAAAATCATGCTCTTACATGGTTCATCAGTAAAGAAGATGAATTTGATACGGTAGAAATGTTTGAAGCACAATTTTTACAATATTTCTGGGGGAATAATGCACAGACTACAGTTAGAGAGAAATTATATTTTGGCAAATATGAATCAAGAAGGGGGAGCAGCATGAATGATTATGCAATGAAGATATACATGAACACAAAATTCTTAGATCCACCAATCCAAGAAGAGGAAAATATTTTATTAATATCAAGACATTTCAAACCAGAAATTACAGACACTATAGCCATACAGAATATACAAGGGTTTGAACAACTGAGTATGTATTTACAGAGGATTGAGCGAAATTTCAATAACTTTAACAATAATAACCAATATAATGATAATTCTGGAAACAACAACACTCAACAAGGCCGATATCAACAAATTATGAATAATAATTATGAAGAAGTGATCAGAAACCAAAATAATCAAAGGAATGGTTACAATAATAATTATAATAATAGGAATAATAATGAAAGAAATAACAACTATTATCGCAACAATAATAATTATGCCAGCAACAATCGAAACTTTAATAATAATAATGGTAACCAGAATTCTAGAAATATTATTTACAATAACAGAAAGTATCAAAATAATGATAACCTAAATTATCGGAATAATAATGACAGAAATCACAATGCTTATGAGAGAAACAACCAACAGAACAATGAAAGAATCCAAGGAAGAGGACAAAATAATCAGAGAAGTGATGATAGAAATTTTGAAGAAAGAAGAGTCAACAATGTGCAAAGACAAAGACAAGAAGAAAGAATGATAACAATGGAACCGGAAATATTAACAGAAGAAATGCCCGATCAAAATTTTGGATTGAGCACTTCCCAAATGTAAACACAATCTGTACATACGAGCATCCAAGGGAATACATAAAATTGGGGGAAGAATTGAAATTAGACAAAATTGAGGGATTAATTTATTTAAATGGAATATTAAATCAAAAACAAATTAAAATATTAGTGGATACTGGATCAGAAGCATCTTTAATAAAAAGAAGTTTAATAGAAGAAAATTCAAAAGAAATTGAAAAAGAAGTTATTAAGATACCAAAAACGACACTAATTGGAGCAAATGGGAAGAAATTATGCGAAACCAACAAATCTATAATACATAAAATTGAATTCGATAATGGGATAGAAGTTAAAATGCAATTATTAATAGTAAATGAATTAGAAGTGGACATAGTTATAGGGATTGATGAATTGATGAAAAATAAAGTGAAGATGGATTTGGAGGAGAAAGTAATAGAAATAAATGGAAAAATGATCGTATTTGATGAAGATAATATTAATAATAAAAAGATGAATATTGAAATGGATATTAGGAAGTTATGGCATATAAGAAGGAGTGGTACAAATGAAGAATATGAAATTGTATGTGGTAATATGGAATATGAAGAAAAAGTTGAGATATTAATTATGGAATATGAAGGTTTAGTTAGGAAAGAAATGAGAATGGCGAATAATTATGTACACCGAATTGAAGTTAAAAATATAGAAAATTTTAGAATTAGAACTTATCCCATACCGTATCGATACAGGAAAGAAGTAAATGAAGAAATCCAGAAAATGTTACAAAATGGTATTATAGAAAAATGCAACACCCGATTTGTAAATCCTATTGTGGTAGTGAAGAAAGCAAATGGAGAACTTCGATTATGTTTGGATGCAAGAAACATTAACCAGTATACAATTCCACAATATGAAGCTCCGATGAACATTGAAGCGATATTTGGAAGAATAACGAAAACAAAAATATTCACGAAAATAGATTTGAAACATAGCTTTTGGCTAATTCCATTGGATGTTGATAGTAGGGACTTTACAGGTTTCTCTATTGATGGAGTTTTGTACAGGTTCTGTGTAGTGCCATTTGGACTACAAAGTGCATGTTCAGCCCTAGTACGAGCACTACATACCATATTGAATAAATATGAAGATTTTACTTTGCACTATATAGACGATATTTTAATTTATTCTGATGACGAAGAAGAACATTTTAAACACATAGAAATTATTATAAAAGAATTAGACAAAGCAGGACTCAAAATAAATCTGGATAAATGTCAATTTTACCAAAAAGTAGTAACTTTCCTAGGATATAAAATAAATGAAGCTGGAATGATGATGAACGAAGAAAGAATACAAACAATAATAAATTATAAAAGACCAACTAATTTGAAGACATTGCGTGGATATCTAGGAATGATGAACTATTTTAAACGTCTTATACAAGATTTGAGTCAGAAACAAATACCTCTTTTAAATTTATTAAAGAAAAATGTTACATTTCGATGGGATGAAGAGAAAGAGAAGGCATTTTTGGAACTAAAAGAAGAATTCCAGAAAAATTTAAAAGTTTATCACCCTGATTACAATTTACCTTTTATTTTACGAACAGATGCATCTAAAGAAAGATTTGCAGGTGTCTTATTACAAAACAAAAATGACATAGAAGTTCCTATTGGGTTTATATCTAGGGTAACAAAAACTTATGAGAAAAATTATGGGGTATCAGAGTTAGAACTAGCTAGTATAATTTTCTGTATAGGTAAATTTAGATTCTATTTATTAGGGGCGAAATTTATTGTAGAGACAGATCATGCATCATTGACAACAATTTTGAAAAATAGATTTGGAAATTCTCGAATACATAGATGGGGTTTAATTTTGCAGGAATATGATTTTGAAATAAAGTATATTCCAGGGAAGTTAAATGTAGTAGCAGACGCATTGACAAGGGAAGATCAAGAAACAAACAAAATTAATAGACATATTGTTAAAATTGGGGTAAATATTATGAAGGAAAAAGTGGGAATATTTTCATTAGACGAAATTGTAGAAAATCAAAAACAACTAACAGACAAAGACAAAAAAAGGGGAGAATTTAAAGATAGAGTGATCATAAAAAAAGTAGAGAATAGGGAATTATTTGTAATTACTCAAGAATTTAGTCAGATTATTTTGAAAAAGTTACATGAGGACAATGGACATATTGGATCTCGAAAATTATGGCTATTATACAGGGAAAATTATATTAGTATGGGGGATCAGAGAATATCGAAAGAAATAACTAGAAATTGTCACATATGTCAATTAGGAAAAGAAAAAAATAAAAGAAATATCAATCAGATTAAGACTATTCAGGCTAAAAGATGTGGGGAAATTATTGCAATTGATTTTTTAAGTAATTTGATTCAAAGTAGACAGGGAAATTCTCATATTTTAGTGATGGTAGATGTATTTTCTAAATTTATTAAATTGTATCCAACAAACAAGACAAATTGTAAAATAGTGACAGAGAAAATTCTACAATATAGTAATGAAGTTATAAAACCAGAAACTTGTATAGTCGATAATGCTACATATTTTAATAATAATAGATTTAGAAATTTTTGTCAAAACAATAACATAAATTTAAAAACGATCAGTATAAGACATCCATGTGCAAATCCTTCTGAAAGATATATCAAGGAAATCATAAGATATTTAAGAATAGTTCTAACCGACGATCATACAAGGTGGGAAGATAAAATCGAAGACATAGCATTGTATATAAATAATAATCCGAGTACAGTGACAATGGAGTGCCCATACTATTTAATGACAGGAGTCAGACCTATGAGAAAATGGGAAAATAAAAATGAAGAAAAATATGAAGAGGCAATGGAAAAAGTAAATAAAATTTTAGAGAAAAATGCAAAGAAATTTCTGAAGAGAAAGAATAAAAATATTAAGACGAGAACCACATTTAAGAAAGGAGATTTGGTAATAGTTCGTGCTTTGCGGAAAACAGATCTAAGAAAAAGAAAATGTGCAAAATTAAGTTTGCCGTTCGAAGGTCCATATGAAATCCAGAATGAAAATGGTATCAATAGTTATGTGTTAAAATTTGTTAATGGAGAAATGATTCGGGGAATCTATAATATACAAGATCTGTACAAATATTGCGTACAATAGAGAACCCATAAAAAAAAATATATATATGAAAGTAAAATTTAAAAGAATTTTGAAAAGTTTAAAATGTTAATGTTGTATTTAAAAAGTTGAAACTAATATACTATAAGTTATTTTGTTAATATTAATGGTTGTTATTTTAAATGTTATAATGGGTAAAGTCAACAATTTTAGGGTAAAGTATGATGAATTTAAAAAATTTTTATAAAAATTTTGTATTCATAATATATTTAAAATAGTACATTTGAAATACTATATGAATACAAAATTTGGGGGATTTTGATACGGAAATTGTAAGTCAGTCAGATGTCAGACATTCAATGATCAATCCTGGCTGAATAAGTTCTGGAAATTTTTAAAATTTTAATCAAGATTGTGATTTTTTTTTTGAAGTTTAGTTAGTTTGTTAGTTGCCAAAAAAAAAAAAAAAAAGATAAAAAGATTGTCAAAGATTAAAAGAATTTTGTACGAAATTAATTCTTTATTTAAAATTTATTTAAATAATGGTAAGGTTGCTGAAATAATAGTGTTAAAGAAATATATAAAGAATACAGGATAGGAGAGAATAAAGCAAAGAGACACTAAAGATTATAAGGGGTGAAGACGAGAACGACAGAGATAGGAGCCAATCAAGAAAGTATATAAAGAATACAGGATAAGATATAATAAAGGCAAGGAAACACTAAAGATTATAAGGGGTGAAGACGTGAACAACAGAAATAAGAGCCAATCAAGAAAGAAGAGGAGACAGGATACAGAACAATATTTTTTTTATGTTGAATCCAGCCCAGATTGAGATTTGGTGATTGGACATCTGACTACAAAGCAGGGACAGTGTACCATATCAATATATATATATATATATATATATATATATATATATATATATATATATATATATATATATATTAAAAATACATATATATATATATATATATATATATATATATATATATATATATATATATATATATATATATATATATATATATATATATATATATATATATATATATATATATATATATATATATATATATATATATGTATTTTTAACAGGCTAGTATTTTAAAGGATCTTGAGAAATAATGTTAGTTTATTCTGATTTTAATTGATCTAACATACCTGCAGAAAGAGTTGTATTTGATGGGTATATTAATTTGACATTCATCTTCCTGAAATATTAACAAATTGTTGGTGTTGTCCTTAAGATTACTTTTATTCAAGTTGCATAATAATTTTTATATATGTAGACTTAGTTTCCTTCCACTTCTTAGTTAATTGAAACATTTCTTATTGAATTTAATTCGTAATAATTACCCATCTAAAATTAGAAATGAATTATTAAATGAAATAATTTGTGTTAAAATTTATTTTTGGAATACATTTATATTAATATCTTAATATTCCTTAAATAATTACATAATTAAAACAATAAATGTACCTAATTATAATTTTTACAATATAAAACAAGTCGTTTGTTTTATTTTTAGTAACCAAAGATGTACTACACTTACAATAAAAATATTAAATAAATATTGTTATGTTATTTTAAATTCGTTCTTTTTCTACGACAGCCTTTGATCCTACGGACAAACAGTTTAATTTTATTTTTAAATTTTATATTACTTATTATATACATAATAAATCAATACTAAAAAAAATGGATTCGAATCTAAGAATTCACTTATTTAAATATATCAGTGTTATTTACTTTCGATAAAAATAATAAAATAAAATTTGAATTTCGCGCACTTGCGCACCTCGCACTTCCTGTTTTTGGGATGAAATACGGTTTTGTGATTTAACAATGGTGTGAATATAGTATTATTATATTTGTACCGTTTTGTTAAATGACGCTTATGATGGGTTACTGGTTTGTGAAAATACAGTTTTACTTTTGTACTGGTTTGTTATTATAGAGTTCTGAAAAAAAACATTATTGTGTTTATACTTTATTACGACTGAATCATTTTGAAAAATTCAAAGTTTATGTTTTTACCGTTTTGTCACTTTAAATTAGTGTTTAAATACAGTTTGAAAATGTAACTTTGGGATACTTTGCATGGATCCGTTTTTCTTGATTTTGAGGACAATAGACTTTAGTGTAAAATGTTGTAGTACAAAGTTTTAGAGCATACAATCCCCTACAACTCTTGTCTAAAACTTTTTCTAGAATTTCCAATAGTTGCGCCACTAGAGGGCGCGTAAAAAATGTGAATGTATGTTTTCTCTAGTTTTTCTTGATTTTGAGGACAAACAATGCATTTTGGTGCAAAATTTTCTGGTGCAAAGTTGTAAAGCATCAAATTTTCTTTAATTTTGATATTTAACTTTTTATCGAATTCCTCATGGTTTCGCCGCTAGATGGCGAGAAAAATATACATTTAGGATTTTCCACTTTTTTCAAATTGGAGGTAAATTATGCTCTTTAGTGCAAAATGTTTCAGTGCAAAGTTGTAAAGCATAAAATCCCCTACAACTATTGTATGAAAATTTTTCCCGAATTCCCAATAGTTTTCACACATGATTTTAGATCCTAATTGTACAACGTGCGCATGCGCAGTTTATGTCATTATCAACATTGAAATATCAATTCGGTAGACGTATTCCATAAAATAATGTAATGCTTAGTATTTTGTAATTAAAATAATAATAATAAATAACGTATTCTCTACGGTCGAGCCGGGAAAGTTCTGGGGTGACACAGCCGATTTTTTTTATTTGGAGAAAACAAAATTCATATATTTATTTGAAAAAACAAATTAAAAAATCACTAAAATTATTCATATTATTTTTTCTTAAAAATATTACTTTGAATCAAAAGGATTAGTTACTTTATGGTTAATAACCCCTGTTCCCAAAAAGCCCACATAATTTTAATACTTGGGGCCAAAAGACCGGTAAGATTACGGAACCCCGCTGACACAATTGACCGCTGGGACCAAGTGAACAACACCCAAATAGGCCTGTAAGTAAAAATATTTTAATGTTGATAATCAAGTACATATTGTGGCTATACATATTAGTCAGTAACTTCTAAAAATATTACAATTACAATAGACATTTTTGTGATAAATAAAAAAAACTGGATTTGTAATTCCAACGCCCTGTATCTTGAAATCTAGCCATAGGATTGAGACCAAGGACATTTTTAATCAGAACATTAAGTACTAAAATTTCAGACAATTTGACGGTAGTTCGTTTGCATAAGAACACTTACGAGGGGGAGTCTAAATTCGGTATGGCGGTACCGTTGGTGGAAGTGTAAAATAACAAAAAATAAGAAAAAAAGAAAAGGAATAATATTGATTTACCTGCTTACTAACGATCACGAACGTGGTTTATAATAGTATATTATGCAACGATAATATATTGATAGCCAATAATACACGAGCATGTTGTAGGATAGGAATCGAACCGTTGGCGAGTTTCGTATATAATATGCGACTGTATTAATGGCAATACGCTATTCTATTTTTTCTACTCCCATTAAATATTAATTATCTTAAATGAAAAGGAACTTTTTTACAACATTTAATCAATTGAAAATATTTTGACAGTTGTCAAAATAACTGCCAACTTCCCTAAAAATAATTATATGCTATTGGATAAAAAAATTACTTTATTGATATAAATAAATTATTCGATTATTATTATTATTTTTTTTAAATTATTATCATTTTTTAAATTATTTTTATTATTTACCCTACAAAACTATAATTACAGAATAAATAATAAAGTGACGTACCGACGCGCGGCTACTACATGTAGTCTGATTATAAGGAACAGGCGTTTTTATCGCTGCCAAAAGGACACATTTTATATAGGAGTTAATTTATCATAGTGAAAATCACTATCATAATAAAATTCATGAAACAGAATTTAATCTTTTAATTAGGGAGTATAAAATAGTTATTTATGCAACAAGTGAGTAAAAGTGATATTTTTTTCACGAATGTGAATTTTGTTGACAATCACATGAGAGAAAAAGGCACTTTACACACTAGTTGCATACAATATTTTTTCTACTACCATAATATTTATGTACAAAAATGGATTGCTCATGAGAAAAAGCTATTTTGCAATTTTTTTAAGTTAACATTAACTAGATTTTTGGTACATAGAATCTTGGCAAGATAAGAAACATAAGGATATTACAAAAAAATGTCGTGAACATGCGCAGAGGCTATTTTTCAACTTTTCTTTTACTTTAGTTTAGGCATGAGGAGATTTTTAAATTAATCTCATTTGTCACTTTTTATCTTTTATTCTGTCTTTTATTCAAAAGTAGGATAAAATATGGAAAATTAGTGAAAAGTAGGAAAATTACGGCAAAATACGGAAAACAGCCAAAATAGAGAAAAAAAAAGGGAAAAACATGAAGAAATACGGCAAAATAGGGAAAATGGGCAAATGTAGGAAAAAATTGGGCAAAATAGGGAAAATATGAAAAAATGGAGAAAACTAGGGAAAATAGGAAAATGAGGCAAAATGAGGAAAATATTAAAAATTAAGACAAAACAGGGAAAAATAATGAAAAGTAAATTAATTTGGTGAAAAATAGGCAAAATAGGACAAAACCGGGAAACAGAGTAAAATGGGGAAAATAGAGTAAATAAGGGTATAATAGGAAAAAATACGATTAAAATGGAAAAAAATTAGAGAAATAAAAAAAGAGGAGAAAGGTAAAAATGGAAAAAATGGGAAAAAATGGCAAAAAAAAAGGGGGAAAAGATGGGAAAAAAATTCGAAGAAATACGAAAAAATTGTAAAAAAATTGAAAAAATAGGAAAAAGTTAAAATATGGAAAAATAGGGGAAAATGGAGAAAAATAGGGAAGAGTATGGCGAAATAGAGACAAATAGGGAAAAATTAAGAAAAACAGGAAAAAATAGCGCAAAGTAGGGAAACAAAAAAAAAATGAAAAACAAATAAAATAAGAAGTAATGGGAACAATTCGAAAAAATACGGAAAAATGTGGAAACAAATAGGAACAAATGTGTCAAAATGGTGAAAAATAGGGAATCAGAGTAAAACAGGGTAAAATAGGAAAAATAGGGGAAAATGGGGACAAATTGGAAAAAACAGTCAAGATTTGAACTTTGAAAAAAAAAATTTATGTGAAATAAAAAAAAAATTAAAAAATAGAAAAGAACAGGAAAAACACCGGAAAAATGGGAAACACTCAAGTAAAGCATGGTCGTACAGGTATTCAGCTGGTATTTAGTATAAAACTGTTTTATTTTTCGACACAAGGAAAGTGGAAGAGGCCACGTGACTTGCTTTGTTGCCATTTAGAGAATTACCCAACGAAAATATTTATCAGAAGAGCGCATCTGTTCTACTTTTTTCAAATTTATCTAGAGAAAATGTTGGTAGTCGTATCACTGTTACTAAAAATAATTCTACAAAAATACCATAAACGCGCTCTCAACAATTAAATACAGAATCGATTGGTGAAAACCGCAGCTTCCTAGCTTTAATATTAACGGAGTGCCCGTCCAAAAACTATTTCAGGCAATATAACATTTTGTATTGGCACCTCTTAACCTACTATGCTGAATATACGTTCTTTTCATAATTATATTGTTCATTGTGACCACATTGCAATAAATTTTTTTTCATTTATTTATGACAAGTAAAAGTAGAATTGTGTGTGCAGCAAAAAATTGACCTAACAAATATAAAAATTGTTTTCATCGGTTTCCAGCTAAATTCAAAAATAAATGTTTGGTCATGTATTTCAGGTCAGGTATTTTTATTTTTATTATTTTGAGTCTTCCTGATTTTTATTCTTTCCTACGGAAGATATGAAATAATAATAATTTAATTTTTTCACGAAAATTATAATTCTTTACACGCAGTTACAATGTAGCAACGGTGTACTGTAGTTCATTTTTATTGTTCTAGTTCAAAATAACTCTAAAAATTTGGTAGAAAATGTGGTTATGTTTTATGCTGTCTGTGTCAACCTGTCCTCAACGTCTTGTTAATTATAAAAATAAAGATAAAAATTGAGAAACAGAAGTTGTATACACGTAATTTGTGTTTAGAAAATACAAAGTATAAAAACATAGATTTGGTTATTCTGGATTTTTGTGTAAATCTTAAATATGGAAAATAAAAAGAAAGTTAGATCCGCAAATTTTTCTCAACATGAAGTTGAATTATTAACTGAGTTAATTGTTAAATATGCATCTGTAATTGACTGAAAAAAGAGTGACTCTATTTCATGGAACTAAAACTTAAAGGCATGGGAAAACCTTACGGCCGAATTTAACGCACTCTGTAGCGGTCTCCCCAGAACTATGCTTAGTTTAAAAACAAAATATGAAACAATGAAAAAGGAATTGAGGAAGAAGGTTGCCATGAATAAGCAAGAGATGTATAAAACAGGAGGTGGAGTGGCAAACAATGTACCACTGACAACTGTGGAGTAAAATATGTGTAGCATAATATACTTCAGTACAGAGAGGCTGCCTTCACGATGCGATGACGATGCTTATCAAGGTAAGTATTGTTCTTGGCATTAAATGTATTGATATAATCTGTTTTTCTGTTATAACTACACCACCTATAAACAAGAAATAAACTTAAAAGGTTTGCTTTTATTATGTATTCTGGAAAATATTCTGCTTTTTGGGTTTGTTTATAAGTGGTGTACTTACACAATAAAACAGAGATTGAGATATGGATTTTAATTAGTTATAATTATAGAACAGTTGCAGTGAAATAGAATAGGGAAATTTATTCTCAGAGTACATTTATTTTTGCAGATGTGTGTGATGTCAATGAAGAAATGAGAGACAAAAATACAATGACAGTCGAGGAGCTAGAAGTACAAAAAGAAGGAAATGAAGGCGAAACAATTTATCTGGAAGTGTTTGAAGTAACAAGTTAATAGTATAAATTTTAGAAAATCAAAATACACTCTTGTTTTAACAAGGTATTACTCTTGGCTAACACAAATAATGTCTTATATTGTAAATCATAATGATTTAATATATGGTAATATTCTAGTTTTTTCTAACTTATTTGTCAGCTTCTTTTTTTCTGATTATTTTGATATATAAAAATTAGCAATTTGTAGTCTGGCTCTTTGAAAACACACTTATTAATTATAAAATAATTATAACCTTTATTAATATACTTGTTTATGTATGTCTATTTTACAGGATACTTTGAGTAACCAGTTTAATAACACTGAAACTCCGTTAACGCAAATGGATTGTATACAGTCATATACACCAGAAAATTGTGCAACTTCCTCTCAAAAACTGTTTTGGTTTCAGGGAATACCCATTATCAAAACAAAGAAAATGTAACTCCTACTACAGGACAAACACAAAGTGGTGTGAAGCGGAAATGGAATCCTGATATTCTTAAAAAAACGCATGTCATCAGAATTAAATGGTAGTTAACTGATATATTATTAAATTTATTTAATATTTAGTATTTAATACGTATGAACAAGATATTAATAAAAATTTTATTTTTAGCAAAGAGAAGAAAAAAACGAAACTTCCAAGATGCTGAGAAAGTAAAAACATTAGCAGAATAAAAAATACACTTATACAATTACAGGCTGAGTACTTGAGAAATGAAATTAGTTTTAAACAAAAGGAAAATGATTTGAAAATAAAGAAAGCAGAAGAAGATATTAAAAATGCCAAAGAGGAAGGAGAACTAAAAGAAATTGAAAAACGCATAAAGGAAGAAACCCTTAAAAAAATTGTACACAGCACTACATTTAATATTTAAAACGGACAGATTAGTAAATTTATTTTGAAAAACAAATTAAAATAAGTGAAAATATTACTTTTTGTTCAAAACTTGTTTTAAGGTGTTTCAATATTTTTCCTATTTTATCAGATAGATATTATTTACTTTATTTTGTGATAAATGTAATTTATACTGTCTCTAAAAAGGTACAGATAGTTCAATGACCGGAAAACATAAACAAACTATACTTAACGCTTATGAGATTTTAATATTTTGATTCTAATATGGAACATTTTATCTATAACAAAAATCATTACATTCTTTAAGGTACGTTTTCCAAAGTCTCTTGCGATTATCGCGGTGTGGCAATAACTGCTGTATTCTGCTAGATGGTATTTACATAATTTATAGGAAAACGCAAATATAAATCCCATCTAATAGATGACAATAATCGTAAGAGGACGTTCTTTGGACAACGTACCTTAAGCCCCCAATAATATAGGGCAACTTTTTGATTTTACTACTGTTTTTAGCCATTGCATAATCTAAACCACATAAAATCAAAACAGATTTTTCATAAATTATTTTATTTTTTATCATCAAAAATTAAACCAAGAATGATATTAGTATTAGAAAAAAATTAAACATTACGATTTTAAAATATTAAAATTCAAACCTTATTTTACCATGGAGTGCACTACTAGTTCAGAAAAGAAAAATACTTTATAAAGCATTGTTCCGAACAATTTTAAAGATCCTTGTGGAAAGTATTAATTAAGTATTGTACTAGAAATTTGTAAAATAGTTATTTATCAATTGGTCTCTATAGTATTTCTTACTCGGTTATTAATATTGACATTCTGTGGAACTTCAACATTTATCAATGCTTCCAAATCATGATTTATATCTGGAAGTGGATCTCCCTGATTTACTGCTATATTATGTAAGATAGCAGTGGCAACTATTATATCCTGAGTAGTTGCTAGTTTTGTTCATAGTCCAAGTGATAAACAAGGAAAACGTCTTTTCCAGACACCTATGCATCTTTCAATAGTATTTCTTGTTCTTACAAGAGACTCCTGATATCTGATTTTACCTGGAGTAACAGGATTGTCCAATGGAATCATAAAATATGTTTCCACAGCATACCCACTATCACCTAGAATTAAATAGTTTTGTAAACTCCATTGAAAATGGTGTTTTAAATTAGAATTCATAAAGGCAATCATGTCATTTGCAGAACCTGGCCACCTGGCCACTATATTTCTAATTCTTAATTGATTATCACAAGCAACCATGGTGTTAATTGAGAAAAAGCCTTTTCTATTACGAGACCATTCAGCTTGATCACCGCCTGGACTTTGTATCTTAATATGTGTTCCATCTACAACTAATAACACCCTCGGAAAATTTGCCATACTATAAAATCCCTGCTTTACTGCAACGATTTCATTTCCTTGTGGTAAATTTATATAAAGTGGTTTTAACCTACACAATGTTGTGGTTACTTTTTTAATAATTTTGCATGCTGTAGACTGATGCACTCCACTGTGATCACCCACAGAATTATGAAAAGAACCTGTGGCATAAAATTGTAATGTTAGTAAGAGTTGTTGTAACGGAGTTAATGCAGAATTTCTGAAAATAAGTACAAAGACTTTAAATAATCATTCTTATTTTTAAAAACAACAAATACTCAAGTACCTTGCTGTTGGATATTGAATTTCATCTTGTATTTGATGTAATAAATATTGTACCGTATTTTTCGAAAGTCGAAATCGGTTAAAAAAATCGACATCATCCCAGAAATTAAAATGGTCTGATCTTAGGTGTAGGATGCGGGGTCTCCGGAAAATAATATTCGCATAATCGTCTAAATCATTGTCAGAATCTGAGGAATCAGAAAACCCGTTTACATCAACAGGAACGTTTCCTTTAAGATTCATTTTTAAAAAGTTCTATTTTTTAGGAAACTTCTTTATAAAATTTTAAGGTTATAATATCCATTTAACTCCTAGATAAATTTACTAACAAAGACTATTAGTGTCTGTTAAAAAAGTCCATGTTAATCTGATTTTATTCTGCTGGTATCACTAACAGTCTATTTATAATTACAATATTTATACTCACAAGAGGATAACTTTAACAGGAACTTTAGCAGCCGATTAATAATTTGGACCTAGTAAAAAGTAAATGAATTTCATATCTATTCATAAATGATTAATTCCGATAGCGGCGCCACTCTCCAAATATAGAATGTTGTAATGTAAGGGTTTCGTAGTCCCTAACTTTTAAAGGTTATTTTTTATTATTAATGGATGAAAAAAATTGTACGTGTTGGTAAAGATCCGATCTATGTTCCTTACCTCTCAATTTTTCGAAATTTGATGTGAATTTTTTTTTTGAAAAAACCAAATCAAATTTCGAAAAGGTGAGGGGTAAAGAACATAGATCAGATCTTTACTAACACGTACAAATTTTTTAATCCACTAATAATAAAAATTAAACTTTAAAAGTTAGGGACTACTAAACCTTTGCATCTACTGCTTTGTAGTATAGTTGAACTTCCTCTTAAAACATTTTAACCAGTACTTTTTAAAACAGTGAATGTAAGTGTTAAAGGACAATGTAATTTAGAACAAGGTAAATGCAACAATCATACTAACTTAAAAAATATGAACCATCAATCCTTGTAGAGAACCCACTCTCAAATTTTTTACCTGACTAAAATCAGGAAAAAACACCATAAAACAGTTAAGTACTAAAAACCAAAATAAAAACAATGAGCATGCAAAAAAAAACCAAAACCATCCCATAAAAAAAAGACGCAAGAAGATGATGACAACGAACTTGAAAAAATCCAAGACAAAAATGATTGAATCAAAAATTTGACAAAATGAAGGTACTAAAAGTCTAATTAGAAAAATCATAGATAGTGACGTACAGTATTATAAATTTAAAGTGTTTAAATTACTACTAAAGTAATTAATTAAACTGTTTAACTGTGTCGGCTTTTACTTGATGAAAATCCATTATTAATGTATAAATCTGGTTCAGAGGGTTTCAACTGTGAACTTCAATGAAACCATGCAGATTGTTAAATGATATGAAATATGGACTGTAATTTTTAGGTTATGAAAATGACTCACGAAATCAGAGGTTAAACTTATATTAATAAAGAAAATAACGTGGTGCAATGCCTGAACTGGCTGGGGGCACTTTGACTCTATATAAAGTTAAATGAGAAAAATGCGAATCGAAGATTGCACAACAAACATATAATTCTAACAGCGCACGGCGTGCTTTCGCCTTGAGTTTTTGATCTCGTCTCTCTTGTCGCGGGGCGAGGGTAGTTCGGTTTCCTGCTAACCGTGATGACGTAGTACACATGAGCGCGCGGATTAACTTTTTTATGTCTGTTTGTAAATTAAATTTACGTTTAATTACCATAAGACTAAACATGGCCCCCAGCGTTGAAAAACATTTCAACAGTAGATAAATTAAAACTAAATACATGGGCACATGGCCTACAAGTAACATAGATTAACCTTAAACTTAACTAATACATGGGCTCAAAGCCAACGAAACATAAAGAAAACTTAACTAAATACATGGGCTCAAAGCCAACGAAACATAAAGGGAACTAAACTAACACTCCCGAACCCTTAACTTGCCTCAGCGAGCGGTAATGGACACACTTTGACGACCGCACGTTTGATTACTCCATTAGATGTTTTAATTGACACTACGCGCACTACCATATCGGAACCTGGATGTAAAGTTACTATTCGTCCCAGTTTCCACCTATATGGCGGAAGATTGTCCTCGCGAATAAGTACCAGTGATCCAACTTGAATTTGACACTTATTGGTTTTCCATTTGGTCCGTTGTTGTAGTTGGCTAATATATTCCTTTGACCAACGGGACCAAAATGATTGTTTCAGTCTTTCTAATTGTTCCAGATTCGACAATCGATTCACCGGCATCGTCATTACGTCCGGAAACGGAATAGTTTGAAGTGAACGACCGATTAAAAAATGTGCAGGCGTTAATACCTCTAAATCGTTAGGGTCAGTAGACAAGGGTGTTAGGGGCCTAGAATTTAGAATGCTTTCAATCTGAGTTATCACGGTATAAAAGCCTTCAAAGGTTAATAAAGTATTGGAGAGAACCCGTTTAATATGGTGTTTAGCAGATTTAATGCCAGCTTCCCATAGCCCTCCTTGATGCGGAGAATAAGCTGGTATAAAGTGCCATTGAATATTAAATGTTGTGTCAATCTTATCTGACAAAGAGGATTCGCTAGACTTTAAAAATGTACTCAATTCCTTTAGCTGATTATTAGCCCCGACAAAATTGCTGCCGTTGTCACTGTACACGTGCGCTGGTTTACCGCGTCGTGCAATAAAACGTTGAAATGTCTCCAAAAATGCTGGTGTGCTTAACTCACTGACGAGTTCTAAATGAATAGATTTAGTGGCTAAACATACAAACAAGCATAGGTAGCATTTTTGGACCTTACAACCGCGGCCCTTTCGATCCTTTATGGAAAAGGGACCGGCATAGTCTATTCCGGTATCTGCAAAGGGTAATCTAGGATTAACCCGTTGCTCAGGTAGATTTCCCATTATTGGTAATAAAGCCTTGGGCTTAAAACGAAAACATGTTACACATTCTCTAATAATGCGTTTTGCTAAATTTTTGCCTGAAATAGGCCAACAAAATTCTCTGACATGAGCTAACAATTGGTTTGGACCACAATGCAAGAGCTGAAGATGTTCATGTTTCAAAATAAGCTTAGTTAATATATGATCGGATGAAAGAACTACTGGATGCCTTTTATTAAATGAGTAAGAAGAATGTTTTAATCTCCCACCAACTCTTATTATTCCATTTTCCAAAAATGGGGTTAAGGATAAAAGTCTACTTTTATTACTTACAACTCCTGATTTTGTAAGCTCGCACATATCTAAAGGAAATGATTCATGTTGCGAAAGTTTTACTAAGACGTTTAGTGAATCTCTTAACTCGACGATAGTCAAGAATCCACTTTTTGGTGATTTGGAATTTCTTAGATTATTTATAAATCTTAAGGAATACGCCATTACTCTTTTGAGACGATTTAGTGATGAGAATCTTTCAAATGGAAACCATTTACTTGAATTAACTTGAACAAACGTTTTACTCTGGTTTCTCAATTCTGGAAGTTCTTCGTGCAAAATGGGTTTTGATAATGAAATGTCATGAGGCCACTCATTTTGGGAGTTTCTTAACCACGTAGGACCAGAAAACCACGTGGTAAAATGTATAAAAACTATGGGCGACATGCCACGAGATAAGGAATCGGCTGGATTCAATTCGGTTGGGACATATCGCCACGATTGAATGTTGGTAGTATTTTGAATTTCTGTTACTCGATTACCAACAAATGATTGCAGCAAGTGAGGGGATGTTCGAATCCATGATAATACAACGGTAGAATCACTCCATAAAAAATACCTTTTAATTTTAAGGGATATTGAATTATTGACCTTTTCGAAGAGTTTCGCCAGAAGAACTGCGGCACACAACTCCAAACGTGGTATGCTGATTGACTTCAGCGGAGCAACTCGACTCTTTGAAGTAATTAAATTAAGGTGAACATGATGATTAAAATCAATAACACGAACATAAATGCAGGCACCGTAGGCCTTTTCGGATGCGTCTGAAAAGCCATGAATTTCAATGCTTTGAGCATTCTGAGCAGAAACACATCGGGGAATTTTTAATGTATTAATGGTTGAAAGTTGCGTTCTAAAACTTAACCATTTTTGAGCTATACTATCTGGTACTTCGTGATCCCAGGATAGTTTTAGCAACCAAAGTGATTGTAATGTGAGCTTGGGGACAATAATAATTGGACCTAAGAGTCCTAAAGGATCGAATATTTTTGCTATTTCAGATAGAATTAAACGTTTAGTAATTTTCTGACTAATAGGGGAGAGATCAATGTAAAAAGAAAAACAGTCTGCCGAAGGAGACCAAATTAACCCCAAGGTTTTTCCGTTTTCTGAAGTTGAAAAATAAAATGTATCTGTAGAAGAGTTAGATATCTTAATGCCATCGAGGACATCCCTGCTATTAGATTTCCATTTACGAAGCTCGAAGTTTGCTGAACTTAGAATTTCAGAAATTTGATTGCAAATGTCAATAGTACTACTAATAGAATTTCCTCCAGATAAAACATCGTCTATATAGAAATCTCGACTAATAACCTCTGAAGCTTGAGGAAACGAGAATTTGGTTTCAATTGCTAATTGCTTAATGCAACGTGTTGCTAAGAAAGGAGCACTTGATGTGCCATAGGTAACTGTGTTGAGAGAAAATGTTTGAAGTTCATTGTCTGGACTTTCTCTCCAAAGAATTAATTGCAATGGTTTAAACTCATCCTTAACTAGAATTTGCCTGTACATTTTACAAATGTCAGCGGTGAAGGCGTATAAATGCTGCCTGAACCTTAATAGTATTGAAAAAAGATCTTCTTGAACCACAGGACCAACCATTTGCAGGTTATTGTAGGAATATCCAGAAGTTGATATTGCACTACTATTAAAGACAACACGTAGTTTAGTTGTATCGTGATCTTCACGTAAAACACCATGATGGGGAGAGAAATATGTGATTTGACTTTCTGATTGATGAAATGACGACATATGGTTAAGATCTATGTATTCTTTCATGAAATCGACATACATCTTTTTTAATGTTGGGTTTAAGAGGAGTTTTCTTTCTAAAGAAAAGAATTGCTTTCTAGCCAATTCCTTGGAATCACCAAGTTGATTTATTGACTCTTTCAATGGAACTGATACAATGAACCTACCTTCTTGATTACGACTGAAAGTATCACCGAAATGCTTTTCTGCTAACATTTCTTCATTTGAAAAAGACGTATTATGAGAAACTTCTTCAATTTCCCAAAATTTAACTAGTTGATCTTGAACACTTGAAGTTTTAACAAAATGACACGATGTGACCTTGGATCTGATTGGACCGATAGGACCTGAAATGATCCATCCAAGCCTAGTATTTTGTAAAATAGGCATGTTTTTGCCTATTGAAATCATCTCATTGTGCATAAGACTCCAAAATGTGTCTGCACCAATTAAAAGATCTACTCTACAAGGTTTGTAGAACTCTGGATCTGCAAGCTGTACCCTTTCAGGTACTTGAATGGACTTTGGATTGAGGAATGAAATTGGAAGAATATCAGTAATTTCTGGAATTACTAAACAATGGAGAAATGTGTTGAAATCTGCATTAAGAGATGAAATGTTCACGTCACATGATGTTTTTAAAGATGATTCGCAATTGCCAATACCCTTTACTGATAATTCAATTCGATTTTGTGGAATGCCTAGTTTGTCAATGAAATTTTGTGAAACGAAATTGGACATAGACCCATTATCTAACAAAGCTCTGCAAACATGTTTATTACCTTGTGCATCAGAAATTTTAACTAAAGCAGTGGCGAGTAAGACTTGGCTTTTGACTGCGTAATTGCAAAATGTTGTTAAAGCTTTCGTATCTATAGAACTGATTGGCTCTGAACTTGAGCCCAAAGAAGAAATGCTAGGAGCACTAATAACTGAACTGTCATTTGCGTGCAAAAGAGAATTATGTTTTTCATGACAATGTCTGCAGTTACCATATTTGCAAACATCCACAGAATGATTGTGTTGTAGACAATTAAAGCATAGGTTTAAGTCTATCACCTTTTGTTTCCTTTGAGGTACCGTTAAAGACAGAAATTTAGGACATTTGTAAATATTGTGATGATTTTGACAATAATAGCATGCAAATTTACTTTTTTGTATTTCATTTACAACACCTGAAAATCGCTTTTGACCTTGCCCCGGAGCATGACGATATGGATTTTGACTATTCTGTAAACTTGGTTTTGCTTTTTGTAAATATTTTTCAAGAAAATCTGCACGATTTGATAGGAAGTTTGAAAACTGCTCTAATGTTGCAAGATCGTCATCAGAGTCCGCCATTTCCCATTCACGAAGCGTCTCTGAATCTAGTTTGCATGTAACATGATAAATAATCAATGGATCCCATGAATTTGTATTCACTCCACTATTTTTAAGACAATTTAAATTTTCGGACAAAGTATCCACAACGTACCTAAGCGCCTTTGGAGAATTGGGCTTTATTTCGTGAATATTTAACAGTGATTTTATGTATTTATAAACCAATAATTTTTTGTTATCAAAACGATTGCACAAGATATCCCACGCTATTTGATAATTTTGTTCTGACGTATCTAGTGACTTTATACACTGAGCAGCCGAACCTTCTAAATATGTTCGTAAATAATAGAATTTTTCAACCGCTGAAATGGAATTATTGTGGTGAATAAGAGAAACAAATAAATCTTTAAATTCTAACCAACGCTCGTGTACACCTGAAAACTTTGGCAATTGTATTCGAGGAAGGCTAACACCATGTGAATGACTTGGTACTATTTGAGCACCATTATATAAAGTTTGATCTGTTCGAGAAACATTTATAGAAGCTTCTGCTTGTTTAAACGCAATTAAATGTTTTGCCTCAGAAACAATAGAATAATACTGATTTTCAAAGGTAACTGAATCACTTGAATCATAGTTTGTTGAATCTAAATGAAATAATTCAAGATCTAACGCAAGATATTCTTGTAATAAATTAGATTCTATAGTACCTACACGCATTTCCAGTTCCAATACGTTGGAAATATCAATATCACTAGTTTTAACATTATTGAAAAATGTTGTAAAACGTATTAAATTTAATTTGAGACCTGCTTTTTTACGAATTAAACTAGAAATTTCTTCTTCAATCATTTTTTGTTTTTCTGCCATTTTTCCTTGGCACTAATGTGTAAATTAAATTAAATAATTTTTTCAAGTCTCTAAATGTGTATCAATATACAAAAGAAAATGCACAATAACCTGTATTTGTTAATAAAATAATAAGTTTAATTGCGAAATGTAATGAAATGATTAAATAAATTCGATTAAAATTATCTGAAAGAAAACATTCTATTCCAGACCCAATGACAGACCTGGATCACCTAAAAAGAGCCTGCACTAGCTCTAACCGCTGAAAACGGCGTCCACTCACGTACTGCACTCTGTAAATGTTATAAAAAGTACCTTGAATACGCTAAAGCTGGATTCTCCCTCGACGAATGCTCCTACCGCCACGTAACTTCGCTGAACTGCGTGTCGTGACAAGCAAGCTGATACTTCTATTTTACCTGTTACTTTGGCTGAAGACTTCTCTTGTGATTAATACCTTCTTGAACTGGTATATTAATCCTGTTTTTTTCCATGCACAATGTTTTAAAGATAATGAAAAATGTTATTATAGGTCACTTGGTTAAATTTGTCTTGAACTAGACTGAAATCCGTATCGTAGGACCAAAAAATGTATAAATCTGGTTCAGAGGGTTTCAACTGTGAACTTCAATGAAACCATGCAGATTGTTAAATGATATGAAATATGGACTGTAATTTTTAGGTTATGAAAATGACTCACGAAATCAGAGGTTAAACTTATATTAATAAAGAAAATAACGTGGTGCAATGCCTGAACTGGCTGGGGGCACTTTGACTCTATATAAAGTTAAATGAGAAAAATGCGAATCGAAGATTGCACAACAAACATATAATTCTAACAGCGCACGGCGTGCTTTCGCCTTGAGTTTTTGATCTCGTCTCTCTTGTCGCGGGGCGAGGGTAGTTCGGTTTCCTGCTAACCGTGATGACGTAGTACACATGAGCGCGCGGATTAACTTTTTTATGTCTGTTTGTAAATAAATTTACGTTTAATTACCATAAGACTAAACATGTATTATTATTTATTTTCATCTATTTTTATTTATTTTCATTTACATTATTGCATTTACATGTATTGTCATTTGTTTTCATTTATTTTCACTTATTTACATGCATTTTCATTATTTTCATTGACTTTCATATATTTTCATGTTTTTTCATTTATTTTCATTTATTTTCATTTATTTTCATTTATTTTCATTTATTTTCATTTATTTTCATTTATTTTCATTTATTTTCATTTATTTTCATTTATTTTCATTTATTTTCATTTATTTTCATTTATTTTTATTTACTTTCATGTATTTTCATTTGTTTTCATTTATTTTCATGATTTATCATTTATTTTCATCTATTTTTATTTATTTTCATTTACTTTCTTGTATTTACATGTATTTTCATTTGTTTTCATTAATTTTCATGTATTATTATTTATTTTCATCTATTTTTATTTATTTTCATTTACATTATTGTATTTACATATATTTTCATTTGTTTTAATTTATTTTCATTTATTTACATGTATTTTCATTTATTTTCATTTACTTTCATGTATTTACATGTATTTTCACTTGTTTTCATTTATTTTCATTTATATTCATTAATTTTCATCTACTTTCATTTATTTTCATTTGCTTTCGTGTATTTACATGTATTTTCAATTATTTTCATTTACTTTTATGTATTTACATGTATTTCCATGAATTTTCATTTGTTTTCATTTTTATGTATTTTCATGTATTATCATTTATTTTCATTTATTTTCATGTATTAACATTTATTTTTATTTATGTTCATTTATTTTCATCTACTTTCATTTATTTTCATTTACTTTTATGTAATTACATGTATTTTCATTTATTTTCAATAACTTTCATGTATTTTCATTAGTTTTCATTTATTTTCATTTATTTTCATTTATTTTTATTTATTTTCATTTATTTTCATTTGTCCTCATTTACTTTCATGTATTTCCATGAATTTTCATTTTTTTCATGTAATATCATTTATTTTCATGAATTATCATTTGTTCTCATTTACTTTAATGTATTTACATGTATTTTCATTTGTTTCCATTTTTTTACATGTATTGTCATTTACTTTCATGTATTACCATGAATTTTCATTAATTTTCATTTACTTTCATGTATCTACATGTATTTTCATTTGTTTTCATTTATTATCATGTATTATCATTTGTTCTTATTTACTTTAATGTATTTACATGTATTTTCATTTGTTCTCATTTTTTTACATGTATTTTCATTTACTTTCATGTATTTCCATAAATTTTCATTTGTTTTCATTTATTTTTATGTATTTTCATGTATTATCATTTATTTTCATTTATTTTCATGTATTATCATTTATTTTTATTTATGTTCATTTATTTTCATCTACTTTTATTTATTTTCATTTACTTTTATGTATTTACGTGTATTTTCATTTATTTTTATTTATTTTCATTTATTTTCATTTATTTTCATTTATTTTCATTTGTTTTCATTTATTTACACGTATTTTCATTTACTTTCATGTATTTCCATGAATTTTCATTTGTTTTTGTTTTCATTTATTTTTATGTATTTTCATGTATTATCATTTATTTTCATTTATTTTCAAGTATTATCATTTATTTTCATGTATTATCATTTTTTCTCATTTACTTTAATGTATTTACATGTATTTTCATTTATTTTCATGTATTTCCATGAATTTACATTTGTTTTCATTTTTTTTTATGTATTTTCATGTATAATCATTTATTTTCATTCATTTTTATGTATTATCATTTATTTTTATTTATGTTCATTAATTTTCATCTACTTTCATTTACTTTTATGTATTTACATGTATTTTCATTTATTTTCATTTACTTTCATGTATTTACATTTATTTTCATTTGTTTTCATTTATTTTCATCTATATTTATTTTCATCTATTTTCATTTGTTCTCATTTACTTTAATGTATTTACATGTGTTTTCATTTGTTTTCATTTATTTACACGTATTTTCATTTACTTTCATGTATTTCCATGAATTTCCATTTGTTTTTATTTATTTTTATGTATTTTCATGTATTATCATTTATTTTCATTCATTTTCATGTATTATCATTTGTTCTCATTTACTTTAATGTATTTACATGTATTTTAATTTGTTCTCATTTTTTTACATGTATTTTCATTTCCTTTCATGTATTTCCATGAATTTTCATTTGTTTTCATTTATTTTTATGTATATTCATGTATTATCATTTATATTCATTTATTTTCATGTATTTACATTTATTTTTATTTATGTTCATTTATTTTCATCTACTTTCATTTATTTTTATTTACTTTTATGTAATTACATGTATTTTCATTTACTTTCATGTATTTCCATGAATTTTCATTTGTTTTCATTAATTTTTATGTATTTTCATGTATTATCATTTATATTCATTTATTTTCATGTGTTATCATTTATTTTTATTAATGTTCATTTATTTTCATCTACTTTCATTTATTTTCATTTACTTTTATGTATTTACGTGTATTTTCATTTATATTTATTTACTTTCATGTATTTACATGTATTTTCATTTGTTTTCATTTATTTACACGTATTTTCATTTACTTTCATGTATTTCCATGAATTTTCATTTGTTTTTGTTTTCATTTATTTTTATGTATTTTCATGTATTATCATTTATTTTCATGTATTATCATTTGTTTTCATTTACTTTAATGTAATTACATGTATTTTCATTTGTTTTCATTTTTTTACATGTATTTTCATTTACTTTCATTTATTTCCATGAATTTTCATTTGTTTTCATATATTTTCATTTATTTTTATTTATTTTCATTTATTTTCATTCATTTTCATTTATTTTCATTTATTTTCATTTATTTTCATTTATTTTCATTTATTTTCATCTATTTTCATTTGTCCTCATTTACTTTCATGTATTTCCATGAATTTTCATTAATTTTCATTTACTTTCATGTATTTACATGTATTTTCATTTGTTTTCATTTATTTTCATGTATTATCATTTATTTTCATGTATTATCATTTGTTCTCATTTACTTTAATGTATTTACATGTATTTTCATTTGTTCTCATTTTTTTACATGTATTTTCATTTACTTTCATGTATTTCCATAAATTTTCATTTATTTTCATGTATTATCATTTATTTTTATTTATGTTCATTTATTTTCATCTACTTTCATTTATTTTCATTTACTTTTATGTATTTACGTGTATTTTCATTTATTTTTATTTATTTTCATTTATTTTCATTTATTTTCATTTGTTTTCATTTATTTACACGTATTTTAATTTACTTTCATGTATTTCCATGAATTTTCATTTGTTTTTGTTTTCATTTATTTTTATGTATTTTCATGTATTATCATTTATTTTCATTTATTTTCAAGTATTATCATTTATTTTCATGTATTATCATTTTTTCTCATTTACTTTAATGTATTTACATGTATTTTCATTTTTTTACATGTATTTTCATTTATTTTCATGTATTTCCATGAATTTACATTTGTTTTCATTTATTTTTATGTATTTTCATGTAAAATCATTTATTTTCATTCATTTTCATGTATTATCATTTATTTTTATTTATGTTCATTAATTTTCATCTACTTTCATTTACTTTTATGTATTTACATGTATTTTCATTTATTTTCACTTACTTTCATGTATTTACATTTATTTCCATTTGTTTTCATTTATTTTCATTTATTTTCATCTATATTTATTTTCATCTATTTTCATGTATTATCATTTATTTTTATTTATTTTCATGTATTATCATTTGTTTTCATTTACTTTAATGTATTTACATGTATTTTCATTTGTTTTCATTTTTTTACATGTATTTTCATTTACTTTCATGTATTTCCATGAATTTTCATTTGTTTTCATTTATTTTAATTTATTTTCATTTATTTTCATTTATTTTCATTTATTTTCATCTATTTTCATTTGTCCTCATTTACTTTCATGTATTTCCATGAATTTTCATTTGTTTTCATTTATTTTCATGTAATATCATTTATTTTCATGTATTATCATTTGTTCTCATTTAATTTAATGTATTTACATGTATTTTCATTTGTTTCCATTTTTTTACATGTATTGTCATTAACTTTCATGTATTACCATGAATTTTCATTAATTTTCATTTACTTTCATGTATTTACATGTATTTTCATTTGTTTTCATTTATTTTCATGTATTATCATTTATTTTCATGTATTATCATTTGTTCTCATTTACTTAAATGTATTTACATGTATTTTCATTTGTTCTCATTTTTTTACATGTATTTTCATTTACTTTCATGTATTTCCATAAATTTTCATTTGTTTTCATTTATTTTTATGTATTTTCATGCATTATCATTTATTTTCATGTATTATCATTTATTTTTATTTATGTTCATTTATTTTCATCTACTTTCATTTATGTTCATTTACTTTTATGTATTTACGTGTATTTTCATTTATTTTTATTTATTTTTATTTATTTTCATTTATTTTCATTTGTTTTCATTTATTTACACGTATTTTCATTTACTTTCATGTATTTCCATGAATTTTCATTTGTTTTTGTTTTCATTTATTTTTATGTATTTTCATGTATTATCATTTATTTTCATTTATTTTCATGTATTATCATTTATTTTCATGTATTATCATTTGTTCTCATTTACTTTAATGTATTTACATGTATTTTCATTTGTTTTCATTTTTTTACATGTATTTTCATTTATTTTCATGTATTTCCATGAATTTACATTTGTTTTCATTTATTTTTATGTATTTTCATGTAAAATCATTTATTTTCATTCATTTTCATGTATTATCATTTATTTTTATTTATGTTCATTAATTTTCATCTACTTTCATTTACTTTTATGTATTTACATGTATTTTCATTTATTTTCATTTACTTTCATGTATTTACATTTATTTCCATTTGTTTTCATTTATTTTCATTTATTTTCATCTATATTTATTTTCATCTATTTTCATGTATTATCATTTATTTTTATTTATTTTCATGTATTATCATTTGTTTTCATTTACTTTAATGTATTTACATGTATTTTCATTTGTTTTCATTTTTTTACATGTATTTTCATTTACTTTCATGTATTTCCATGAATTTTCATTTGTTTTCATTTATTTTAATTTATTTTCATTTATTTTCATTTATTTTCATTTATTTTCATTTATTTTCATCTATTTTCATTTGTCCTCATTTACTTTCATGTATTTCCATGAATTTTCATTTGTTTTCATTTATTTTCATGTAATATCATTTATTTTCATGTATTATCATTTATTTTCATGTATTATCATTTGTTCTCATTTACTTAAATGTATTTACATGTATTTTCATTTGTTCTCATTTTTTTACATGTATTTTCATTTACTTTCATGTATTTCCATGAATTTTCATTTGTTTTTGTTTTCATTTATTTTTATGTATTTTCATGTATTATCATTTATTTTCATGTATTGTCATTTATTTTCATGTATTATCATTTGTTCTCATTTACTTTAATGTATTTACATGTATTTTCATTTGTTTTCATTTTTTTACATGTATTTTCATTTATTTTCATGTATTTCCATGAATTTACATTTGTTTTCATTTATTTTTATGTATTTTCATGTATAATCATTTATTTTCATTCATTTTCATGTATTATCATTTATTTTTATTTATGTTCATTAATTTTCATCTACTTTCATTTACTTTTATGTATTTACATGTATTTTCATTTATTTTCATTTACTTTCATGTATTTACAAGTATTTCTATTTGTTTTCATTTATTTTCATTTATTTTCATCTATTTTCATTTGTTCTCATTTACTTTAATGTATTTAAATGTGTTTTCATTTATTTTCATTTATTTACACGTATTTTCATTTACTTTCATGTATTTCCATGAATTTCCATTTGTTTTTATTTATTTTTATGTATTTTCATGTATTATCATTTATTTTCATTCATTTTCATGTATTATCATGTGTTCTCATTTACTTTAATGTATTTACATGTATTTTCATTTGTTCTCATTTTTTTACTTGTATTTTCATTTACTTTCATGTATTTCCATGAATTTTCATTTGTTTTCATTTATTTTTATGTTTTTTCATGTATTATCATTTATTTTCATTTATTTTCATGTATTTACATTTATTTTTATTTATGTTCATTTATTTTCATCTACTTTCATTTATTTTTATTTACTTTTATGTAATTACATGTATTTTCATTTACTTTCATGTATTTCCATGAATTTTCATTTGTTTTCATTAATTTTTATGTATTTTCATGTATTATCATTTATATTCATTTATTTTCATGTGTTATCATTTATTTTTATTTATGTTCATTTATTTTCATCTACTTTCATGTATTTTCATTTACTTTTATGTATTTACGTGTATTTTCATTTATATTTATTTACTTTCATGTATTTACATGTATTTTCATTTGTTTTCATTTATTTACACGTATTTTCATTTACTTTCATGTATTTCCATGAATTTTCATTTGTTTTTGTTTTCATTTATTTTTATGTATTTTCATGTATTATCATTTATTTTCATGTATTATCATTTGTTTTCATTTACTTTAATGTAATTACATGTATTTTCATTTGTTTTCATTTTTTTACATGTATTTTCATTTACTTTCATGTATTTCCATGAATTTTCATTTGTTTTCATATATTTTCATTTATTTTTATTTATTTTCATTTATTTTCATTCATTTTCATTTATTTTCATTTATTTTCATTTATTTTCATTTATTTTCATTTATTTTCATCTATTTTTATTTGTCCTCATTTACTTTCATGTATTTCCATGAATTTTCATTAATTTTCATTTACTTTCATGTATTTACATGTATTTTCATTTGTTTTCATTTATTTTCATGTATTATCATTTATTTTCATGTATTATAATTTGTTCTCATTTACTTTAATGTATTTACATGTATTTTCATTTGTTCTCATTTTTTTACATGTATTTTCATTTACTTTCATGTATTTCCATAAATTTTCATTTATTTTCATGTATTATCATTTATTTTTATTTATGTTCATTTATTTTCATCTACTTTCATTTATTTTCATTTACTTTTATGTATTTACGTGTATTTTCATTTATTTTTATTTATTTTCATTTATTTTCATTTATTTTCATTTGTTTTCATTTATTTACACGTATTTTAATTTACTTTCATGTATTTCCATGAATTTTCATTTGTTTTCATTTATTTTCATGTAATATCATTTATTTTCATGTATTATCATTTGTTCTCATTTAATTTAATGTATTTACATGTATTTTCATTTGTTTCCATTTTTTTACATGTATTGTCATTAACTTTCATGTATTACCATGAATTTTCATTAATTTTCATTTACTTTCATGTATTTACATGTATTTTCATTTGTTTTCATTTATTTTCATGTATTATCATTTATTTTCATGTATTATCATTTGTTCTCATTTACTTAAATGTATTTACATGTATTTTCATTTGTTCTCATTTTTTTACATGTATTTTCATTTACTTTCATGTATTTCCATAAATTTTCATTTGTTTTCATTTATTTTTATGTATTTTCATGCATTATCATTTATTTTCATGTATTATCATTTATTTTTATTTATGTTCATTTATTTTCATCTACTTTCATTTATGTTCATTTACTTTTATGTATTTACGTGTATTTTCATTTATTTTTATTTATTTTTATTTATTTTCATTTATTTTCATTTGTTTTCATTTATTTACACGTATTTTCATTTACTTTCATGTATTTCCATGAATTTTCATTTGTTTTTGTTTTCATTTATTTTTATGTATTTTCATGTATTATCATTTATTTTCATTTATTTTCATGTATTATCATTTATTTTCATGTATTATCATTTGTTCTCATTTACTTTAATGTATTTACATGTATTTTCATTTGTTTTCATTTTTTTACATGTATTTTCATTTATTTTCATGTATTTCCATGAATTTACATTTGTTTTCATTTATTTTTATGTATTTTCATGTAAAATCATTTATTTTCATTCATTTTCATGTATTATCATTTATTTTTATTTATGTTCATTAATTTTCATCTACTTTCATTTACTTTTATGTATTTACATGTATTTTCATTTATTTTCATTTACTTTCATGTATTTACATTTATTTCCATTTGTTTTCATTTATTTTCATTTATTTTCATCTATATTTATTTTCATCTATTTTCATGTATTATCATTTATTTTTATTTATTTTCATGTATTATCATTTGTTTTCATTTACTTTAATGTATTTACATGTATTTTCATTTGTTTTCATTTTTTTACATGTATTTTCATTTACTTTCATGTATTTCCATGAATTTTCATTTGTTTTCATTTATTTTAATTTATTTTCATTTATTTTCATTTATTTTCATTTATTTTCATTTATTTTCATCTATTTTCATTTGTCCTCATTTACTTTCATGTATTTCCATGAATTTTCATTTGTTTTCATTTATTTTCATGTAATATCATTTATTTTCATGTATTATCATTTATTTTCATGTATTATCATTTGTTCTCATTTACTTAAATGTATTTACATGTATTTTCATTTGTTCTCATTTTTTTACATGTATTTTCATTTACTTTCATGTATTTCCATGAATTTTCATTTGTTTTTGTTTTCATTTATTTTTATGTATTTTCATGTATTATCATTTATTTTCATGTATTGTCATTTATTTTCATGTATTATCATTTGTTCTCATTTACTTTAATGTATTTACATGTATTTTCATTTGTTTTCATTTTTTTACATGTATTTTCATTTATTTTCATGTATTTCCATGAATTTACATTTGTTTTCATTTATTTTTATGTATTTTCATGTATAATCATTTATTTTCATTCATTTTCATGTATTATCATTTATTTTTATTTATGTTCATTAATTTTCATCTACTTTCATTTACTTTTATGTATTTACATGTATTTTCATTTATTTTCATTTACTTTCATGTATTTACAAGTATTTCTATTTGTTTTCATTTATTTTCATTTATTTTCATCTATTTTCATTTGTTCTCATTTACTTTAATGTATTTAAATGTGTTTTCATTTATTTTCATTTATTTACACGTATTTTCATTTACTTTCATGTATTTCCATGAATTTCCATTTGTTTTTTATTTATTTTTATGTATTTTCATGTATTATCATTTATTTTCATTCATTTTCATGTATTATCATGTGTTCTCATTTACTTTAATGTATTTACATGTATTTTCATTTGTTCTCATTTTTTTACTTGTATTTTCATTTACTTTCATGTATTTCCATGAATTTTCATTTGTTTTCATTTATTTTTATGTTTTTTCATGTATTATCATTTATTTTCATTTATTTTCATGTATTTACATTTATTTTTATTTATGTTCATTTATTTTCATCTACTTTCATTTATTTTTATTTACTTTTATGTAATTACATGTATTTTCATTTACTTTCATGTATTTCCATGAATTTTCATTTGTTTTCATTAATTTTTATGTATTTTCATGTATTATCATTTATATTCATTTATTTTCATGTGTTATCATTTATTTTTATTTATGTTCATTTATTTTCATCTACTTTCATGTATTTTCATTTACTTTTATGTATTTACGTGTATTTTCATTTATATTTATTTACTTTCATGTATTTACATGTATTTTCATTTGTTTTCATTTATTTACACGTATTTTCATTTACTTTCATGTATTTCCATGAATTTTCATTTGTTTTTGTTTTCATTTATTTTTATGTATTTTCATGTATTATCATTTATTTTCATGTATTATCATTTGTTTTCATTTACTTTAATGTAATTACATGTATTTTCATTTGTTTTCATTTTTTTACATGTATTTTCATTTACTTTCATGTATTTCCATGAATTTTCATTTGTTTTCATATATTTTCATTTATTTTTATTTATTTTCATTTATTTTCATTCATTTTCATTTATTTTCATTTATTTTCATTTATTTTCATTTATTTTCATTTATTTTCATCTATTTTTATTTGTCCTCATTTACTTTCATGTATTTCCATGAATTTTCATTAATTTTCATTTACTTTCATGTATTTACATGTATTTTCATTTGTTTTCATTTATTTTCATGTATTATCATTTATTTTCATGTATTATCATTTGTTCTCATTTACTTTAATGTATTTACATGTATTTTCATTTGTTCTCATTTTTTTACATGTATTTTCATTTACTTTCATGTATTTCCATAAATTTTCATTTATTTTCATGTATTATCATTTATTTTTATTTATGTTCATTTATTTTCATCTACTTTCATTTATTTTCATTTACTTTTATGTATTTACGTGTATTTTCATTTATTTTTATTTATTTTCATTTATTTTCATTTATTTTCATTTGTTTTCATTTATTTACACGTATTTTAATTTACTTTCATGTATTTCCATGAATTTTCATTTGTTTTTGTTTTCATTTATTTTTATGTATTTTCATGTATTATCATTTATTTTCATTTATTTTCAAGTATTATCATTTATTTTCATGTATTATCATTTTTTCTCATTTACTTTAATGTATTTACATGTATTTTCATTTTTTTACATGTATTTTCATTTATTTTCATGTATTTCCATGAATTTACATTTGTTTTCATTTATTTTTATGTATTTTCATGTAAAATCATTTATTTTCATTCATTTTCATGTATTATCATTTATTTTTATTTATGTTCATTAATTTTCATCTACTTTCATTTACTTTTATGTATTTACATGTATTTTCATTTATTTTCACTTACTTTCATGTATTTACATTTATTTCCATTTGTTTTCATTTATTTTCATTTATTTTCATCTATATTTATTTTCATCTATTTTCATGTATTATCATTTATTTTTATTTATTTTCATGTATTATCATTTGTTTTCATTTACTTTAATGTATTTACATGTATTTTCATTTGTTTTCATTTTTTTACATGTATTTTCATTTACTTTCATGTATTTCCATGAATTTTCATTTGTTTTCATTTATTTTAATTTATTTTCATTTATTTCATTATTTTCATTTATTTTCATCTATTTTCATTTGTCCTCATTTACTTTCATGTATTTCCATGAATTTTCATTTGTTTCATTTATTTTCATGTAATATCATTTATTTTCATGTATTATCATTTGTTCTCATTTAATTTAATGTATTTACATGTATTTTCATTTGTTTCCATTTTTTTACATGTATTGTCATTAACTTTCATGTATTACCATGAATTTTCATTAATTTTCATTTACTTTCATGTATTTACATGTATTTTCATTTGTTTTCATTTATTTTCATGTATTATCATTTATTTTCATGTATTATCATTTGTTCTCATTTACTTAAATGTATTTACATGTATTTTCATTTGTTCTCATTTTTTACATGTATTTTCATTTACTTTCATGTATTTCCATAAATTTTCATTTGTTTTCATTTATTTTTATGTATTTTCATGCATTATCATTTATTTTCATGTATTATCATTTATTTTTATTTATGTTCATTTATTTTCATCTACTTTCATTTATGTTCATTTACTTTTATGTATTTACGTGTATTTTCATTTATTTTTATTTATTTTTATTTATTTTCATTTATTTTCATTTGTTTTCATTTATTTACACGTATTTTCATTTACTTTCATGTATTTCCATGAATTTTCATTTGTTTTTGTTTTCATTTATTTTTATGTATTTTCATGTATTATCATTTATTTTCATTTATTTTCATGTATTATCATTTATTTTCATGTATTATCATTTGTTCTCATTTACTTTAATGTATTTAACATGTATTTTCATTTGTTTTCATTTTTTTACATGTATTTTCATTTATTTTCATGTATTTCCATGAATTTACATTTGTTTTCATTTATTTTTATGTATTTTCATGTAAAATCATTTATTTTCATTCATTTTCATGTATTATCATTTATTTTTATTTATGTTCATTAATTTTCATCTACTTTCATTTACTTTTATGTATTTACATGTATTTTCATTTATTTTCATTTACTTTCATGTATTTACATTTATTTCCATTTGTTTTCATTTATTTTCATTTATTTTCATCTATATTTATTTTCATCTATTTTCATGTATTATCATTTATTTTCATGTATTATCATTTGTTCTCATTTACTTTAATGTATTTACATGTATTTTCATTTGTTTTCATTTTTTTACATGTATTTTCATTTATTTTCATGTATTTCCATGAATTTACATTTGTTTTCATTTATTTTTATGTATTTTCATGTATAATCATTTATTTTCATTCATTTTCATGTATTATCATTTATTTTTATTTATGTTCATTAATTTTCATCTACTTTCATTTACTTTTATGTATTTACATGTATTTTCATTTATTTTCATTTACTTTCATGTATTTACAAGTATTTCTATTTGTTTTCATTTATTTTCATTTATTTTCATCTATTTTCATTTGTTCTCATTTACTTTAATGTATTTAAATGTGTTTTCATTTATTTTCATTTATTTACACGTATTTTCATTTACTTTCATGTATTTCCATGAATTTCCATTTGTTTTTATTTATTTTTATGTATTTTCATGTATTATCATTTATTTTCATTCATTTTCATGTATTATCATGTGTTCTCATTTACTTTAATGTATTTACATGTATTTTCATTTGTTCTCATTTTTTTACTTGTATTTTCATTTACTTTCATGTATTTCCATGAATTTTCATTTGTTTTCATTTATTTTTATGTTTTTTCATGTATTATCATTTATTTTCATTTATTTTCATGTATTTACATTTATTTTTATTTATGTTCATTTATTTTCATCTACTTTCATTTATTTTTATTTACTTTTATGTAATTACATGTATTTTCATTTACTTTCATGTATTTCCATGAATTTTCATTTGTTTTCATTAATTTTTATGTATTTTCATGTATTATCATTTATATTCATTTATTTTCATGTGTTATCATTTATTTTTATTTATGTTCATTTATTTTCATCTACTTTCATGTATTTTCATTTACTTTTATGTATTTACGTGTATTTTCATTTATATTTATTTACTTTCATGTATTTACATGTATTTTCATTTGTTTTCATTTATTTACACGTATTTTCATTTACTTTCATGTATTTCCATGAATTTTCATTTGTTTTTGTTTTCATTTATTTTTATGTATTTTCATGTATTATCATTTATTTTTATTTATTTTCATGTATTATCATTTGTTCTCATTTACTTTAATGTATTTACATGTATTTTCATTTGTTTTCATTTTTTTACATGTATTTTCATTTACTTTCATGTATTTCCATGAATTTTCATTTGTTTTCATTTATTTTTATGTATTTTCATGTATTATCATTTATTTTTATTTATTTTCATGTATTATCATTTATTTTTATTTACGTTCATTTATTTTCATCTACTTTCATTTATTCTCATTTACTTTTATGTATTTACGTGTATTTTATTTGTTCTTATTTACTTTCATGTATTTACATGTATTTTCATTTGTTTTCATTTATTTTCATTTATTTTCATCCATTTTCATTTGTTCTCATTTACTTTAATGTATTTACATGTATTTTCATTTGTTTTCATTTATTTTGATTTATTTTTATTTATTTTCATTTATTTTCATTTATTTTCATTTATTTTCATTTATTTTCATTTATTTTCATTTATTTTCATTTATTTTCATTTATTTTCATTTATTTTCATTTATTTTCATTTATTTTCATTTATTTTCATTTATTTATTTTCATTTATTTTCATTTATTTTCATTTATTTTCATTTATTTTCATTTATTTTCATTTATTTTCATTTATTTTCATTTATTTTCATTTAATTTCATTTATTTTCATTTATTTTCATTTATTTTCATTTATTTTCATTTATTTTCATTTATTTTCATTTATTTTCAATTATTTTCTTTTATTTTCATTTATTTTCATTTATTTTCATTTATTTTCATTTATTTTCATTTATTTTCATTTATTTTCATTTATTTTCATTTATTTTCATTTATTTTCATTTATTTTCATTTATTTTCATTTATTTTCATTTATTTTCATTTATTTTCATTTATTTTCATTTATTTTCATTTATTTTCATTTATTTTCATTTATTTTCATTTATTTTCATTTATTTTCATTTATTTTCATTTATTTTCATTTATTTTCATTTATTTTCATTTATTTTCATTTATTTTCATTTATTTTCATTTATTTTCATTTATTTTCATTTATTTTCATTTATTTTCATTTATTTTCATTTATTTTCATTTATTTTCATTTATTTTCATTTATTTTCATTTATTTTCATTTATTTTCATTTATTTTCATTTATTTTCATTTATTTTCATTTATTTTCATTTATTTTCATTTATTTTCATTTATTTTCATTTATTTTCATTTATTTTCATTTATTTTCATTTATTTTCATTTATTTTCATTTATTTTCATCTATTTTCATTTGACCTCATTTACTTTCATGTATTTCCATGAATTTTCATTTGTTTTTATTTATTTTCATGTATTATCATTTGTTCTCATTTACTTTAATGTATTTACATATATTTTCATTTGTTTCCATTTTTTTTACATGTATTGTCATTTACTTTCATGTATTACCATGAATTTTCATTAATTTTCATTTACTTTCATGTATTTACATGTATTTTCATTTTTTTTCATTTATTTTCATGTATTATCATTTGTTCTCATTTACTTTAATGTATTTACATGTATTTTCATTTGTTCTCATTTTTTTACATGTATTTTCATTTACTTTCATGTATTTCCATAAATTTTCATTTGTTTTCATTTATTTTTATGTATTTTCATGTATTATCATTTATTTTCATTTATTTTCATGTATTATCATTTATTTTTATTTATGTTCATTTATTTTCATCTACTTTCATCTATTTTCATTTACTTTTATGTATTTACGTGTATTTTCATTTATTTTTATTTATTTTCATTTATTTTCATTTGTTTTCATTTATTTACACGTATTTTCATTTACTTTCATGTATTTCCATGAATTTTCATTTGTTTTTGTTTTCATTTATTTTTATGTATTTTCATGTATTATCATTTATTTTCATGTATTATCATTTATTTTCATGTATTATCATTTGTTCTCATTTACTTTAATGTATTTACATGTATTTTCATTTGTTTTCATTTTTTTACATGTATTTTCATTTATTTTCATGTATTTCCATGAATTTACATTTGTTTTCATTTATTTTTATGTATTTTCATGTATAATCATTTATTTTCATTCATTTTCATGTACTATCATTTATTTTTATTTATGTTCATTTATTTTCATCTACTTTCATTTACTTTTATGTATTTACATGTATTTTCATTTATTTTCATTTACTTTCATGTATTTACATGTATTTCCATTTGTTTTCATTTATTTTCATTTATTTTCATCTATTTTCATTTGTTCTCATTTACTTTAATGTATTTTCATTTGTTTTCATTTATTTACACGTATTTTCATTTACTTTCATGTATTTCCATGAATTTCCATTTGTTTTTATTTATTTTTATGTATTTTTATGTATTATCATTTATTTTCATTCATTTTCAGGTATTATCATTTGTTCTCATTTACTTTAATGTATTTACATGTATTTTCATTTGTTTTCATTTTTTTACATGTATTTTCATTTACTTTCATGTATTTCCATGAATTTTCATTTGTTTTCATTTATTTTTATGTATTTTCATGTATTATCATTTATATTCATTTATTTTCATGTATTATCATTTATTTTTATTTATGTTCATTTATTTTCATCTACTTTCATTTATTTTCATTTACTTTTATGTATTTACGTGTATTTTATTTGTTTTTATTTACTTTCATGTATTTACATGTATTTTCATTTGTTTTCATTTATTTTCATTTATTTTCATTTATTTTCATCTATTTCATTTGTTCTCATTTACTTTAATGTATTTACATGTATTTTCATTTGTTTTCATTAATTTTCATTTATTTTCATTTATTTTAATTTATTTTCATTTATTTTCATTTATTTTCATTTATTTTCATTTATTTTCATTTATTTTCCTTTATTTTCATTTATATTCATTTATTTTCATTTATTTTCATTTATTTTATTTATTTTCATTTATTTTCATTTATTTTCATTTATTTTCATTTATTTTCATTTATTTTCATTTATTTTCATTTATTTTCATTTATTTTCATTTATTTTCATTTATTTTCATTTATTTTCATTTATTTTCATTTATTTTCATTTATTTTCATTTATTTTCATTTATTTTCATTTATTTTCATTTATTTTCATTTATTTTCATTTATTTTCATTTATTTTCATTTATTTTCATTTATTTTCATTTATTTTCATTTATTTTCATTTATTTTCATTTATTTTCATTTATTTTCATTTATTTTCATTTATTTTCATTTATTTTCATTTATTTTCATTTATTTTCATTTATTTTCATTTATTTCATTTATTTTCATTTATTTTCATTTATTTTCATTTATTTTCATTTATTTTCATTTATTTTCATTTATTTTCATTTATTTTCATTTATTTTCATTTATTTTCATTTATTTTCATTTATTTTCATTTATTTTCATTTATTTTCATTTATTTTCATTTATTTTCATTTATTTTCATTTATTTTCATTTATTTTCATTTATTTTCATTTATTTTCATTTATTTTCATTTATTTTCATTTATTTTCATTTATTTTCATTTATTTCATTTATTTCCATTTATTTTCATTTATTTTCATTTATTTTCATTTATTTTCATTTATTTTCATTTATTTTCATTTATTTTCATTTATTTTCATTTATTTTCATTTATTTTCATTTATTTTCATTTATTTTCATTTATTTTCATTTATTTTCATTTATTTTCATTTATTTTTATTTATTTTCATTTATTTTCATTTATTTTCATTTATTTTCATTTATTTTCATTTATTTTCATTTATTTTCATTTATTTTCATTTATTTTCATTTATTTTCATTTATTTTCATTTATTTTCATTTATTTTCATTTGTTTTCATTTAGTTTCATTTATTTTCATTTATTTTCATTTATTTTCATTTATTTTCATTTATTTTCATTCATTTTCATTAATTTTTATTTATTTTCATTTATTTTCATTTATTTTCATTTATTTTCATTTATTTTCATTTATTATCATTTATTTTCATTTATTTTCATTTATTTTCATTTATTTTCATTTATTTTCATTTATTTTCTCATTTATTTTC